>PVJD01000576.1:0-171490 GCA_004026545.1 Mormoops blainvillei
ACACATTTCCAACTAGCTGTTTTTGCCATAGATAAGGAGAGTTTGACAGCAAGGAAGTTGTACAGGCACTTGATGCACTTCTTCCCCAAGCAGACCAATTAGTAATTGTAGCCTTTGAAAAGAATCGCTTTGTAACCTTCTATCAAGGGAAATACTGTCCAACTTTGCAGGAAAAAATAAATGCATGGATTTTTTTTTCTTTCTTTCTTTCTTTTTTGACTGCCTCTGCTGTGACAGCCTTCCTTTCTTCTGAAAAAGATGCCACCTTTCCCCATACCCCAGCCCTGAAGCTTGGTTTGATGATCCCGTGTTCAAGGTGTAACACTGACAGTGCTGGCACCCAGTGCAGTGGCTGCTGAGAGACCCACTCAGGGTCCCAGCCGCTGGTGGAAGGCAACATATCACTGCTGTGTTCATCAGCACCGCTTTTAGTTGGAAAAGAAATGAATGCCACCTCACAGTGGCTTCAAGCCAAAGGGGATTCAGTGGTTCGAAGCCATCAAGAACCTGCCTTGCTCATCGCTCGGCTCTGTTTGCCTCCTCATCAGCTCCCCTCTGTGGCAGGATCTCCTGTGTCGTGGCCCAGGTGCCCACCCACAGCTCAATGGTTACACACTTGCAGCCAAACAATTGCCTCCATCACTCCATTTTAACTCCGGAAAAAGGTGCCAAGCCCAACCGTTGCCATTCTATCTTAGGTCACGTGACCTTCACAAACTAGATAAACGCAAACGGCGGCCAGCAAGGTCCAGCGCTCTGGCTGACAGGCCAGGGTCAGCTGGGAGCTCCTAGAGTCAGGGGGGACCTGAGGATGAAGAGGGCAATTCCCCCACAACAACGACAAAAAAATCAGGGTGCTGTGGCCGGAGGAAGGAAAGGAAGCTGAGGAGGCAAAAATACTTTCGTGCCTACGAAACTGGGTCACGCTTTTCCCCCTGATATAAGGACCTGTTTTCTACCCAGTTAAAAGAAAAAAAGAACAACAAGTAAAAGCAAAGGCAGGGAGCAAATTGATCTTGTTTTCCCCCCACCCAACCAAAGATAAGCTCCTGGCTCATAGCTTAACCATCTCCCCCATTTCACCTCAGAACCTTCCCTCTAATAGCCCCCAAAGTCTCCAAGGAAGATTTAAAAAGCTGACTGGCCATCTCTACCCGTCTAACCCTCGGGCAATTTGAGCTGAACTTTTTCACAACTGACCTCATCCTGTTTCCTCCTGAACGTGTTTCTTCTCCTACAGTCTCCATTTCAGGAGACACCCTCTCCTAGTGCCCTCGAAATAGCTTCGCCTGCTCCCTCGCCACCTGCCACCTTCAGTGCCACTCATCCCACAGTAATCACCTAGTCCTGTCAAGCTTTCCTCCTACACAGAGTGCTCTGCACAGGTGTCCCCCTGCTCCATCTCTAGGCCCACCATCAGGGACCTCTTCGTCTCTCACTTGGAGTCCCACGGTGACTCTTGGTGGCCTCTCTGGCCCTGCACTTGCTTCCCTTCTGGGCAGGTACTGGGGGCCTCGCCCCTCAAATCTGACCACGTCACTCCACACTCTACAGCCTCTCCATGGTTCCCCGTCATTGATCACTATGGTTTCCCAACACAATCTTACATAGAAGCTCAACGTAGCCACTTCCAAGGGCGGCTGCAACAAATTACCACTGACTTGGTGGCTTAAAACAACAGAAATGTATTCTCTCATTGTCTGGAAGCCAGAGGCCCAAAATCAAGGTGTCGGCAGGGTCGGCTCCTTGAGGAGCCTCTGAGGGGAGACTCCACGAGTGCCTCTTTCCCGGCTCCTCGTGGCACCAGCGATTCTTGGTGTCCCCTGGCATGTGGACTCCTCACCGTAGAAGGCTTTGCCCCTGTTTTTCCTCAGGGTCTGTATGTCTTAATTCTCCTTCTCCTTTCCCTTACAAAGGACAGTGAGTAGTCACTGGATTTAGGGCCCATTTAATCCAACATAACGTTATCTTAATATCCTTAACCTCATGGCATCGGCAAAGATGCTATTTCTAATAAGGTCACATTTGCACATGCCAGGACTTAGGATGTGGACACGTTTTGCGGAATATGATCCACCCACTAGACCCAATAGATGCAATAGTTACCAGATAAAAGTCCAACCCTTATGAGACATGGTGCCGTGGTTTTGTGACCCAGCCCCCGTCCTCCCTGGGGTCAAGCTTCCCCGGCTTGCTGCCTCTCTGCCTCCGCTATCACTGGCCCCCATGCACCCTGCACTCTCATTGGGTGTGAGGCTCTTCCTGCCTCTGTGTCTTTGCCAGTGTTGGTGCCTCCACCTGGGATGCCTTTTCTCCCCTGCTCCCATACTACCGATGACCACACTGGACCTCGGTCACCAAGGCAGAGGTCGCACTGATATCAGTAAGATTTAACACCTTCCTTTGGAGTTGGAAATATTTAACCAACTGCCAACTTTTAAAAATAAGGACATTGGTACAGAAACCTGGGTTCCCAGCTGTTCTTTGGCAGCATGAGTCTGGAACTGAGGTATAACAGGGCCTGCCCACCTCCATCCTGTACCTGCTGTCCTCTTCACCTCCGTATAAACAAGTGAATATGCATGACCTGTAATTAGGACTAGGCCTGGCACCCAACAATATTAACTATTTTGATTAATAGCGCAGGGCACATATGCTAAAGGCAGGACTTCAAAATTCAGATGTTTACAGGGGCCACGCAAAGAACTAGGACAAACGCAGCTGTGACTAAGTTTCAGATACAGCGAGTACCCCATGTGGCTTTATCTTCCAGGGTTTCAAGAGAAGCAAAATGCAGGTTTGTATGTAGGATGTCTAATTTTTTCATTAATTTAACTTTTAAATCATCGCATGGCCCCATCAGAACCCAGCAATGGGCCATGCGCGTGTGTCTTCTGCCCAGAGCAGGCCCAGGCCCTAGCCTCTTGCTAATGTTTCTCCACGTTAACCTTACCCCTAAGCACATCTCAGACCTGTCCTAGTAACTTCCCATTTACTGCTTTGGTACTGATTCAGCCCACCGAACAATCCACCCTTTCCTTATTTGTTAACTAATTACTAAAAGAGGATTGAAACCTGCAGCCAGGCAGGCAAATTTTAATTGAAAGGGTGAACTGCTGCAATTATCCCTCTGCCTTGCAAACCTGTTCTCCGGTAGCACAAGAGGCCTCTAGACCCTCCGCAGGATTTTCACCGAAGCTGCTGAACCCCATGCTGAATGAACCCCCTACCCGCCCCCCCACACCCCTGCCACACACAGACACAGACAGAGCCCTCTGAGATCTGGCCTTTCCTTAAAAACAGCCAAGGTAGATTTCATGTGACGAGGAATAAATGCTGAAATGTCACGGTGGAAACATTTGTTTCTTCCTAGCTTCCTAGCCTGCCCTCACGTACAATCATGTCGGATTGGTAAGAGTACCATTCATTTTTTTCTGAATGGAGCCTCACACAATCACAGAACCCCTTAAAGTTCCTGTCCCACCACAGTGCTCTCCACAGTCAAGCCAACGAGAGGGAGTTGCAGGGAAGCCATCCCGTGCTCGAGTGCCATATCAGAAAAATGATCAGGGAGTTAGTGGTATTTAATCTTGAGACAATGGCTCCTCTTTAAAACAATGCTGCCCAGAAAATAACTCACATCTCATTATTTTATGACTTTACTGCTGTGCTTCTACTTTTTAAATGACGGCATTGTGCTTTTAGTGCCTAGATCTCACTTTATGATACCCTGAAGGTGTCATTTAAGTGTATCTTTATTCTCATTTTAGGGCATATGGTTTGCAGTTTTGCAACAACTAAAACAAGTTGGAGCCACAGTAAAGTAATTTGAGAAGAGGCCAGTCTTTGAAGTTTGTACTTTTAAGGGCTTTGAATTACAAAATTTAAAAAAAAAAATTTGTTTTACTTATTTACTGTGGTTAAAGGACCAGCGCATTTGCTTATAAATCAGTTATAATTTGAGAAAGGATGGTTTCTTCAGAGGCTCAGAAAATGGCCCACTTGCCACCCACAAATGTTCCACTTTAGCTCAGCAATGAAACAGTATTCAGTAAATGAAAGACAGTGGAATTAGTTTGGATTTCTTTTTTGAACTTTTTATATAAAACACTTCTGTTTCATTAGGATAATCCTATTTGACTTGCTTCTCTCAGTCGAAGAAAAGGGAAAAGCTATTATGAGAGAGCCAGGAACAAAGGATTTCCCACCCCAGCCAGGCTTTTGATCCTCACATGGTCATAACAGGCCTCCGGCAGTAGCCAATAACTTCCGGCTTCAAAGAAGGGGAAAAGGGCTTAAAATGAGGGCACCCCCTCCCCCCGATGATGCCATGAGGCCTGTGGCCAGCAGACTGCTCTGCTGACCCATGTGTACAATCACTTTGTGCCCTCAAGTGATGGATACAATTACCACTGTTTTTCCCACATAAAACCCCCCACTATTATTTTATGGCCACTGAGTTTGTCTGCCTGCATCTAACACAGTCATGGTGTTGAACCCCACCATCTCACACCACACTTGTATTAGCATAACCAAAGAATGTGAAGCACCAAGTCCTTTTTATTCTTTGTGAAACAGCAGAGACGAAACCAACCGTTTTACAAACAACTCACCTCGGTAAGTTCTTTATAAATGAGCCTTTCTGCTGACAGAGCAATTGCTTTACATAGAAAAGACAAATAAATAAATAAAAATTTAACGTTGTCCTGAATGTAGGCAAACAAGAAAAAACTTCCATAATTTTGGAAATTACGTAGTTCAGCAACTTCATTGACTTTCAATTAACCTCAGAATGCCAGGCCATTACTGCTGCCAGACGAGCTTGAAAACTCTCTAGGACCTCTCAATTATTTACACTAGACCTTTTCCATATTTATTTATCTGTTTATCGTCCCCCTCCCATATCCGTGTTCTCTCCTCTGCTTCCTCTTACTCCTTTACATTCTTTGCCATCTGCCACAATTTAGCAGTGATGGTAGGCAGCAGTCGCGGCCACCACTGTGGTACCGGCGGGACCCAGGAGCTAACCTAAAAAGCCAGACAAAGGGAAGCCTTCTCCACCGAACATGGAAAAAGGCAGATTGATTCTAGCCCATGGGCCCTTCACCTGACCCACATTATCCCCTCTCTTCTCCTTTGTGGGTCCTCTTGCTCTTCGCTTTCCCCTACACGTGGCTTTGCAGCACTCTTTCCAAACCTTTGCTCTTGCCATTCTCTCTTTAGACGGTGCCCCCCCCCCCGTCTATTTACAGAAACCTACACTTCATGTCAAAATACAACTCAATTCCTTCTCTTTCTCCAAGCATTCCATGACTGAAAGAGCAGGCTATGAACTTCTCTACCTTGAATTCATGTAGCACTCACTGCCCAGAGCAAGCATTTTATTCATTCGACAGAGCGCCCTTGAGCGCCTGCTGTACCCGGAACACAGCGCTAAACCCTGTGCTACAGGACATTTTTAAAAATAAATAAAATTTACTCCAGCGAGGAAGAAAAGATGACACTTGACACAAATATCTGTATGACAATGTAGAATGCGATGAGTATCATGAAAGATATAGAAACTAATTTTATAATTCAAAAGAAAGAGATAGATGACTTCTCTCTGGGGAAACTGCTTCAAGGATTTGCTTGTTATGGCAACATAGGAGGAATGCCCATCTCTGTCACATTAGTACCCGTGGCCCTGCGGTCATCCCCCTTGCCTTTAACCACTTGTTGCCTTGCATTGTTAGGTTATATTTTCAGATGCATCTGTTTGCCACTCTAATCAGATTATGAGCTCGAAATGCACTGCAATCTTGCCTAATATTTTTTGTGTAGTTTCTTCTCTGCCTCATACATAGTAGTTATACAGTAAATATTTGTTCATTTACCCAACAAACTCTTATTTAACTCTTGCCGGTTTCCAAGTTCTGTGCTACACGCAGGGTAGTTACAAAAGTGAATATAATCATAAGATTAGACTGCATCCTTAGGTCTAATTCTCGAGACAGTTCCACAATATGGGATAGGATAAACCAACATAGAAGCACCAACACAGAGAGCCTACAGGGTATCAGCCAACTTCTGCAGAGAAGAACCCAGCCAGGGACTATTTCACTAAGGAAGGGAAGAATGAGCCAAGCTCCCGAGGTGAGTGGAGGTTTACCAGATGGATGAGGAGGGAAGAGGTCCTTCTGATTTAAGAAGAAAATGTACAAAGAAATAGAACATAGAAGCTGGGGTGGGAGAGATCTTTATTTGCCACACTACTGTCACACCCTAATGGCTCTTATGCACAAACAATGCATAATTAATTCAACCACTATTCTTACTTTTTATCCTAATATTTTATTGGTAAAATTGTACATTATAAACCAAAAAAAAATTGTTTTTAAGTTGTGCTTTTCTCTTACTTTCTCCTCAGTCTCCATCCCCCTTAAATAAGCAACTTAGTCAGTCCATCTCAGTAAGCCTACTTCTCCAGGTTGTTAAAGAGGAATTAGTTGTAACGCACAGGTAATTTCTCATCAGATATCATGTGACCCCTTCTAAAGGAAGCATTTCAACCAAGATTCCTTTAGAGCAACCATCCAGCAACCAGTGTATGTTAGCACTGGCACTTGCCTAGAGTATACCCTGGGGATTGCACCAAAATTATGGGTGAATCAAGAGCCTTTCTGGTAAGAGATCTAGCCAGTAGTCAATTCCATGTGCCTCCTCTGAGATTTACCAGGGTTCCCAGCAGGAAGCAGGCAACCCCAAGAAATTTGGTCTGAGCTGCCTTCTCCACGGTTGGACTTCATCATCTCTGCCCCACTGCCATGCTCCCTGAAAATCAAAAGTAGCTTTCTCATCCCAAGTCCTTCTGGGGATTCCTGACCTAAGAATTATAAAAAGGTGTGCTACTGGACAAGTAGGCATTTCATTTAAAATCCCAATCTTTGTGTTAATAAATGTATCATCCCTAAGATAAATGTTTCATACTCTGAACATGTTTGTGTGGATCTGGACTTACTTTTTCCCATAGGCTATGTGCCAAAACACATTTAAAATGCCAATACACTAGGTTTTGGAAGATGAAGAGGATTTGTTACTAAGGAAGCTGTTAGTTGGACAGTTGCAAAGATAGCTCCTCAGTAGAGATTTGTATGTTTTTTTGGGGTGGAAATTGGACATAGGAAAGCATTTAATAGACAAATTGGGAAACTAAAAATGTGAATGTCATGCTCAGCTAATAAGTATACAAAACAAATTATGTGGAAGTTCAGTTAAAGAGAAGAATGGAAATTAATTTCAAGAGACTGTCTAAGGGACTTGAGGACATATTGATGACTCTGAAAAATGGGAAGTAACTGTGATAGGGGGCAGGGCTGGTTGCTCCAGTGACCACTATGGATCAAACACTCATACCATAGATTTCTTTCTTTTTCTTTTTCTTTTTCTTTTATACCTTCACCTGAGGACATTTTTTCATTGTTTTTTAGAGAGACAGTAAAGAGGAAAGGAAAAGGGAAGGAGAGAGAGAGAGGGAGAGAAGATGTGAGAGAAACATTGATTGGTTGCCTCCTATACATGCCCTGACCAGGGTTCAAACCCACAACCCAGGCATGTGCCCTGACCGGGAATCAAACCTGCAACCTTTCAGCACATGGCATGATGCTCAACCAACTGTGCGACATCAGCCAGGCTCACACCACATATTCTATTGGGGTTTTTTTCCCAATAATCTGGCCTTCTAAGCTCCTACATAGAAAAGAGATGTTTGCCTGGAGTAGTAACAACCATGTTCTTGTACATTCTTAAACAGTATCATTTGATGCTCCCCTACATGTTAGGGACCACCTATTCCTTAGTTACAAAAGTTGCCCTTCTCTCCTTTCCCAGTTTCTGTGCCAGGATTGGAGCCGCAAGGCAGAATCAGTTGACACACTTCGGGCTATAGTTTCTAGCAAAACCTAATTCCTACCTATGCCATGTCTCATCCGAGGCAATCAATGTGTTGTTGAAACCTACACATTTTCTTACTACTCGTCACTTCTGTTCTTCCCTGAGCAGCCTCTCCATTCCTCCTACTCTACTTTCAAGCCCTTTTCACCTATCACATCGACCTGAGTCCCCTGACAGGCCCTTGCCTGGCATGACTTCCTTCCCCGCACGGCTCTCCTTTCCCATTGCACCTTCCTTCCCCAACGACACCTCTCCAAGGAATTAGCTCACATCCACAGTCACTGAGCAGATCTGTTCTGCCACCAGCAGTGCAGGAAAAGGACTGAGTAGGAATCAATATCACCCAGGGTCTACTTGAAGGCAAGTGAGACCACCATTTCTGTTCTTTGAAAGAGTAAGGACTGGGGAAGGGGGATAACGGGGCTGAGAAGAGGGATAGGGTGCCCCATGGAGTGCCACCCGTGAAGCAATGGCTCTTTCAAAGTCAAAGGGAAAATTAAAACAAGAGAGTCCTTGTTCATTTCATCAATGGAAAAAATGTGGAACCAGCTTTGCCAATATGTGTTCAGCCAGTAGACCAAGTTCTTAAAGGCTTTGGTCTCAAAGACACTCCAGAGCCATGGTGTTGGCAGCTGTGTCACACACAGTGCTGGAGAGCAGTCCCCGGGGTTCTCTTCATGGGAGTGACCAAGATGCCACATTAAAAATAGCAGGGCAACCCCCTGATTATTTTAGCTGGGGTTTTCTCCCAGGAACTGAATAAATGGAGCATAAAGAACATTCTTTGGTTCTCATGGCACACCATATTAGGGCAATTTGTTGGAAAAGAGATACTTGCGGGCCTCTCTTTAGGTTCTTTTGGTCCCACTCTCTCTGAATCTAGGCGAGAGGTTCCATTCAGGAAAAGAGCTGAAGACTAAGATAGTAACTGATTGCATCTGTTCAACGCTCCCTCCTCCTGCACCTCACAACTCACCTCTGTTATCGGATTCAGAAAATTAAAACCGTCCTTGACCCCTCCCGTTCAACTGATCACAAAATCCTATGAAATTCGCCTCCTAAATATCTCCTCACTCTTCGCCTCTCTCCTGACCCATGTTGCACCTCCTGGCTAAGCCCACCATCATGTTCAGTCCCTTCTCCACAAGCTTAGAGCTGTATTTAGAAATGTCGTCCTCTCCCGGATTAAAGCTCATCAATGCCTTCTCCTTGATCGCCTTTAAGGTAAACTCTTAAATCTGTCCAGCAAGGTCTTCGCAGTCCAGATCTTACCTAACTTTTCAGTCTCATCTCATCTCCTCACCTTTTGTACTTCATCCCTCCCCACCTCAGCCCACCTACTCCATTATGTGCACACATACATGCACACACAGACACACAAAAACATATATACTCTGCGATTCAGCCATATCAAATTTTCACATCTTTCAATGAACCGCACACTTTCCCTTTACGCTGCTGTTCCCTATCCCTTGAATACTCTTTCTCCCAATCATTCTGCAACACTTCCCTTACAAGTCAATTCCTCTGGGAAGCTTTCCCTGAGCCACCTAGTTGGTGGGGGGTGGGGGTGCCATTAATACCCAATGCTTACTCCCTTCAGAGTGGTTATCTATGGTATCCTATGTGTAGACCTGCTCCTTACTGAAGAGGGATCTGGACAAGATTACAAATGGAAACCCCTGGACTGTGGATTGCTCTGTCCTTTCTTCCCATTCACAGTTCTATCATGGTTGGGAGGAGCCACCCATACATTTGGACACTGTGGGTGATACACCCAAGCTCTACTCACAATCCCTTTCTTAGATTACTGCCCCAAGCCATGCATGGCCCTGGTAGAGTCTGTGGAGTCAATGTTGTCTGCTCTAGGGAGCTGGATGCAAAAAGAGAGCAAGCCATTCCTGAGAAGCTGCTGGAACTGTTGGGACAGAATTTACCTGGAATCCTGGAGAAGGGGTGGGGACAGTGTGCTTTAGGTGGAAATTGGCCCTGGGACCCCTGGCTGTAGCTAGAGTGGAGCTTCATAGAGTACAAGATGTAGGAAGGGGTCGGTTTGCCTGATCAGGGGAGGTGCTACCTGCCAGCCTCCCTCTCCATGAACTTAAGTTCCCAAAAAAATGTACCATGCTGGCTTGATCACTACATCTATTACACGGTCCTTGCCACAGCACGTAGTAGCTGTTCAATAATATTGGCTAAATTAAATGAATTACAGAGTTTGGGGGAGACCAAGAGGGATTGCATGAGGATTAATAAAAATACGTTCTGTTCAGCAAATATTTATGAATCCCTCATGGGTGAGGCATGTGGGAGTATCAAAGATGAACCGGTTGGGGCACCTACACTTAACTGGCTACAATCTAATAGAGGTAATGTTGTATATCTAAAAGTACAGTGCCAGGCGACTGGGTGTATAAACTCATGGTGAAATGCTTGTGGACTATTGTTTCTCAAAGGAAAATATTTTAAGAAAAATACCGATTAGTGGAGAGTTAATCCATCTTCATAATTATTATGGAGTCAGGACAAGGTTACAAATAGAAACAAGGTTTTGGTGCAAGATTCTAATGCGATGATTGATTGAGCCACTAAGAACTTCTATGTATTTTAGACACATTTCATCTCAGTAGCACCTCCTATCTCTTTGTATTTTTACCTGGTGAGTAACTGTGGAATGCGAATAATATATTTTTTTCCTTATCCTTTGTGTTCAGCATAATAACCTCCTCAAATAATTTTGCCTTCCTGGGCAAGGTGGTGTCCTGTGAACTAATAGACTGAGCTCTTCACAGGGAGACTGTGCATTGTGTCCTGTCGCAATGCTCATTCCTTGTACAAAACATTTAATTAACTCAAATTGCAGAGCAGAAAAGCTGCGTGTCTGCTGGCAACTATTTACAGAAGGAACAATACACATACAAGATGATCAAAACTGCACTTCTCAGAAACTGGAAGATTTCATCATTACTTTTTTTTTTTGTTATTTTTCAAAGCCTCTTGGGTAAATATGGCCCCGGCCTTGAGGTCCTCTTTACTTAGTTCCATTTGATTGCAATTGTTCATCTTCATTAGGAACTTCACCTATAATTGAATGTATTCAAGAGAAAGCTTGGTGGGTGTTTTAACACAACAGGCTGTTGCTTTCATGCTTAAAATCGGAGATGCCATCCTGTTGATATTGCTCATTTCCAAGTTTTTTCTTCAGTTTGGTTACATGAATACATTGTTAGGCGTGGGTGCTTCCTAAATGGAAGTCCAATATCCATGGTATTATTTGATCAATATCTTAGTGCTTTAGTGGTCTCCATTTATCCTTCTCCATTTCAGTACTATAGGTCACAGCTTAACAAACTTCAAAGGCCTCCCCAGGAACTTAGATATACTATAACTTATCATGTTACCTGACATAGATGGCCCCCTCACTGAGGTTTGGAAACTTTTTGCTCCATGGAGACTCACAGAAAGTATGTTAGGCTCTTTCAGGATGCCCGAAAGAGACATGTGCTCAGGTTACTTCCAAAAGGTCACGGGATTTGTTGCACATGTTAATTAACCAGAGTTCTTTTTAACCTTTCTTCATTACGGCGAAGGCTCCCCTATCGACCTCACTCTCCTGACTTGTCCCTCATTCAAGCAGCTAAGCCCATGGCATTCACCGTCTCCAGGGAGAATGAGTGCAACAAAGAGGAAAGAAAAAGGAAGCCTCTTACTGGGTTGGGTCTCAGGGTTCTAGTATCCTAAAGCTAGAGGAATAGACAGGGCTCAAAGCATTTAAAAAACAAGGGGAATTAAAGCTACCACCCCTTCTGCCATGTAGAGGGCAGGACAACCTTGGGCTTCCCCAGGGATGGGGAGAGACGGGTGGTGAGGCCAGAACTAAATGGAGGGGGCATGTGCCGACCTGCTACGACGAAGGGCTTGGAGTGGTGGTGAGACAGTCGTGACGTCAGCTTCCCTGGCCTGCCTGGCCTCTCCTCCTGCAACATGCCCTGTATCACCAGCAGCCTGGGCTACAGCCCCTGGGAACCCATCAGTGTCTGCAGACCGCCCAGGCCCCACTCTGAGCAAGCAGCTCCCCCCAACCCCAGTACTGCCTCTCCTTCCCAGTGCTCCCCACACAGGCCTTGCCATGACAGCAGTCACAGTGACCCTCCGGAAGAACAAGAGCAATTTGGTCCCTATAACTTAAGCCAAGTTTCAATAACCCTGAACACTCAGGAACCCTCCAAGAAGGATGGGTCTATGGATGAAACTGGGCTCAAACTTCCCCAAGCCCTAACCCCACCCACCCTCAGCCCTGAACAGGCAGCACTTAAACACACTCTTGGATGAGAACTCCCTAGGAAACTGGGAAGCCAGGAAATCATCCTGATTCAACTCAGCCAAGTCTCACAGAGACCAGAATATCACCCAAGATGCAATGCAACACCAGCCTCCAAGCCATCTTGTCCCCTCGACCGGTGACTTCTGCTGTTCCCCATGCCGTGCTCCATGGGGGTGGATGATACCACTGCTCTCTCTGGGGCAGTGTCTCTGGTTCACCTGCTCCTGCTGCTAGCTACCAATCCTGAGGGTCTGGAGTTCAAGCTACTCGAGTGGCAGGACTGATCGGTCGGTCCGCTCATGAGGAGGGGCTAGACTGAGCTCTCGGGCCACATCCCTGATAGGCCACAGGCCAGCTTATGAGTTGGCTGCCATTGGATTAGAGCACCAGTCACCAGCCAGACCCAGTGATGCCAAACACAGAAGAGGGACTGTGGGTGTGCCAGTTTTAATGAGGTCTCACAGGAAGGCACAGGGTAACTGGCAGGTGCTTTACATGCCAGGCCAAGAAAGGGTATTGGGATTAAAAGGCTATCATCAGTTTCAGTTCCTGGGAACCAATCTCAGGGTGAAGTCACCTGAAAAATGTCCCAACAACTCATTAGTGGCTGAGCTAGAACTGGAATCTAGTTCTCTTTATGTGGTAGAAGTTGAGATATAGACTATAAATATAAATTGAGGGGGATGCACACCACTTTCCAAGTTGCCAAAAATCCAATATCTCTTTTTCTGATGTGTCTAGATAGAAGTGTGGCAGTGTTGACCATGCGGCAAGCGTAGCACTCAAGGGAGACATTACCTGGATCTTGAACACAGCAGACAGCGTATTGAGGAATAAAGACTAACTCTCCTGGATTGGAAGGTTCCTAAATTGCCTCACACTCAGCCAGCATCTTTCGTCCACAGGATAGAAAGGAGAATATAGAGGCTGCCAAAATCGCTACTCTCTACGCCCACAGGCTGAATGCTGGAGGCCCTTGAACCTGGCCAAGTACCTCAGCCTGCAATGTCTTCTGTGCATTGCCGTCTTGAGTTGCCCTTTCTGCTCTGGTGAAAGATTGGTAGCATTCATGGCCAAGGATATGAATTTGAACTATTCAAGATGTTTTACAGGCATTTCTGTGATAACTCCCTGTACACATACCCCAAATTACATGCTAAAAATAATAAGAGCTCTTGGGGAAAATAGTGTCAAGTTTGTTGAGACAAAAATCTTTGTAACTTGCCCATTAAAGCCCCAACAGAAAGAGTGACAACTCACAAATATATGGGCACAGTTAACTCTCCACTACCTTACCACCAAGCACCACGATCAGTTGATCATTTGCAATTTTAACCCTTTAGCTCGAGTCACAAACTGTGAAAGGCATGTGCCTTTAATAGAGACCAGTTTCATCAAAGCTGAATATCAAATCCTTTGTTTTAATACAGGAGGAAATATCTTGTTAGCTTCTTTACTTGTACTCTCAACTTCCTCAGAGAGCTTAACCCATTGAAAAATGTAGCCATTCTTGAGGTCACTAACACAGCCATTACTAGCACTAAAGGAGGTCAGCTTTACAGGATTTTCAGCTCTTTCTTGAAGTTTTCCTATCTGGCAAAATCTTTCTCTCTCAAGGTGAGGGACCTTGCTGCTAATTACAACGAAGCATTAGTGTGCCTAGGAAAATGCTAGGTCAATCGGCAAGACTTCTGCATTACACTGACGTCATTTCCTGTTTACCAATTTTGCTGCAGCCAATTCACATTAAATAAACATGGGTTGTAACAGAAGAAACCATAATGCTTTAATTTTCCTGTTTCTGAGACAGAGGAAGCTATAAGAGCAGCACCACTTTCACTGGCTTTTGGCATTTCGCATTTCCGTTACCAGTTGGAAAAGGAACCACACCTTGTAGATAATGAGCAACAGCTGAAATCACATTCACACAAGTCAAGGTGAGCCCTGACTTTCTATGGGCCGAGTTTGGTATTACTGGGCTGAATGGTTCGACTGAAACAAATGAAAAAAGAGGTGTCAAAAAAAGAGCAAAGGAGTAGGATGGGATCGTTGTTTGATGCTTTCCATCGGGATACGCTTTAGGTCTCTCAAATGGAAACAGGGGCTAAACTCCTCCAAGGCTAGCGATCAGGGATACCGGTAAAATAAAGGAAGAAACATAACTAGAGCTTTCATCTCATCAAAATAAATATGGGAAGAAGACAGGGAGGAGAGAGGGGAAAGGAGATGGGACCTCCCGGGTTCCAACAGTCACATAAATACTGACGGTGAGCAGGAATGGCAAAAAGAATAACGTTCTCAGCATGGGTTCAAGCTAATTTAACGTTGTGTCTTTGCTCCTTGTAAAATAACCTCCTACACCCCCATGGCACATGACCCACTATGGGAATTATTTCTCTAGTGCAACCATAGGGTACACTTACATCAGACCCGGGAGAATATTCCTGCAGGTGCTGTCTCAGGACCAAGGAGAGTTCCAAGTCAACCTGAAGAGTTGGTCATCCCTCAAGGACTTTCCCTTTTGAGCAGCTAAGGAAGCTTTGCTCCAGCAGACTCCTTCCAGCCTTTGGGGTATGTGTACTCCAAATGGATTCCACTTTCACACTCAAATAAGTTATTTTGTTCCTCTCCCACAGCACATAGGCCCACTCCCTACTCGGTTCATCAGAACTCTGTTCCAAATTTGTTTCAGGTCCCGGCTAGGACAAAGGTATAAAAATTAAATGCAGGGGAACCATCCTTTTCTTGGGGTTGCGCGGCTGTTCAATGAACATCTAGTGAGGACAGTACTGCTCACACCTTAACAACACACTCGCATCAACTAAAGCTTTGCTTTACTTTGGTGCAATTTTTGGAAAAAGAGAAAAAAAAATAAAGGTAAGAAACAATGGAAGTGTGAACACCTATCTGAGAATAGGAGTGATGGTGACCCACCATGCCGTGTATGTAACCACATGTGCACACACACGTGTGTCAGTCAATCCTCCACTCATGAAAGCTACTAAAAGCATCCCTCCTTGTTCCAATAATTGTGAAATGGAAACATTATTAAATATAGCACACGTGAACTTCTGTCGCAGTTGAAAACGTGAGCAATTGGAATTATTAAACAAGCACACCCACATTAGCCTTCCAACTTCCTTGTATCTCTCTGTTTCTCCATGAGATCTATTTTTCCCTCCCCCCAAATAGGGAACTGAAATAAAATAGGGGCATAAGAGAAAGTGAGCTATGATTTAGGTTACCTTTTCTCTCCTTTTATTTCAAAAGAATGATGTGGAACAAGGACTACTTTTGCGAGGTAAAACAGATGATCCCCTAAGAGGACTGCACAATATGTGAGGATTATTGATTTTTCTCCCTAAGTCATTTCAGCGATACAATCTTGAGCCGAGTGACCATCGATAGTAAATGATTTCCAGCCAGACACTCGATCGTCAGACCTGCTTCTATCAAAGGTTTAGCACTTCTGGTAAAAATACGTACATGGATTTTGAAGTAGCAGTAGTGTGTAATGGAAGACGTAAACGTCAGAGGATTTTTACTTATTATAATAAGTCCTATAACTGGAATTACAAAGGAGAGAGTGAAAGGGAACCACAATCCCTGCTAGATCTTTTTTCAATGTTTTTATTCAAGGCTCAAGAAATTGTGTTGACTAAATCTATTGCTTCCTCAGCCTTAAAGCCAAAAAGGGGTAATATTAAGTCACCCAGGATGCAGTCTCTCACATCAAAAGACACATGATAAGACAAAATTCCCTTTTCTTAAATAGCAGCACTGCCACCTTAAATGTTCAGTGCCATGTAACACATGAGCAACAGGGGCCAAGGAAATTTTTTTTTACAATCCCTGGCAAGCCCCCTCGGAAGCTTTAATAACTTAAACAATATTCAAACCAAAATCCTAAGAGAATTCAATACCAATGGTTCTCTCGAATCCTATAATATATCAAAGATGTAACCACAAAACTCAAGTTTCAACACAGCTCTTGGGACCCCAGTAACAAGAAACAACAATTCAAACCTTTAGGTTCAGTTCGTGATTTCTCAATTATATGTCTTCATTCTCATCTTCATTCCCATACATTCATTCATATTCATTCATTCTCTCTCTCTACTTTCCCTCCCTCCCTCCTTTTCTCCCTCCCTCCCTTTTCCCTCCCTCCCTCCCTCTCTATCCCTTATTACCTCCATCCTTAGGGCCAAGATGATTCTGGGTAACTTTGCGTTTGTTCTTGTAAAATCAGAATGGCAGTGGACTACACTGGATCCATCTAATGAAAAAGAACAAACACAGTCAAATAAGATAAAGATGTAGTCGCTAAAAGAATAAAATGTATTCTAGTAGACTCTCCACAGATCTTCTGTAAAGAGTGTAGCATTGAAATTCTTCATCCATGCAACAGAAATTTAATGGGGGCAGGGACTCACAGGGGAGAACTCAACCAGATGCACTTTCAATGGTATTCTCCCTGAAAACCCCAAAGTGCTAAGCTTTGTATCACCTGTATAAATAGCATTTCCACAGGTTCCTGGGCTCATGAGTTTCACCAACCAGTTGGTCAGGTTTTATCACTTTTTTCCTTTTTTTTTTTTAACTGAAAGTCAAGTCTACTCACCAAGCAGATATTCATTAGATTTGCCAGTTCCAAACAACTCATCATCTGATATCCAGCTGATCAATTTAAATTACCACTAACTTCACTGTAATTGCTTCTCTAATTATACTGATGCTGAAAGACTTTGAAAATTACCTTGGCTTCTTTAATACTTGCTACAGCTTTAATCTCCCAAGTACCAATTATGGGAATCGGTCCCCCCAAAGAGAGGCCAATGCAAAATAAAGGGAAGGTAGAAACAGTCAAAGGGAATACATTTTCTAAATCCAAGAGTTAGCTTTGTTTGGAAAGTCTGTTTTGCTCTTCTCTGAAACACAGAAGAACCAAAAACAGGCTGTCCAATTTCTTGCAAAATGTAGGTGGTTTAGGGATTGACGAAGGTGCTTGACTGGAATGATGGACAAGCTGAGGGATGCTCAGGGATTTAATCAATAGATTACCTCCTGTTCTCATTTGTGCTAATTGTCATATAATAGCTTGTATAAATCTTCTCACAGTCCTCAATCACAGGCTGGGTTCTCACCTTTGAACTATAATCTCCTGGTTTTAATTGTAAATAATAAATTCTTTAAAATGCTTTCACTTCTCTTTTTTCAAAGATTTTATTTATTTATTTTTAGAGAGCAGGGACGGGAAGGAGAAAGAGAGGAAGAGAAACATCAGTGTGGGAGAGAAACATGGATCCATTGCCTCCCACACGTCTCCAACCAAGCTGCAACCCAGGCAGATGCCCTGACCAGGAATCTGACCTGTGACCTTTTGCTTTGTGGGATGATGCCCGACCAACTGAGCCACGCCAGCCAGGCAACTGCTTTCACCTTTCTTTGCCTCCATCCTCTCAAAATGGAATCTTCATCAGCTGGTATAGGGGAAAGCGCAGTGGTTAAGAGGGAGAGAAGCCAGTGCAGATCTTGGACCTGACCTCTGCGCTGTTCAGCAAATGAGATATACAGAAGGACCTAGACAACCGGGTTTCAATAAACAGCAGGTAGTTCGCCTACCCTAGTGGCCACATTCACTGCGGCGTGCCTGTGGCTCCGTCCTCATCTCCTCCTGCATAAAGGCCTTAGGGGAAAGGCATCTTGGCCATTTAAACAGCTTGTTTCCCAGAGTTCGTGCCAGACATTTCTTTTTAATTGCCTGTGGGCCTTGAGAAATAAATGTTACACCACCGAGGTCCTTCAGCTTGTCCTAATGTGAATCGAGAGCAGATCTCTCAATCCACTGGGTAACGTTCCCATTCATTCCTTTGTATATCATTCGGGATCAGCAGCCACTCCTTCTCAGAGAACATGTGGGGAAATGATAAGGTTTTATGTGAGTAATTAATCTTGTGGCAGATGTGGAGTTTTCAAGACTACTACTATTAGCACACTGACAGGCTTCAGAACACATTAGTGATGATTTTAATATGCTAATACTATGTTACTCATAAACAAGGAACATTCAGGCCTTAAGTTTTATATAAGTGCTATTATTTGCAAAGGCTTTCCAGAGAGCACTAGCGATGAGGTTTTTATATTCCTAATGCTGCTGTGGAATAAACAGTGTCCAATTAACATACCAGCTGGAAGTATACCATTCCTCAGTTCTATTTCTTCCTATAATATTCAACATTGGTAAAGTGAATAAAATAAGTCAGAGTGAAACTAATGGCCATTTGGGGAAGAGAAAACAGGAGTTCTGTGGTGGATTATTTTTCTAGCAATGAGGTTTTTGGTTTTGGAAATTACAAATATGACAAATAGAGATACCAAAGAAAATGGAAAAGAAATACTGGCTGCATTGAATCATTTAAAAAGACTTCCTAAAAATGCAAAGCCAGTGTACGTACCATACTGACCTTGTTTGGTGGCTGTTGCCCCGTTTTGTCATTGGGTAAGTTTGCATTTTTCCATTAGCTATTTATCCAAGAGCTGACATGGTCTAAAGTCTGAAATTTGCTACACTATTTTTCCCTAGTTTAGGTAAGGAGACAATCCCCAGATAGTCACAGTACCTTCTGTCTACCACTCTTCTCGTCCCGTTTTCTCCATAAATATGTTTTAGAATAATAATAAATTGCTCTCCACGGTAAATATGCTTCGTCATAATTTTGCTTCATGCTGTAGTCATAAAACAGCCACTGTCACTGACGGGAAGTCCGTAAAACTGACAGCAACCACGGAGCAGCTGCACGAAGTAACTCAAGGTCAAACCCTCAGTGTTGGGAAGGGTAAAATGCTCTCTCTTGGAGAATATTGTTTCTTATTGTTTCGTGTCGTTAAGAAGAAAAACAGGCCAAAAATGGAGGATTGTGCTAGGCCCCACATCAGCAAACCTCAGCTTCCCAGAGATGTAACCTTTATTCTGTCAACCTGGAATTACCTGGTCAGCATTAGTGAGGTATCCACCTGATAGAAGTCCTCCATTTCCCTCAGGAGGGGACCTTGCCTGAAACAGTGCATTCATTGTGAATAATATCCATTTCTTTGCCACCTTTATGTCTTTAAAAACATTTCATTTTGTACAGCCCTTCGGAGTTCCTTTCTGCTTGCTAGATGGGACGCTGCCCGATTCACGGATCATTCCGTAAAACTAAGCAGATCTTTAAAACTTACTCACTTGAATTTTTTGTTATGTAACATTTAACTACTGCTACAAAGAAGGCTTTTCCAATTTTTTTTGAAATAACATTTTAATCAAACAGTTCTGGCCACCACTTGCTGTGCGTTGAGACAGAATGCCTGAGATAAAGGGGGAGGGGCACGTGAAGCAACAATAACTGGGCTCCAGCAGGACCAGTAGGCTTCTGCCCACCGCTTGGTCTTCATGTGAGTCCATCAACTGCAAAGGAGAGGTTTATTGCTGCCTCCTCTTTAGCCCAGTGTGCCACGCCGAGGAGAGACGTTTGCTTTGTTTAGGCAGCTGTGCGTGTTATGTTCCTTGAATAAAATGATCCCTCGGAACTATCATGCAGGCCCATCATTTATAGAGACTGCACAACAATGCTTCAGGCAGAAAACAAATACCTGTCCTAATATCCCCCACGGAAGCAGCTAGGAGAGGGTGTCGCTCAGGAGACAGTGTTTTATTCCATAGTCACCTGGAACCCCCTCCATCCTTTTACCTCTTATATCTTTTGTCTTTTAGTCCAACAAAAGGGCGCTAACATTTGCTGAGTGTCTGTGAGTATATACCAAGGCCTGAGTCCCTCTATCCTTATTTAATCCTCAGAGCATCCTTCTGAGACAGTAATGATTTTCTCATTTCAGTTGAGCCACAGCAACGATAATTAAATTGTTCCTGGCCCAGAGATCCAGTTGTGTCTGGCTCCAAATTCTGCTTTCATTACTTCCTCTTCTCATCTTTCCTATACCAATCATATTCCCTGGAAATTATTCTTGAGTTTCCAGGATGATAAAATTCTTCTTCTCTTGGAGAAAGTCAAATGTTCGCTAACAAATCAGAAGTTTATATTATCAAAGGACATTTTCATCCGACAGAATGTTTGCTGAAGAATTCATTTAAATTGAAAGCTTCATTGGTATGACCAAATGTCAAAACTACAGCCAACTTAAACATCTGAATTTTCTTACTCCTGTTTTTGATGATTCTTCTCTTGAACAAGTGAGACATCAGTATAATTAGATAATAAGATGTCTTCCCCATAAGCAGAGGGAAATCTTCCGATCAAATTCATCAGTTTTAGTGATAACTGTAAGCATACCTCAAAGACTGAGCTATTGCCACATGATATGCACCTAAAAAGAAATAATATGCCTGACTCATAGTGAATTAGAGTTACATTAGACCCTATATACAGACAATTTATGACTTTAAAATTTTTTTCCATTTCACTAGACTCATGTAGCTGCTGTGGGCTTATGTGGGACCTGCAATTCTCTTCCTCTATCAATCTAAAAAAGGCAGGCCACATTGCTTTCCAATGGCCATGGTCTTTGGAAAATGTACAGTCATGATCCCAAGATGATGTTTTTAATTCTTTCAATCATTCTCTCCATGGCAAACTCCCATTTTCATAACATGTTGCTTCTTTAATTCAGCAAATGATTATTTTGCACCCGCAACATGCCCGGCATATTGCCAGGCACACAGTGATAAACAGACTGACAAGATGTTTTACTTGCCCGTATAGAGCTCGCATTCTAGATCAGGGGTCACAAATTATTTCCTGTAAAGGGCAACATAGTAAATATTTTAGGTTTTGTGGGTCACAGAGTCTCCATTGTAGCCACTCCCATTTGCCCCTGTATTTCAAACTGTAGCCCTAGAGAAGAGATAAGTTAGTGAGCACAGCTGTGTTCCAGTGAATCGTTACTTACAAAAACAGGCAGTGGGCCAAACTGGGCCTGTCAGCCATAGTTTACTGATCCCTGTCCTATAAGATGCCATGGTAATACCACTCTCACTTTTTTTTTTTTATGTATTGTTGAAATAAACCTAGTATTGTTTTTAATTAAACTTTTTAACTTTGATATAATTGTCGATTCACATGAATAAGATCTGGGCATATTAAATGCAGCATGGCGACCATAGCTAACAACACTGTGTTGTATATTTCAATGTTGCTAAGAGAATAGGTCTTAAAAGTTCTTACCACACGCAGATTGCAACTACACAAGTTGATGGATGTGTTAGCTAACCTTACTGAGGTGATCGCTTAGCAATATATACATATATCATCATCACATTATACACCATAAACTTACACGATGTTATGTTTAAAAAAATAAACTGAGGCATATAAACTTCTAAAAGTTTAGCTGAATAGAAAGCTGCCGGAACTGGGCAGTAGCAAACTGGCAATGGTTAGGACCTCTTCACCGACAGCGGCCAGGGGAAAGGCTTTTATGGAGAAAAGAGGAGAGCTAAGCAAGGAAATAATTTGATTGGCTATAGTTTAGATAGCTGAATAATTTGGAAAAGGCTGGTTGGCTATTTGTGATTAGTTATCTTTAGGTTTTGATTTTCCAAACTTGAAGCGTTATAGGCCTGGGCTTCCATTTGCTTGCGTAGGCTACTGCAGCATTAAAGCCATCTCAGTCCGATGGCCTAATTGATTAATAATTATATGTCAATTATACCTCAATAAAGTTGGAATTAATTGATTAATTTTTAAAACAACAGAGAAGTCCCATGTTCCCTTTATCCAGTCCCCCCAGCGCCACCCCCCAGCCTTGGTAATATCTTCAAAAGCTAGAATATGTTATCGCAACCTGAATATTGACACTGGTACAGTCAAACCACAGAACATTTTCATCATCGCAAGAATCCCTCATGGTGCCCTTTTATATCCACACAACTTTCTGCATGAGCCTCCTTCTTAACCCCTAGCAACCACTAATTACTCTCCATTCGTAGCATTTCCTCCTCTCCTCCATAACTTTAAAGGTAAGAATGACATTTTTTTCTATTCCTGTTACTGTTACCAAAACACAAAGTCACATCTCGCTCAGCAGTTAGATTCTAAAACTAGTTAAATAAGTTGAAAATTGATTGCATTAGTCAAAATCATCCTTAACAATTCATAGAAAGGCACTATTTTATACCTACTCCAACCTACTGTAAATACAATAGAGTTAATAGAGTTGATTCTTCCTTCGGATAGTTTTCTCTTTATTTAGGCACCTAAAGGAGCCAGTCATTCATATCCAGGATTACGTAGCTTTAACAACTAGAATTACACTCAACACTTCAAAAAAGTCCCATGTGGAAACTGGGGTGACCAAGAAAACAACAGCGTTAGCTTCCTGTCTCAAGTGTCTCCTGCTCTTTGAGTGGAACATCCTGCCCTTCAGTGTCTCTGTTTCGTTCTTTAAGGCCAAGCATATATTGCTTAGTATTAAGGATCCTGACTCCTCTAATTTTCACTGGGGTTTCTACAGTATAGTTCACTGTCCTTGTAGAGCTCATCTAACTCAGTAGAAGTAAAACTATTACCTACTTCTGTGTTAATGCCATACATTGGATTATACTTAAGTCGGCTGGCTTCTCACAACTGCATCTGTTCTTTAAAAAATAATAAAAACATACTCTTTCCTTCATAGACATAAATGTAGCTTTTGTATCGCAACTTTTGACATACTGCATGAAGCTTCTCATCTAAAAGTGGATATTTGTTTTGCACATTAGGGAAGAAAAATAAGTTTGCTTGCTTTGGGGGTTATCTTTTTTTATCCTTTATACAGTAAGGAATGCAAACATCTATAGAAAGAATGAATCATTTCCAATATTAAGGGCTTTGTTGTCTTCTTCTGACTTTCAAAGAGTTGGGCTAATGTAAACCAAACCTGTTTTTGCTTTTTTTTTTTTTTTGAAGGCAGGCATTATTTAAAGGAAACATTCTAGTATGGCAAGTTTACACCTAAAGGGAATTTTTACAGTCAAGTTACGACCCTTTTAAAATAAGGTTATAATGGAAAACACCAGTAGACAAACAGTAGTCACTTTAGAAGTTCCCTTTAATAGCAGAAGCAGCACTGGCTATTTTTTTTCCCCGAGAAATATTTGAAGTAACTAAATGTGTTCCACCTTTTCTCAGCCATGCACCTTCTAAATAATTTCCTAGCACAAGTAGAGGCTTGTGACCAGAAAAGCAGCTGGGCTGGCAGGAATGTTTCTTCACATTTCTGCAGTAAGCTGTGCCCTTCACATCAGCCACTCTTAACATGAAAGAGGCTTGATTTAACTCCTGCCCCGCTGCACACCCCTGGACTGCTATGAAATGGAAGCTTATATTCAATACATGAGCTTGATCCACAGAGCCACGCAATTCACAGCTTTCCCCAGTGGGAGCGAAGCCCTCTCTCCTCAGCCTTCGCTGTCGCCATGCTCGTAGCTCTATTTTAGAACATATTTCACGCTACTTTGTAGAACGATTTCTGGTGTGTGTGTCCATTTTTCCAACCAGATTCCAGGCTCTCAAGGGCAAGAATATTATTCCCTATAGCATCTAGTGCAGAGCCTGGCACGTGGTGAGTGCTCGGAAAAGCCTGTGTGAGAATAAAGGCCCTGAGAGCTGTGGGTCCCACTGTAAGGGAAAAGGAAGTGGGCCATTGGATTTTGGTAATATACAGGACTACGCACACCCTGAGCCTAGGGAAACAAGAACCTTTTATTGCAGTATGGGGAATATGAGAAAGTAAGGGAAATCTTAAAAGGGAGACAAAAAGAAATAGACAAGGAATAGCAAGATGAAACTGAAGATGGAGGGGAACAATAAGAACACAAAATCTGGAGTCAACCTGAGGGTAAACTCCGGTATTAGGACAGGGTTTGGGTGGTAGTGTTTTGTAAATGTCACCAGTTGGGGAAGCTGAGTGTGGGGAGTATGCATTAGAATGAATGTTCCAAATAAACTAAAGCGCCAAGGTCGGTAGCACCCCCTCTCAGCTCCAAGTTGTAGCAAATACGAATTCTCTCTGAAAGAAAATATTCTCAGTTTAGGCTCACGGGATTCCTGGAGATTAAGCTGAACCAAGTAGAAGCTCATAACAACAAGAAAGAATCACCAAATCCACAAGGAAAGAGCAACTATAAATGAATTCAGCAGAAATCCATAGATTTAGTGACCTGATAATTTCAATATTAAAATAATGCTAAGATAAAGAATATAAAATATGTATGAAATGTTTTAATATGTATTTTTTTAATTAGCAAGCAATAAGAGACTTTACAAAATTATCAGGGAGATTTGAATAAGAATCAAACCCAGCTTTCAAGATCAATAATTAAGCATTTAAATTTAAAATGCAATTGAAATTTTGGACAGATTATATGCAGTTGAAGAAAACATCAGAGAACTGAGGGATAGATATTTAAAAGTTACAGTGCAACACAGAGAAGGTACAGCATGGAAGAGGAACGAGAAGGATAAGAAATCATTTAATTGAATTCTCAGAAGAAGAGAAAAAGAATGGAGAAGAGGCAATATTCAAGAAATAACAGCTGAGGACTTTCCATAACTGATGAAAGTCAAAATCTTCAGATATCAGATGCAAAATTTATATCAAAGAGCACAGATAAAAATTAATTTTCACCTTGCCCCGAACGGGTGGGGCAGTTGGTTGGAGTGTCATCCTATACACCAAAAGGTTGCTGGCTCAATTCCCGGTCAGGGCACGTGCAAGAGGCAACCAACTGATGTTTCTTTCTGTCTCTCTGTCTCTCTGTCTCTCTCTCAAATCAATAAACATATCCTCTGGTGAGGATAAAAAAAAAGTTAGTCCACACCTTGACATATTACAGTAATACAACAAAATACCAATGACAAAATAAAGGAGGATAAAGAGAAAAAAGGTATAGCACCTGCAGGATAACAAGATTCTCAACAGCAGTAATGAAAGCTAGAGACCTGAAGAATGCCATCAAAGTGTTAAGGGATACAAACATCAATCTGATACAGTGTATCAACAAAGTACTCTTTAAAAGAAGATGAAATAAGAATACATTTAAATAAACAAATACAAAAAGACTTTACTCAGCAGACCTTTACTAATGGAAGATATAGTTCAGGAAATTTTTTAAAAACTTGCTCAGTGCAGATCTAAAATGCAAGAAGAAAACAAAAAAAATTGAAAAACTTGTACCTAAATCTAAAAATAATAATGATGCTCATATCTAAAATAATGTACAAAAATAGAACATAATTTGGAGGTAGGTTACAAAGGTAAGTTTTTAAAGTTCTTTTATTGTTTGCACAAGCATTTAGATAAGGTCAACTTTGGACTTCGTTAGGATAAACACACATAGTAAAGTTTCAAGTGTAACCCCAAAAATATAGATATAGTGTATATCCTCCAAACAAGTAGAAGGAAAAAGAGAATAAGAATATAACACCAACTCAAACAATTTGAGGGAGAAAAACACAGAGAAGTCAGGATATAAGGAAACCACAAAGTAATATGATAGAAATAAACCCAAATCATTAGTAACAAAAATAAATATAAATGAATTAAATTTTTCAGCTAAGAAATAGATATAATCAGATAGGAAAATATCTGGCTATAGGCTAGTCACAAAATACAGTTTTAAAATGAGGACATGGTAAGGTTAAAGATAAAACGATGAAAGTTAGTAAAGTTCAAAGTAAAAAGAGAAAAAAATATTCAAGGCCAACATGAACCAAACAAAGCAGAATTGGGTATATTAATTCAAAAAAAATAGGCTTAAGAAATATGTATTTTGGAAACAAGGCATGTCACAATAGTAAAAGGTCCATCTCACCAGAAACAAATTCAAAAATTACCTGCATCAACTACAGACTTAAAATATACAAAACCACAAAATGTTAAAATTGCAGATAAAAATTAATTATTTCATCATTATAACAGAACATTCAATATGTAGTTTAGTTATTGATGGCTCAAGCTGGCAAAAACTTAGTAAATATATGAACATTAAAATTGCAGTCAATATACTTAAAGGGTGTTGGCTGCATGGTTCTGTTGGTTGGAGTGTTGTCCTGTGCACCAAGGGGTTGCTGGTTCAATTCCAGGTCAACGATCATACCTGGGTTTCAGTTTCAACCCTGGTTGGGGCACATATAGGAAGCAACCAGTCAATGTTTTTCTCTCTCTCTTCCTTCCTCTCTCAGGTGAGGATTAAAATATAAATGTGTGTGTGTGTATATGTGAAGTAACTAAATGTGTTCCACCTTTTCTCAGCCATGCACCTTCTAAATAATTTCCTAGCACAAGTAAAAGTACCCACACACACATATATATACACACGCATATATATACACACATATTTAAAGAACATAAGTAGGATGTGAACCCAGCAATTAGAGAATATATAGTCCTCTCAAGCTCACATGGAACATTCACCCAAAACTGACCACATAAATATCAGAGCAAGTAGCAACAAATTTCCAGTTTTAAACATAATACAATTAATATAGAAATGAATAAGGAATAAGTTAGATTCATTAAACTCAAACATGAAGCAAACTTCTAAGTAACTAATAGGTCAAAAAATTTTCTACTAGGTACTTTTAAAAATTTACAAGTAATGGTAACATGTGGGAGGTGCGCACCAGAAAAAAACCAACAAGAAAAATACATAAACCGTACAGTTGCAGGAAGCATCGGCACATGCGTAACTGAACACGGGTCAGTATTCAGAACGCAGAACGGACTGCTTGCTCATCGACAGGGCAAGTGCCCATGGGGGATCAACCAGGCAGAGATATGAGCCGGTGTTTGACAGGGGAGGAAACAAAACCAGCAAATAAATCCGTGACAAGAGGTTCACTCTCATCCTCAGTCAAGGACACACTAAAACAGGAGATAGTACTTTGCAACCATTAGATTAGCAAAAATTAAGAGTCCTGAAACTGTGAACACTTGGGAAGGCCCTGACCGTTGTGGCTCAGCTGACTGGGCCTCGCCTCGCAAACCAGAAGGTTGCCAGTTGGATTCCTGGTCAGGTGTTTCAGGTGTATGAGAGGCAATGGATCAATGCGTCTGTCTCATGTCAATATTCCCCTCCCTCTTGTTCTCCACCCCACCCCGTCCCCTCTCTCTAAAAATTAACAAATAAAATCTTTTTCTTTTAAAGCTGGCAAGGGTACAGAAAAAAGAATACACCTAATATAACTAATCCGAGCATGAATTATAACTACTTTGTAATAAAATTTTACATTTTTTATGATTATCTCGCCACTACGTTGTACACCTGAAACTAACACAAAATAATAAGGAATGTAAACTGTAATTGAACAAAATTTTAATTTTGCATCATTTTATAAAGTTGAAATTGCAACAGAAAATCACAGTGCCGGGTAGATGCCAGAGAACCTCTTGCATGTGTACATGGGGAGACATGAACAGGACCATTCAGAACACAATGGTTACCGCCAAAAAATAAAAAACAAACCAGATCTATATGAAGGATTTGGATAAATAAATTGTGGTTCATTTAAATAATGGAGTTACACTACTATGAAATGAATTAACCATATGTACAGGAGCATGGATAAATTTTAGAAACAGTTTGCTGAGCATATAAAGTACAAAAAAATTTTAAGGTCAAATAAAATCAAAGCTAAATATATATTTTGGTTAAAACATATGTGTAGTACATCTGTGGTAAAAAGTGATAGTTAAAAAAATAAGAGGGATCTGGGAGCTGGGGAAGAGGAGGAAGTAATGTTAACTAGATAGGGTGTTTCTTTTGGGGGTGATGAAAAAATTCTAAAATTGATTGTAGTTGCACTGTGAATATTCTAAAATGTTACATTGTGCACTTTAAATAGGTGAATGGTGTGGTATGTGAATTATACCAATTAAGCTGTTAAAAAAAATTTTTTTTTAATAAGGGAATGATTAAACACAGAAATCCAGAAGAATGATTGCCTCTGATAACAGAATGATGGGCTCATGGATGTTTCTTATAGTTTTATTCAAGCTTATAAGTGTATACATGTGTGTGTATTCCTCCATCTGTGTCAAATATTATGTAAATTTAAATGCTGTGAATTAAACAAATCTAAGGCAAAACTCCAGGTTTCACTCATTCACTACCACTGCTGTGCTATGTTTGATAGTTTAACTATATCTGATTTCTCTTCTAAACTAAACCTTTAATAATCCCTCTCATGCCTATATAAATAAAATACAAAAGCCATTTCAAATATAATTTACATGCATTGTTCCATGCTATTTACCATAGCCCAATAAGGTATAAAGGGGAGATTTGGTTATTTCCATTTCATGGAGGACAACCATGAGTCCTAGAGACCTTAACTAATTCAGAGGAATTTAATAGAGCTGAGAGATTTAATTAAATCTATCTGAACCTTGATTTCCTCACCTGAACAAATGGGAATAAAAATAATTCCCATTCATGGGGTTGTTATGAAAATTTAAATGTTACTATGTGAAGAACTGAGAATGATGCTTATCATGTAATATATGCTATTAACTCTTATTTTTATTATGCAGGTTCCAGAATCAGTGCCATTTTTATTGAACTTTGCTAATTAATGCTCATAGGGTACCTGGTTTTTATTCCAAAGTTGGCAAAAATGTGACTGTGACCTAGTTCTGAGTAACAGAACATTAGAGTTGGAAGGCATCATAGAATTCTGTGTGGCCTAACCTTGCATTTTAGACTCCTAGGGCCTTGAAAGATCCAAGAACACATGAAGTGGCACCTGCAGATCTAAGATCTGACAACCAAGTCTCCCAATTTCCAACCGTCAATATTGCCATGCCAACTAACAGAATTGGCCCAATCCCTCTAGAAGCCTTTCCTTACTCCTGAGACTTGTTCTTACCATTCTTTGGTCTTATTATTCTTATTGCCCAGTGAACCCCTTCACAGGGCCACTACATTGCCCTTGATATAGTAGCCTGGCCTTCAGGGGATCCAATCCCTCTGGCAAGTGTTTGCCCACCTGAATTGCTAATCTGTCTTCACCTGTGTAAATTTCTACAATGCATACATTTCTTTGACTACAAGGAATTCCAGGTAGAATACTGTACAACAGTGGCTTTCCCTGTTGTTGCTAGAATTTTACATTAAAGATTTGGAAATAGATTGTATAAAATACTATCTGAAAAGGTTTGCCTACCACATTCTTTTCAGATCTACAATTTTTTTAAGTGCCAGGTCAAACAGTCTCAAGTGAATTCATATTAGTAAATTCTATGGTGTCATTTGAGCAGCATCAACAAAATCTGTAAGCTCCAAATAGTACCTCTTTCAATTGTCAGGATGTCTTGAACTCCACCCAAAAAGATTCAATCCTTTCTCTAAGGTAGCTCTGTCTTCCAGAGATCCTTATTAAGGTGTAAATACCCTTCAGAGAAAGTGACCACCTCAAGTCAGCAGTTTAGCAAAATGAACAGCGAGTTGGGCTCAAGTCCATGGCCTGCAGGAACCTGATCCATAGGGGAGGGTTAATAGAGGGCAGATGGGCTGGGGATGTCCCTGGGAATAGAAGAAGGTAGGTAGGTATTCAACTAGAAGACAGAGTCACTGAAGACATGGTAGGGGAGGGAGATCAGCAAAACCATACTTCTGCCACTTTACAATATGTATTTTGGAGGGGTAGGTGCTACAACAGAGTTAGAGAGATGTGCTTACAGTGGCAGCAGAATAAGACCATTTTGTGGCACAGAACCCAGAAGCACAGTCATAGGCCGCTAATTAAGCTGGCGTCAGCACCATTCATTAAAAAAAAATGTATTAAAGCAGAACAAAAGTTTTATTGGTTGGCACTTATGGGACACAGTACTTCAAGAACAATAAATTACATACCTCTATGAGCTGGGTGAGGGAGTCATGTGGAGGAGAAAGATTCCCTACGGATACTTGATACACACCTGGATTCCCTGAAGCAACTCAACGTATATATTGAGGTTCAAGGTGAGAGATGTTTTAAAATTTATCTTTTCTAGCTATAAACGTGGTACATTTTCATCATGTAAAATGAAAATGACAATGAAATACCACTTCCCATTCATCAGATTGGAAATATTATATAAAAAGCCCAATAATATCACATGTTGGTTCAGCTGCAGAAATAGAAATTCATAAGCTGCTAGAAAAGCTATGTTTTGGAATGGCCACTTTGGCAAGACCTAGTAAAGCTAAAGATGCATGTACCCTCTCATCCAGAAACTCTGCCACTAGGTATCCACCCAAGACAAACCCTCACACTTTTACATCACAGAACATGCACAAAGATGCTTGTCATAGTGTGTTTTGCAACAGTAATCCAGTAAAAATCAATCTATCTGTTCTTCAGTAGGGATAGAGATAAACTGTAGAATAGTATATAGCAGTCAAAATAAATGAATGATATCTATGAGCACCTACATGGATAAATATCAAAAACATCTTGTCCCATTTTTTAAAAAGCAAGTTACAAAATGATACATACAGTATGATACCATCTAGTCATATCAATAATATTAAAACACAAGGTATATATTGGCTAGAATACATACACCTGTGATACAAATACAAGACATACATGAGAATAATACACAGTATATTAAATAGATTCATTTAGACTGCCAGTGACAGCAAATCTAAAATATGAGTGGCTCAAATCAGCACTTTTCAACTGGTGTGCTGTAAGAATTCTTATAGCAATACCTAACTATTTAGTCAGGGGCACTGACGTCTTCCCCTGAGATTGCCAAACTAAAAACTGACAACAGCCAACACAACAATAGCCACTTGATATGAATGAATCAAAATTATACCTACTCTTTTTTTTTTTGCCAGATCGGTAAAAAATATATCTTTATGTGTGCTGCTGAATTTTAGTAATTAGTTTATGCGTGCCATGAGATGAAAAAGGTTGAAAGTTGTTGGCTTAAATCAATTAGAATTTGTTTGTCAAACTGAAGTCCAGGTAAGTTGCTTCTGGCTGTAATGGCAAGTCTGCGAGCATGAAGAAACCAGGGCGCTCCTACCTATAGCTTCCCCATCCTTCACACACAGCTTCTACCTGGTGGTCCAAGACAGCTCTGGCCATGAGAGCCAACATTCCCCTGGCAAAAAAGGGGGAAGGGAGGAAGGATAGCCCACCCCACACACACCTTCCTTTAAGGAATCTTCCAGGAAGTGATGCATATAAATTCTGTTTTAATTCCACTGGCCAGAATTTAGTCACTAAATGTAGTGTTTTTTTCCAGGCAAAAATGTGCCAAACTAAAAATCAGAGGTTGCTTTTGCAAAGGAGGGAGGGGAAAGAGATGAGGGTGGGACCAAAGCTGTTATCTGTAATGCTGGATTTCTTGTATGTTCTAAAGAGAGATTTGAAGCAAATACTATATATTATTAACATTTGTGATGGGTATATAAGTGTCAGTTCCATGATTTTCTTAACTTTTCTGTTTCTTTGAAATTTTAATTATATTATTGTATATTGACTATATCCACCCACAGTTCCTCATACATTAAAATTATACCATTAACATGGCTGGGCCTTCGTCTTTCCCCTATGCACATTCTGTCTTGGGTACTTACGTAGTTTGTATCTTGCTTTTTAACTTATTGTATTATAAGCATTTTCCATGTCATTTAAATTTTTTTAATATAATATTTAATAACTGCCAGGTAATCTAGCATAAGGGTGTGCTAGAACTTAATTTACCCCCATTGGTGAACATAAGAAATTTTAAATACATTTTATATTTATGGATTTTAAATGTGCATATTTTAATTTGTGTTACTTTGTCTCCAGATATTACTTATTTCAAAGTATAAATAATTATTGGTGTCCTCATTCATTTAAAGTTATAATTCATTGGAGAGGCAATTTTTGTTTCCCTGAGAGGTTTTTATCTCCTAGTGTTCCCATTCAGGTGGTATCTGTCCCAGACAGCCTTTGGAACAATTTTCTGAGAATCAGCTGAAATCTCCTAAGACCCAGCACTGCCTCCCACATATTTTCTCAATTCTCATGAAACCTCCACTGATTTCATGCGAAACTCACAGTTCAGTGGGAGTCCACAGGTCAGCGAGAGGCGCGTCAAGGACTCTGGTCCCAAGGAACAGCGAGAGCCCACAGTACTCAGTGTTCCCGTGTCTACAGGTCCTGAGTTTCCTTTTGGACCATCCTAAACCCATGACCACCGCGGCAGAGGGGAGGAGCTTTGAAAGCAATATTTTGATACGGTTGGTGAACGTGGCCAAGGTGCTCATTTTTTTAAAAAAACTGAATCTAATTCTACCTATGAGAGGAGTGATTCTCTTCATCACTCTCTTGCTCACTCTTTGTTTCTCTCTCATGCATTTTTTAGTAACCTCCCATTTAGACCATGGATGAAAGACTCCTTCTGTAGTCACTCCAATGGATAGGCTGTTGTCATGCATGCACCCTAATGGATGTTAGAGCCCTACCTAGCTACTGTCACCATGAACTAGAATTCACTGGTGCATTGTCAACCTGATTCAGAAAGATGTCTTTGCTCTAAATCTTGAAAGAACCTATTCAAGATAAAACTTTCCAAGTAGCTATAAACTGATTAATTCACTCATTCAGTAAATATTTTTTGAGTATCCAATGGGCTCCATTTCTGATGCCCCAGAAATACTCAGAATAAATGTGAGAGATAGATATGTAAGCACACAAGTAAGTAAATGTAACAACTAAGTAAGCTAAGTGCAAGGTGCTAAGGGAGTATGAATTTGAATGTGAGTGTGTTTGTGTGTAAAACAAAGACCTGGCCCTTTTCTCTGATACATATGTCATTAATCAGGTCCACTAAGAGAAACACGCGGATTCACAAGTTCTGCCCGATAAATCCATGGGAGCCAGCGTTCCTTTCAAGAGCCTCCCTTCTCCTTCTAGCTCCTTCCCACATAGTCATAACTGGCACTCCATCCTCATCACCACCTTTGCTCTGTGTGGATTTTAACTATGTGTTCCTCACAACCCCATTCTCGAGGGGGCGAACGGGGCAGCTCATAATCCAGGAAGCCTTTTCTGAATCGCAAGGCAGCCCCGATCTTCTCCGTCTTACCGTGACCACGCCCCCACGGCAGCTTCAAGAGGGACTCTACAATAAGATGTGCATGGAACAGACTGGGCAAACTCAGACCATGCTTGAATTGTGCTTACCAGTTTTCTTTTTTTTTAAGGACATTGCAAATGAAGTCCATGGTAAAGACTCAATAAATAATTGTTGACTGAAAGGGAGAATAAATCAATTATGTGCTTCTAGGTCCCCTCAGCAGCATGCTGAGCACATAGTTTTCAATAAATTGTCGATCGATTTCCTTCTGTGGTGCAAAATTATGAATGTATCAACAGATTTCTCTCAACGAGGTGCCCTTTTCCTAATGATTTAGCTTGGCGATTTCTACTTAATACATATTCAACTAGATGTGGAATGTTTAGCAGCATCTTTTCAGAGCTGGTAGTGAGATCCATCTCCCAATTTTGACATAAAAGATATGAAACTTTTTTTAAAAGAATTTCTAGCCCAGTCCAAGGCTGTCAGAAGGCTCACTCCGGGCAGGACCCACACCGCTGCAGCCCCGTCTATCTCAGGAAAGCAAAAAAGACCCTTCGGTGTGTCATCTGACCATTGTTTTCCTTAGAAACAAGGTGCAGCACATTATGGGGTATCCTCTGGGATAATGCCCCCCAAAAGGCATCCATAGGAAGGTCTACAATCAGAGATTCTTCTCTTCCTTACCTCATGGACCGAATTGTGTCTCCTCAAAATTCATATGGTAAAGTCACAATCTCCAACATCTCAGAATGTGACTGAGATAGAGTCTGTAAGATAATTAAGTTTAAATGAGTTCATTGGAGTGAATCCTGATTCAGTATGACTGTTGTCCTTATAAGAAAAGCAGGTGAGGTCACAAACGCATGCACACACAAGGGTAGGCAATGTAAAGACAGAGGAGGAAGATGACCATCTACTATCCAAGGAGCAAGGTTTCAAAGGAACCAGCCCTGCCAAGACCTCTGTCGGAGACTTCTAGCTTCCAGAATCATGAGAAAATAAATTTCTGTTGTGTAAGCCACAGGGTCTGTGGTACTTTGTTATGGCAGCCCTAGCAGGTTAATATACCTCCCGTGGAAACTCTCCTCATGAACTTTATACACCCTGACTCATTATCAATGTTACAAAGATGAGCTGCTGGAGACTTGCCAACAGGGTTTAAAAATGGTAGATACTAGTGACCTGGAAATTGACCTACCTGCTCAAATCAGCATAATGACCCGCTCCTCATGGACAGCATCACTGGACAGCAGCAACTCTCTCCCCTATGCCATCCCTTATTCTCGATCACCCCATGTTACTGTTTCTGTCCTTCACAGCGTCAGTAGCGAACACAGCTATCTTGTTTACTGTCTGTCTTCTCTAACAAGACTGTAAGCTCCATGAAGGCAGGGAACCTCCTCTGTATCCTCAGTACCTAGCACAATGCCTGACAAGAGGAACACATATTTGTTCACTGAGCACACTATTTCTGGTTTGCTGAATGCCCTCAGTGGGTACAAGCTCCATTTTTGACACATTAAACCAAAAATAGCTTTCTTTCCTTTTTGCTTTCACCGAGCTCTGGAATACCGGGCTGAGAAGCCTGGATTTGACTTCTGAAGCGGAACTGACAGCCTTGCCAGGTGCCCCAGTCGGCTTGACAGCAGCCAGTCACAGAGTTTTCAGTGATGGAGGCTGGGCCAGGGAGGTGAGCAGGAGAACAGACCCATCAGAACAATGACAGGGCATTCAGAGGACAGTTAAAAATGAAGCATGTGTTATAAATAATAAAACACATCCAACTGTGCATATTGACTTGTAATTGACCTCTGGCTCCTTCTGCCATTGACAAACTATTCAAAGCCCCCCTGCCCGTGGTGGTTTCTGGTGCGACCAGTGACTAAGATCTCTCAACGGAACATCTACCTTATTATTATCACGTGCAATCAGTGTCACATTATTTTGCATGTGCGAAAAACAGTCCATGTGGAGTGGACTGGAAAAAACCCAGATTTTGCCTAAAACTATGTTTAGCCAGTGATGAAGAGATTTTTTTTTTTTAATGTACTTTTAAATGAAGCACGAAGGGACAGTTGAGCAAGCAGAGTTTCTAGATTCTGGGTTATATCATAAATTTAGCCATAAAAGAGAAGTGAAGAGCACAAGGTGTAAACATCCAGTGTTCAGGTCCTGACACTGCAGTTTTCTCTGTTCGCGGTTAATTTGGAGCAACACTCATTCTGAAAGAAAAACTATGTCCTCCAAGGAGGCCAGGGGCTGACTGGACCCGTGGGCAGCCAGTGTCACTCAAGGTTCCGGCAAGCACCGGGCTGCTCAGAACTCTGGCGACCGGCTTCCCAGTCTTCAGTGTGAAACAGCCCTAACAGCTGAAATAGCCCTTAATGGCTCTCCCCATCCAATCAAGAGGACTTGCTCAAGTTCTCTTTTGAAACAGTCGTTGACAGAACGTAGTCTTGCTGCTACTTGTTCCACTGTCGCCGGGGCTTTCAGCTCCAGCCAAAGCCCAAGCCCAGAATATGACCTGGGCAGGGACGTCTCCAGGGGCTTGGAGAATAAGCAGGAACTGACTCTTGTACCTCTTCACAGATTTCGACTGTGGCTCCCAGGTCCCCTACTTCTCCCACTTATCTGGTTTATTCCCCTCAGGGCAATAGGGCATCTGCTGAAGCTTCTGAGTGTGTTGGTCGGGTCTACCCCAAAGTACTTAGCTAAATCAGAGGAAAAGGAATCTCAGCTGCCTAAAGATAGCCACGGAGCATTGATTTTTTTCTCCCTCCTTTCAACACTCTCTCCGCCACCTCCCTACCAGTTACTTTCTTCTGAATGTTTTCCACTGAAATCAAGATGAAAGATGTTCGCAGAGTAGAGGAGGGCTGGGAATTAAAGCACGAAAGAAGAGTGAGAGCAGAGAAGGAAGGGAGACAAAGAGATACAATCTGGTACAAAAATCCTAGACACGTCAAAACACGCGTTTCCCATCACTTGAGCCAGCTGGGGACCACTGCTGGTCCCACAATGGCTCCTGACACACACACAGATGGTCCTGCAGAAGAGTCACAGCCAAAGGCAGCCAAATGCATCCTGAAATGGACACCCCGGAAGCTCAAGGTCAGCCTGTGTCCTTCATGCCAAACTGCAGGAAAATTGGACACACATTTCTATCTTGGAGTTTTCTAGTTTTCAAATAAGTTTTGCCAAGAGGAAAAAAAAAGAAAAGAAAAACAAGGAAAAAATGTTTTACCAAGGAAAGTGTATGGAACTAAACATACGCAACTATTAACAGAGTTTATCTCTGAAGGATGGAGTAGGAGTTGGAGGGAGGGACTTTGACATTTTACTTTATATCTTTTTATAAAAAGCAGTAGAGTAAGAATAGTTTTTACTCTCATTTGTGCTTTGCAAATTTTTCTTAAGAAATGATGTGTGCCCTGGCCTGTGTGGCTTAGTTGGTTGGAGCATCATGCCATAAACCAAAAGGTCGCAGGTTCGAGTCTCAGTCAGGGCCCATACCTGGGTTGTGGGTTTGGTCCCCAGTGGGGGCACGTATAAGAGGAAACTGATTGATGTTTCTCTCTGGCATTGATGTTTTGCTTCTCTCTCTCCCTCCCTTCTCCTCCCTCTAAAAGCAATATTTGTGACCTCAGGTGAGGATAAAAGGATTCACTTACATAATTTTAAATAAATAAATAGATTTATATAAAAGCATCTATACATGCTTTTTTAAAAAGAAAGAAAGATGCTTTCATGGACAGGATCACATTTGATCTCAACAGCCCAATGAGGGGAGCAGGGTGGATGTGGCTCAGGATTCAGAGTCACTCAGACGTGGGTCATGAGTCCTCTTTTCACATCTACCAGATGTGGAACAAGTGATTTAACCTGTACCCAAGATGGGATAATAAAATCCAATATGGCAAGTTCCTAGGAGAATTATAGAAGATTGAACATATGAGCCCTTAGGAAAAATGCTTGGTAGAAAAGTGCTCAATAATTAGAAAGGATCATCATTATTACTAGTAGCATCATCAATATTATTACTGTTGTTATTATTAATGTTAAAGATAAAGCCTGGACAGTACGGCAACATAGCAACTGCCTAAGCCAAAACTGGAACCGAAGTGCCTTGTGGCCATTGCATTGCAAGGTGTTGAATAGGACTGTCCGCATTACCCTCCTTTGAGAGTCTCAGATTGGAACAGGGTATCGGGAGCCCTCTCTGGAATCAGCCTCAGGGGGAAAGCTCTGTATGATCTGTATAGAGGTAGATGTGGGTCTGCCTAGCCTGAAATGCCTCCCAGTGTAACCCGTAGAGGTTTTGGAACAAATATTGCTATAAAAATAATGCTTGGAAGACTTAACATTTGTGATTGATAGGCATGGCCAGAGAGAAAGTTTAAAGGGGGGAAAAATGTTTATGTGGTAGACCTAAAACTGACTTCCCATTGAAGAGTTTTAAAAGAATTTTTGGTTGCCCTGGCCAGGTGGCTCACTTTGGTGGAGTGTCATCCCATACACCAGAAAAGCTGCAGGTTTGATTCCCAGCCAGGGCACAGACTGAGGTTTCAGGGTAGATCCCCATCAGGGCACGTACAGGAGGCAACTGATTGAAGTTACGCTCTCACATTGATGTTTCTCTCTCTCTCTCCCTTCTTCTCCCTTCTTCTCTTACACTAACATGAATAAAAACATATGCTCAGGAGGATAAAAATAATTAAAAAATAAAAACAAAAGAATTTTTGGTTGCTCATACTGAGCAACAACAAGAACAAAAAGTTGTTCGAATATTCCTCAATGGTCTCTCATTTGGTATCAAAGCGATTCCAAAATTTACAAGAATTTCAGTGCACTTTAATGTTTCCTCCATTAAAAAAAAAATTTTTAGACAGACTGGGGTCTGAACTATATTCGAGGTTTTCTAGGTTTTTCTGTTATAGCCTGAAACAGTCTGCAAAGAGGCGTGTCGCTAATCCTGCCAGAGAGCACAGGGTGCAGCAGCGGGACCCACTGCCTGGGGACAGGGGAGGTGGGGTCTTCTGTTTCTATTCATTGCAGCCAGTGGCGACCCCTGATCTTTGTATGGTGCTGTACAGTTTACAAAGCACATTCTTGTACATTGTCCCACACCATCCTTTCAACAATCCCATAAAGAACAGACATTATTAGCCCTATTTTTCAGCCAAAGAGACTGGAGTCTCAGCAAATTGAAGTGATTTTCTTGAGGCCATAAGGAGAGTAAGAAAAAGACATAGCTTGAACTCCATATTTGGCACCCTTCCCACTACACCTCAAATGTTGTTTACACCTCAAATTCCAAACTGAAAACAGTTTTCTATTGAACCTCTCCACCCCCCAACCCCACCACTGCCATTCCCCAAAACATTCTCCTCTCTGGGAGTGCTAAAGCCGCAGCAAAATCACCCCAAGCTTGTTGGAGTTCTGACAACGTTGACAAAGTCCTTGGCAGGCCTTTCGGTTTTTACGATCAATGGTCCTGTAGCCAGGAACAAGCCTTGCTGGTGCTGAGCTGCTCTCCGCCGTGAAAATGCACGCACGGTGTACATACACATTCATTTATATTCTGAGCACAGAGGATGAAATAATTCTGCACCATGTCCATTTTTGTGCTGCGAAGGCATATGGTTGCTTTGCAAGCAAAACAGTAGATCTTTCATTTGCCAGTGACATTCCACAAAGTGCTTATAATTCAGTGTTAGCTTATCAGCCGTCCAATCTCCCACTCTGGGGAATGTGTCAACCGTCCACAGGAGTGGAGGAGGTGCGCTGCATCTCAATGGCTTGCATTTCATCAGGCTTACTTTCTTAAGGGCATTTAATCAATGAGGACAAGTAGTAGGCAGATTTTTAAATAAATGTGTCACTTTAGGTTAATCCACAGCCCAGGTGAATGTATTTGTTTATGCGACTCCCAAATATGTCTCTCTGTTGCTCAGCAGAATTGATAATCTGTAAATCAAAACATGTTACAAGTAGTTTTAAACTATCCCCCAAGGAACAGCTTTATTTGACCTGCCAGAACGGGAGATGTCCAGAAGTTTCAGGTACAAGGGTGTTGAATGTCAGAGCTGCTCAGAATGCTTGAGTGAAATGTCAGGTCCATTTACAACAAAGCTTGCTGTTCATTCTTCCTTCCTTTCTTTCATTAACCAGGTGAATAATGTGCTTCCCCCCCACCCCCCCAAAAAATGTGTTTGGGATGACAAAGAAGCTGGCAAAAGATGGCAAGCTGGGGGGCAAAGAAGGCTGCAGGAATTTTAATTTATTCTTGGGGCTATTATTAAATGCAGAAGTGAATAAAAATGAAAAGTAGACTAGAATGATACTGATGGGGCTTGCATCGTTTTGCATTGATTATACCAAGATCCTGGCTTCTGTTTATTCTCTCCGCTTTTTGCATCCTTAATGTGGCCCCGACAAACAGAGGAGCTGTAATTGCGTAAACTCGGGTCCCATGTCAAATAGAAATTTCTTTTGCCATCCATTATCAGCTATCTGAACTGTCAAAATGTGATTGTCACATCTGCTGGAAGCGTATTGGCCAGGTTGTGACGCGAAGGCGGTTTTGTTATTTCAGATTGATTTTCTTAATGCCGGCCATGAGCGCGCTGATGTACAGGCTCAGGGATCTTTGCAGTCCTTTTTATAACAAAGCTTGAACTGTGTTGACATTTGTCCCCAGACAGCGGTGTCCATTCAGAGTCGGACTTCTGCTGAGGCTTTTGTTGGAAACACTTAAATAATCTCTTTCTTTCTCTTCTTTTTTAGACAGAGAGTGTTTGCCAAATAAGACCGAGGCTGTACAATCCTTTGGACACAGCAGCTAACAAGTTATTAATATTCTGTGGGCTTCAGAGCAAATCTATTTAATGGCTTCGAGAATCATTCGAATCCCAGGCACAGCCTTCACTACAGCTTTTAAAGATAGAAAAGGCTATCCTGATCTGCGTGTGTGACATTGCAGAGGACACTGGAGGTTGATAAAAGCTCGCTGTATCATGTCTCTTCGCCCATTTCTTCACAGACAGCCAAGGAGAAGCTGGCTTTTTCTGACTTGGGAAGAGTCGTTAAACTGCCAGTGCTTGTGAATGAATATCAACAGAAAAGATGATGCTCTTTGTTTCATTTACTTTTACTGAAAATAGCAACATTTAAATAATGTATAATCTCTTTGTTGGCCTAGGAAGGGCTCTGCGTGTTTTCCAAATGTCGCCTCTGCTTCCATAGGGTGCCAGGACCTCAGAGTTTCTAAGACATTCAGGGAGCAGACCCCAGCCTTAAGTGCACCCATAAACATACATAATAGCCAATTAACAACGGAGTCAAGTTGGAATGGATATTCATGTGCCAGCTTGTAGTACAATTCAGCTCTCAATTCTGAGACAAATTAAATTCAATCTTGTGCATCCTAGTGGTAATGTACAATTAGCTTTCAGAAACCGTAATGTATTTTCCTATCATATAGGAGCCTCTGGAAATTTCAAGGATAACCTCTCCAGTCCCCTTAACAGTAATCTTAAGTGTATGTCTCTAAAGCTGCATAAATCAAACCATTTGGTAAACTGTGTTGTAACCTTTTTCAACATATCTCCCTGTTAGCTTTAACATCATTATATCCCATTGTGATGAAAATGGACTTTCTGTATCCAGCGATAATGAAAATAGCCACTTTATGCAGTTTCTGCATGCAATTATCCTGGCTTTTCTCAGACTCTAGAGAAATCTAAGCTAATTGCTTTGGGACTTTTCCTACATTTCCATAAATTCTTTGTTAATTTTTCATGAGAAACTGTTATTGCAGTCTCCCTTAAAGTTCCCATTGTATTCAATAATGTAAAGAAGTCATTATGGAAAAAGGGTCATTTGCTGGTATTCCTGCCAGAACTGGATTCCTATTGATCCCTGTGTATTCTCAGGTGAAGTGGGATTATCTCTCTGTCTCTCTCTGTCTGTCTGTCTGTCTGTCTCCCTCTCTCTCTCTCTCTGATACATGAGTTTCTTCATCTGAGTTTACACAAAGCTAATCTAAAAGCTAGTCCATGTGGTGCGCAACCTTGTCATTATAGGGACATGAATTTAGTTTGCTTAATTTGATGGTTGATCCTGGAATTTCTTGTATACCTACTCATCAACCCCAGAGACAAAGAACTCTGTTTTAAGTGATAGAGGAGCAACCGAATGAACCAAGTTTCCCAGGGAATGCTCTGAAATTACCTTCAATGTTACATTTTATTTATTGATTGCCTCAAACCCAGAGTCACCATTTCTGTAGCTTCCAGGAAGCCCTGCCTAAGAACATCTCCAACACATGGCAGCGGTTCTTGGGGACTTTTCAGGTTAATACTCTCCTTTGAACTCCCTTGGGTACTAGAGCAAACTCTCTGGCACCACCGAGGGAAGCCGGCCTTCCCGCTCTCCTTGTTAGGCAGGGCTGGATTCAACATGGGCAGACCAACCAGGTGCTCAAACCACCAGCACAGCAAGACACACAGGGCCAGGGAGAGAGAAAAGTTTAGCTCTGGTTAATTTATCCAGAATTAGCCATCAGAAAATCTAAAAGAAACTCTGTTCATTTTAAAGTACATGCAAGAGTGATTTCCAGTCAAGAGGGGGGCGTCGGTAAACACAGCTCGCCTCCTCACAGAACCACATCAAAATTAGAACTAAACTGTAGAACAACCATCACTCAGAGCCATCAGAAATCGAGCTGAATGGAAGTCCAAAATTAAAGAAACCATATCCATCTGACTGGTAGGAGGAATGGAGACACGGAACAGGCTGGTCTTACATCCACGTGTGGTGGATACAAAATCTGGGAGGAGTATCTTGGGAGTGAGGAGTCCCAGCCCCACACCAGGCACCCCAGCCCAGGGTTTTCAGTGCCAGAAGATAAGTCCCCACAACTTCTGGTCACGAAAACCAGTGGGGATTTAGTCAGTGGAAAAAAGTCCCGGAGCCCCAAGCAGTTCCTCTTAAAGAACCTGCACGTGGACTTGCTCAGACTCACTCCCTCTGGGCTCCCACACTGGGGTAGCAGTCTGGAAGGTACCAGTGGTATATGGGAAGGAACTGAAGTATCTGACATCAAGGCAAGAGCTGCGGGACAGCTTTCTTCCAGACAGAAAGGTGGACAGCGGTCATTGCTCCTTTTCTGAACCCTCCTCCCACAGAGCCACAGAGTTGTTAGGTTGGGCGCCATACCTGAGACTCCATCAACCTGGCTAATACTGTTTGTCCTGCTCTGGAAATCCCCAGAGGCTCTGTCCCACCCAATTTAAGGGCCCACCAAAGCTGTTAACAATGGTTTTTCCATATAAATGGCTGGTCTTGGCTCATGCTTCACAACTCCCTAAATCCTCTCAAATAAGCAACAGCCAGCCTCAGTGAGCTCCCAGCCCCTGTACCCCTTGCTAAGTGGCCCCAGGACCAGCACTAGTAGCAGCCAGCCTAGATTCACAGCTTGGTTTTGCCTGGGAACCTCCAAACTCAGCACAAGTAGCAGCCATCTGCAGACTACTTTACAGCTCATGCAGGGTGGCTCTGGGCAGAACACAGGTTGGGGCTGACCTTGGACTGCACCACCTGAGAAACCTAAGAGGCTGCACAACCCGTGGACAACTACAGACCACATCAGTGTTCCACCAACCTACCCCTGCACAGCTGATCCTCCACAGAGGGCAGAGTTTAGTGGACAGTGATCACAGCCAGTCCTTGCACCTGACTGACCTGGGTAAATCCCTCCCATTGCCCTGCCAACAGCAATCAAGGCTCGACTACAAGAGGACAGTATACTCAGCCCACATGAGGTCACACCTCGAGTACCCAGCTTGAGTGACAGGGGAAGCTGTGCCACTGGACCCTACAGGACACCTACTACATTAAGCCATGCTACCAAGACAGAGAGTCGTAGCAGCTCTACCTAATACATAGAAGCAAACACAGGGAGGTTGCCAAAATCAAGAGATAAAGAAACATGGCCCAAATGAAAGAACAAATCAAAACTCCAGAAAAAGAAATAAAGAAAAGGGAGATAAACAATCTATCAGATGCAGAGTTCAAAACTCTGGTTAAAAGGATGCTCAAGGAACTTGGTGAGGACCTCAACAGTGTAAAAAAGAGCCTATAAGAAACAAAGGATACACTAATTGAAATAAAGAACAATTTACAGGGAAACAACAGTGGAATGGATGAAGTTGAGAGTCAAATCAATAATTTGGAACATAAGGAAGCAAAAAACAACCAGTCAGAGCAACGAAAAGGAAAAAGAATCTAAAACAATACGGATAGTGTAAGGAGCCTTTAGGACAACTTCAAGTGTTCCAACATTCAGATGGTAGGGATGTCAGAAGGGGAAGAGAAAGAGCAAGAAATTGTAAATCTATTTAAAGAAATAATGAAAGAAAACCTCTCTAATTTGGTGAAAGAAATAGGAATGCAAGTCCGGGAAGCACAGAGAGTCCCAACAAGACGGATACAAGGAGGCTCACCCCAAGACATATCACAATTAAAATGCCCAAGGTTAAAGATAAAAAGAGGATCTTAAAAGCAGCAAGAGAAAAGAAGTTAGTTACCTACGGGGGAGTTCCCACAAGACTGTCAGCTGATTTCTCAAAAGAAACTTTGCAGGTTAGATGAGATTGGCAAGAAATGTTGAAAGTCATGAAAAGTAGGGAACTACAGCCAAGATTGCTCTACCCTGCAAAGATATCATTTAGAAATGAAGGGCCAGATAAAGAGCTTCTCAGACAGGAAAAAAATAAAGGAGTTCATCATCTCCAAACCATTATTATATGAAATGTTAAAGAGACTTATTTAAGAAAAAGAAGAAGATCAAAACAATGAACAATAAAAAGGCAATAAATACATAACTATCAACAACTGAATCTAAAAAACAAACTAAGCCAGTAAGAACAGAGGCAGAAGCATGGATACAGAGAGACTTTGATGGCTGCCAGGATGGGAGGAGGAATGTGAGAGAATGGGTGTAGAGTTGAGGGGGTTTAGAAGTACAAATATGTAGGTAGAGAATAGCCATGGGAATGTAAAGTACAGCATAGGAAACGGGGTAGCCAAAGAACTTACATGATGACCCATGGACATGAACAGTGGTGTGGGGACTGCCTGAGAGAGTGGAAGGTACCGGGCAGAGAGGGGCAAATTGGGGAAATATTAGGACAACTGTAATAGCATACTCAATAAAATACAATTTAAATAAAGTAAAATACATGCAAGGTTTGTGTTTTACAGTTTTTCATTCAATATTTATTTTAAATTGCATGGAAGATATGTAACAATTCATTAACCTATACTCAAGATTTTCTCAGGTCACTGTATGTGTGCTACATCTCAACAATAAGTGACCTGGAAAGCCTCCCTCCCCTGCGAAAAAGTGGCTCTAACCTTGTCATTGCTTTAGGCCTCTAAAGGCCTCGGTCTTTATGGGAAGGCAGCAAGCACTGGGGAAGTTACTCTGCCACTTACAGCCCCTCTTGAACTCTAGGTTTGAGGTTTCAATGGCTGACTTCTAAGAAAAGCTCCTGCTTTTTCTGCAGTTTATAAACTGTTCTTGAACATTATAAAGAGGACCTTGGCTCTCTTTAGGGCACACCACACAGTGCTGGAATATTCTTTGTACTTGGGCACACCAGTGGTGAGTGCAGCACTGACCTTCCCACAGGCAACCTCAGAACTGACGTTCCAGAATGTGAAGGGAGCCCTCTCTCCTTGACACGGGCTCCTGGTTATCCACAGGTAGCTTTGGTGGCCACATGTGAAAACTGTCCAGTTACAAACAGGTGCAAGTATCAGCACATGACCAAGTGGGCCTTCCCCAGGTACCGATACCTGCTGGGGGTCAATCAATCGGTCTCTCTCGAGAGAAACGGAATAAACGAGCTTTTGTGCAGGTGAGAATCAAACATGCTGCCTTTCAAAGTTACAAAATCAAAGTTCTGATATCCCCCAGGGGTCTTCCCAAGGAGTGGCTATTCACCTTGGTAGGCAGTTCAGTAAATATGTGTTAAGTTAAATGAAACCCAGAATAGTAGCGACATTTAAAAGTCTGTTTTCAGGGTATCTGAACATTTAGCTTGGTATTGGGAAATCCTAAATAGTTCCCTATCTTGGATGAAGGCTATCAAGCCACTGCTGGTGCCGAAGATGTTCGAGCTTCTCACAAGTTCCAAGACCCAGACGTAGCTTCTCCCACACTTCTCCCAAACCACAACTTGGGATTCTGTCCTCTTCCATCTTCCACTGATATTGGCATCAGTGCATTCTTTTCAAACAGCTTTATAATCTTTTTCTTTCAGGAATCATTGCCCTTGACTGTGTAAATGTACAACAGCTACACTTCATCACAATAAATGCATTTTGTCATTTAAGGGTATTACCATGAACAGTGAGGCCGGGCTCTAAAGTTACTATTCTTATTGATTCACATGTGAAACCTCAAAATGGAAATAAGTTTGGAAGTACTCTGACTCAGAAATAAGGAAAGTTGGTTATTGAGCAGACACCTAACAAAGTTTACATGGAGCAGTTACTTGCATATCAGCATTCTTTCATGTAATCCTCCTAACAATGTGATTTAAGAAGCATTAATTTTGCTCTTTCTCTTCCAGGGCACAGCAGTGTGGATCTTTGAGAAGCCCCTGGCAGGCAGAACCATCACCCTCAAGGTCCAGCTCAGTGGCACCAACGATAATGTCAAAGCCAAAATCCAAGACAAGGAGGGTGCCCCGTCTAACCAGCAGCATCTAATTTTTGTGAATAAACAGCGGAAAGTGACCAAATCTCTCAGACAACAACATCCCGTTAGATACCACCCTGCAGCTGGTGCTTCCCCTGAGGGACAGTATCGCCAACCTTTCCACCACCAGGTTGCCCAGAAATACAACTGCTACAAGGTGATTGAGAGGTATGCTCCCCTGCAACCCCGTGCTGTCAATTGCTTCAGCAAGTGGGGCCATGCCCATAACCTGCACCCCAAGAAGTTCCATTAAGGCCTCTCTACTGCCTCCTGCCCCTGCAGGGCAGACTCCTCCTGAACCCCACGGCCCTGGGGCCTCAAACAAGTTCCCCTTTCCTTGAAAAGAAGAATGAGGAAGAGAAGCTGAGGGTGAAGGAGAGGGAAACAGGAGGCGGAGGAGGGGAAGCAGGGGCGGCGGCGGCGGAGGCGGCGGGGGCAGCAACAGCAACAAAAACGCAATCCCCGTTTCACATACAGGTAAGGAAACTGAACCAACGGAAGTTCAAGGAAAAGAAATTGCCCAGAATAACACAGTAAGTAACAGTAAGAATTCCAACATGCCCATCTGCAAAACTCCTTTAACTTCTACTGTGCCGCAATAGAGGTCAGCTCCTCAGTGCCCTTTAGACCTACAGCTTTGACCCTCCCTGGGAAATTTGCCCACGTGGTTCTTCAGATGCACACGGCGTTCTGTATGCGCTTCCTCCATGGTACCTGTAGGACTTCGTTGATGTTTCTGTGTGTCTGATGGAGCCTAAGGGAGTCGAAGACGGGTATCTTGTCCTGTTCGTCTTTGTATTCCTGGCACCTACAAAAATACCTCTCACAGCTGCACATTGATTGCAAGATAATACTAATGACCAATAAACATATACAAATACATTCAAAAGGCAAATTAAAGCAACAAGGACATTTTATTTTTTTAGTTACAAGATTGGTCAATATGAGAACATTTTATAACACAGGGTGTTTTCTAGAATGGGAGAGCAATAAGGATTCTCACACTTTGTTGGTTGGTATAAAAATTAGTACAATTTTGAATAGCTCTTGGCAACATCCACCAAAATTTTAAGTGTATACTCCTCTTCTAGTCTTCTAGGTATACCCCCTAAAGGTACAAATATATGTGTGTAAGAATATGTGTCACGGTATTGTTTGAATCTGAGAGAATGAAAACTTCCTTGCTGTTCTCAAATAGAAAACTTTAAATTCTGTGCTATATTCATATGTCAGATACCATGTATCAAATACGGTGCAGCCCAACTGTTAAAAAAGAAAGAAAAGAACAGTCATTATGTACTAAATTGGCAAAATATCCACATGTGTGGAAATCTCTAAAAAGGTAAACAAGAAACTGAGAGCAGTGGTTGTCTCTGGGAATTGGAAGCAAGGGTGATTGAGTAGGTAAACTTTTTTTTTTCCATTTTATACTCATCAATATATGAATGATTTCATAGCAGAAGAATAGTATTTTGATAATGGTTATATAAAACGTGGAATTCAATTAATGGCATTCTTTTTTAAGGTCTGTAAACTGTCTGGCTCAGTAAATGTCTACTCCTCACCCCAATTGCCTATGACATTTTAAGAGGAAGTGTGGTATCCAGACAGAACACCGCAGAACTTCAGAGAAATCGAGAGTTTTGTTGTCAGAAAAGTGTTAAATTGTAGTCTGATATTTTCCTCCCTGGTGAAATAATATAACTGGCAAAAAAAGAAAATGAAAAAAGGCAGATTTGCTGTCAGATCCACTACTTATATAAACTTATGGAAGTTACACCTACCAAGCGCCGTGTTTCATCATCTACAAAATAGGCAAAATACCACCTACCTCATAGGAAAACTGAGGTGGGGGTTGGTCAATGAATAATATCCATGAAACACAGAACTTGACACTTGGCACATAGGAGGCCTCTATAATAGGTTCCTCATGCCCTTTTTCTCCCACAGTCACTTCCCCATTTACTACCCACCTCCCCAGGAGTGGCACTTGGAGCCTGAAACGTAGAAAATTTAACTAGTTAATTTTGCTACTTGTAGTGGAGTACAGCAAAGATCTGAAATCTGTGAAGGAGAGCGGAGAAACAACAGGTTACAAAGAGATCCTGGGTTCCCAGTGGATTTCATTGTTCCAACAATGGACAATGGAGTCTGTTTGCTGTCTAGCTGAGAAAGGATAGCAAATCGTTCTAAACTAGGGTGACCAACTCACCCTGGCTTGAGCACTGGAAGGTCTGCATTTCAGGAAATCCCCCAAGTCCCAGGCTAACCAAGAAGGATGGTCACCCTATAACTTTGCTGACTTACCCAATACTCATTACTTTCCTCTCCCCTCGCAGCCAGTTTCACCTGGGCTAATTCTGGCCCATGTGGTGGGCTCTTTCCCCAGAAGGTAGGCACACCGGGCCCAGTTAGACCCCACCCTGCCAGGCAGCCTTTCCCAGCCCAGTGGGAATGGCGCTTCTGAAGCCAAGCTGGGTGCCCAGGGCCTCATTTGCATGTGAATGCCCTTTCAGGCGCAGTGATTTTCCTGCTCGGGTCTCGGAGCTCTGGGAACAAACGGAAAGGTTTGTGTTCGCTGGTGAATGCACGCCATTCTTTCTGCTTTGCTTTGCTTGCTATCTGTCACCTCGAATGGTGAGGGTTAGACAAACAGTTCCCTGAACTGTTTAAAGGAAAACTACCCCTGGCCAAACAAGACAGATTTGGATTTTCTCATCCCAGGGATAATGATAAAGAGACTGGACTTTGGCCCCGAAGTCCAAATCCAGTGCCTATTGAGAGATTGAAAGTGAATGCACTTTTCCTTAAAAGTGATCACCAAATTAAATGAAGAAAAGGCTTTGTTTAGGTTTGGGTTTGCTTTTCAGCTCCTCGCAAGTCTTGCTTTAATGCATTCGGACTGTGCAGGTCAGCAACCAGAAAATGCCTCCCTCCACAGCTGGGCTTCGCGTTGCGTTTCTGCGCCGCCCCCCTCCCGCATTATCCCCTTGCAAACATCAGTCAGCATTCAGAACAGACAATTGGTTCTTTGAAAATCAACTGGAAAGCTAGCATTCCTGTGCCTTCAGTGGGGAGAAGGAAGGGGGGCAGGGAGGCGAGGGCAACTTTTAGACTATTAAAGCATCCATCACAGAATCCTTTGCTATAATAGGCACCTCCCGGGAATGCCTAGAGCCTATGAAGAGCAGAAGCAAGGACTTGTCCCGGATTCGGCAGCATCTCTCAAAGCTCTGGCCCCCGCACTGCAAGCCCCAGCTGGGTGGAAATGAAGTGTCCCTAGCGTCAGGCGGGTTGGTTCCTCGTGACTCTGATTTCTTCCTGCGTCGACTAGGAATTGTCTCTGCCACCAAGCAAGAGTGGTGTTTTACTTAAAGATACTGTGTTATGTGAAGCAGACAGCCTGTCATTACTTAGCAGCCACAGTACACTGTGCATGCAGCCCTGTTGTTTTTATTAAAGGGGTTGTCAGGATCTATAATTCACACATCATTAACCGCTTCATTAAGACAGCAGCCCTGTGGGCCCTAAACTTGTAGCAATTTGAAGGCCACGCAAGTAAACACTTTCCTTGCCTGAGCCGGGGAGGCAGCCCCCCATCCTGACCGGTGGGAGTGTCCCAAGGAGTGCTGTTCTCTAGGAAAAAGCTTTTCCAAACTCTGGCACATAAATGTGTAAAACATATTCACTTAAAACCGATTTAAGTTAAAAGCATTACTTTGCAATGAGCTGCGCCACGCCACACCATCCATCAAAACCAAGCCATCACGGGCTGCAATGTGGAGCTCCTTAAGCATTTTCATATGCCACAGACTTTCTGCTGGAATGAAAAGCAAGACCATGAAACGCACAGAAGGGAAAACATTCAAAAATTTGTACGTGGCCCATGACATTGGTATTCCTCTAACATGGACTTTTCTAAGCCTCATTTACATAAACAATGGAGCCAAATCGCATTTTCCTTCATAATGCATGTGTGTTTTCAGCAGTAGTCTACAGATCTTAAAATGCAATAGGAGGGACGCTGGTTTCCCAGGGAAATCATTCCGTTGGTCTGTTTCCTCAAAATAAATGTGCCATATAAAACCGGCCCCATGCCAGGCCCAGATCACACTGGGAAATAGCTGAAGACCTCTTTGGACCAGCCATCACTGACATATAGACCAGTGTTTCCCAAACTCAGCCCTAACAGTTTCATCAGGCCCTTCCCACTTGGTTCTATATATTGGGCTTCCTCTCAAGTTTTCTTTTGAAGAAAGAATTCTGTGATGAAAATAAGTTCAAAACACTGTGATTGGACTTACAATACTTAATTTTTTGGTCCCATCGAAAACTTCCTGTCCTTATTACCATTCTCCTCAGAGATCTGCTTAATGACTGGCTACGTAATCTTATACTATGATAGAGTGTAAGAGGTAAAAACAGAATGTGCTTATGCTTTCTGCATAGAATTTGCATTTTTACTTGTCTTTAACCTCCTAACCAAAAGGAGTTAAATACGAACTTCAGGTTTAATGGCAGGGCTACCTGGCAAGAGATTTTTGCATAGGAAGGGGGATGGAAGCGGTCTGCCCTGTGCTTGAAGTCATGCTATTTTAGCCTTTGCCTAAAGAATGATTGCTGGTGTGTGGTGCTCAGACCAACTCCACCTGGCAATTTGTTAGAAATGCAAATTCTGAGGCCCCACCCCAGACCCATTAAATCAGAAATTCTGAGACTGCGACCCAGTGGTCTGTTTGAACCAGTCCTCCAGGTGGTTTTGATGCATGCAAACGTTTGAGAACCACTGACCTCGACTGGAGTTCTAAGTTGGATTGTCTGGAAGCAGAGCCTGAGACAGAGTGTCTTATGAAAGTGATGTATTAAAGAAAGACATGCTCTCAGGAAAAGCTTGCAAGAAAGGCAGTGGAACAGACACATAAGGGGGCAGAGCCAGGCAACCCTGTGGGCACAGGGAAAGGCGGGCCTTGGTCAAATTCACAGGAAGGGGGCTCTGGAACAAACCACACAGCAGCGTTATCACCCTTTAATGCCACGGGCCAATCTTTGTTGTAGCCTTTTCTCAGTCACTGACTGTGGGGAGAAGGGGAGTTCTCCAGAGAAGGGGAAGCTGATTTTCATTAGCAGCCAACAGTCACCACAGCTGGGGGATGGGAATGAGACACCAGAAGTCCCCTGGTACTGCTCCAAATGTCTGAAGTCAGCTTCAGACATAGACAGGCCTCACTAGCTTAGCTGTATCAGCTGGAGGAGAGCTCACCTGCTGGCTCTCAGCACCCAAGGCGGTATCAGACATGCGGCTATCAAGCAGGAAAGATCTTAAACTCAGTCTACCCTGGATAGACACCAGAAACCTCATTCATCTCCGCCATCCTGGAATAATGTCAATACTGAAATAAAGTTGGTTTTAGAGCATGAAGGCAGCAGCCTCTAGAACATGTCAGAGCATAGGTAGTTCCGTAAAGGGTGGGTTTTGGTGGCCCAGATCTGTCCCTCCTTTGGTAAATAAGAACACCCTGATTTCCCTTGGGGTCATACCCCTTTCCCAATTTGTGCTGGTCTTTGAAACTGAAAATCGTGTGTCTGCCTTCTGCTAGGCAAGGCGTGGGCATGACACTCAGCCTGGGTTGACTGGTTGCTTTCCTTGAAATTAAAATCGTGATCAGAGTGACATGACTGAGTATGGCCAGAACACATTCACAGTGGCCGCTGACTCTTGATCAAAACCCTTATCACTTTCTGCTACCAGGGCCCCGAGAAGGACCTCCTGAGTGGGATTATTCTGAATTCCTTTAGGTCCTTCCGGCCCCATATTCTACCACTGAATTCTCTTTTGCTTGCAACCAAAGAACACTGACTGACATTGAATCTCAAATTCCTTGAGCTTAAAGGTCCATTTTTAAATGTTGGGGTTTTTTTACTGTTATTAAATCTTGTTCCTGTTACTATCACTGCATAACAAACCACACTGAAACTTAATAGTATAAAATAGCTATTTAAATATACTCAAAGACTGTAAGTGTCAGGACACAGCAGGGATGGTTTGTCTGTACTCCAAAATGTGTGGGGTCTCAGCTTAGAAATCTAAAATGCCCGAGGGGGCGCAGGGGTCACTTCAGAGCCGGAGGCTAGAATCATCCAGAGGTCTGTTTTCTCCTGTGTCAGGCAATCCAACTTGGATGACTCAGAGGCTTAATTTAGCAGGGCCGCTGACCTGAATCCCTTCCTCCACGTGGCCTTTCCGTGCGGCCTGGGCTTCCTCATGGCGTGGCAGCCGCAGGGAAGCTGAACGTCTTACGGGATGGCTCAGGGCTCCACAGCAAAAACCTCAGCCAACAAAATGGAAGCCGATTACCTTTGCTGACTTGGTATCAGAAATCACGAAGTTTCAATTTTGATGCATTCTATTGATTATAAATAAGTCTTAAGTCTATTCTAGATTCAAGGGGATAGGATAGATATAGATTCTATTTCTTGATGAGGTAGAGTTAGAGAACCCGTTGACCTGTTTCACAACAGCTATCAATACATACAATGAAGTACGAGTATAAATTCCATTAATTATAAGTGTAGAGCTGAATAAAGTATTACATATGTACCCGTGCACATGACACTATCAGAACATTCCTCCGAACCCTAGAAGTTTGCCTCGTGTCCCTCCCCACAGTCCCCTGCAGGGGCAATCAATGTTCTGACTTCTGTGGCCATCAGTTAGTTTTGCTGTTCTTAACTCCATTAAAACTGGAACTTACAGTGAAGGTACTCTTGTATCTGGCTTTTTCTTTTTTTTTTTTTTTTGGCTCAACATCATATCTGTGAGATTTACCCACGTTGTTATATGTATCAGTAGTTTGTTCATTTTAAGTCCCATGTGTCATTCTGTTTCATGACTATTCCACGATTTACTTATACATTCTCTTGTTAATGGACAATGGAAGTGTTTCTGGTTTGGGGCACTTATGAATAAAGCTATTATTCCTATTAGACCATTTTAATAACAAAAAATGTTAATGATCCCCCTCCATGTTCTAGTAGCTATTAATTTTAACAGTATGTAATGCTAAAAGGCACACTTTTAAAGGACTCTATGCTAATGTCTTCTCATAGCACATACATGCATTTAAAGTGGGACACACATACCTGACATCATTCTTCATACTAAGAAGTCTGAGGGCCAAGTGGATCATGGTACCCTTTGCAACAATACCCTGTGCTTCCCTCCCCACAGCCTGGGGTATGTGGCTTTCAGGACAGGAATAATTGCTATTTGAGAGTTAACTTTGGGATCTTTTAAATAAGATGCACACTAAAATTGGGATACCCCTCTTTACTGCTCCACAGTCACAAGCTACAGCGATCACACCAGAAAGCAGAGTTTGTAATCACCATTCTCCTGTTATGCTTTCTTGCTTCCCACTGAGGCACAAATTTTTATCCCAGCGGGGCCTGTAAACCCAGGCTCTTCTCTGCCAAGTAGAATGGAACATGGCAAAAATGACTATTTCCGTAATTTTGATAATGAGACGGACTTTCATTTTGAATGAAATTTGAACTAAACCAAATCAGGCATAAATAGGAATCCTTGTTGGAATTATTTTTTTCAGAATAACTTCCTAGTGTTTGAAGATACGCTGAGAAATGTGATACCCCATCACATTTCTCACAGCGTTCTCTTCTGTCAAGGTTGATTCTGACTCGATCACTGAAGTTAAAGTTGAATTTTCTGGGCCGTTTACTCCATCTCTCTGACATTGTCCCACTCTTCCATTTCTCACTGCCTATCAGGCTTTCATCCATGAATTTGGGTGTTTTAGAGACACTCACCTTTCACTCAGAGACCAAAATAAATAAATAAATAAAGACCTACCTGTAGGAACCATCCCTGATCACATCTCCTCAGGCGTTGCTCTATCATGGGTATCATCATTCATAGTCTAGAAGGGAGACAGGAGGAAGACTGTGTACAATATTGTGGGATTGCACCCAAAGAATGCAACATAAAATGGATGATGTGGTGTTGTATACATTGATATTAACCTCAGAGTGCCAGGAAGAACTTAATTGATTGATGATATGCCAAAGATCCATTTGAATTGCGCATACTCATTCATTTTTGTTTTACTGACAATCTGAACACCATATTGTTAGCACAAAGTCGGTCTCTGGGTACATGTTCTGTCAGCAGAGATATTATACAGTCTTCTGAGGTAAGATGGGAAAAGCCTCTATCAATTATTTTTAAAGTAAATATACCTAAATTTAAAAGTTTTAAAGTCCTCCCCCTCCACCCCTCTTGGTATGTGCAGATGAGTGATACAGCTATCCCTTTCTCTTGAATCATTTTGTGGCCTGTCAGTGTTAATCATAGTCTCCAGGGAAATCATTACTCTAAATACATTTTTTTAAGTCTAATGATTTCTTGGAGGGTGGTTTGGGGGTGGGCTCTCATCAGGAAAAAAAAACATCCTTTGCTGACAATAAAATGCAGATAACAACTTCACTTTTGCTCTTTTGTATATAGGTCACAAATTATGACAGAGCCTTGCTATAATTCATCAAAATATGCATACTACAAAATTGCAACTTGTGCAAAGATGTCATTAACCTCCCTTTACAAACAATGACTGCATCCCCCTCTCCCTGAATCACCTCAAGTCATTCCATTTTATTTTCATGCATAGGCCCTTCATCTTCCACTGACACATTTATGTTATGCAAGTTCTGACAAGAGGAGGTTACTGAAAATCTCCTTATTTTTCTTTTAGAGAGCCTCCTACATGATTACTATAGGTGCTCATCAGAAAATAAAATTTGAGAACATTGTAATATTGCCACTATGAGGTCCTCATAAAAAGAGATTGGGCTACTGCCCCAGTCCCCACCTGCTCCCCAGCCATCTCTCTCTCTCTCTCTCTCTCTCACCATTGTCCTCAGCCTGAACCTAGAAATATCATTCCTCCAAGGAAGAGACTTAAGCCTAACAACTTCAGTTATGTAGTTATATGGCTCTTTGCCTAGAAGGAGTAGTCCAGAGCATGTTAATTCTGTTTCCAGATACAACACTGATTCCCCCATTTTTGCACTGGAAACCAAAGCTTGGAAAATTTTTCCTGGTATGGAAAATGTGACTTGATACCCCTCACTATCAGCTGGCAGTTCTGGGCTTAATTGCTTCTGCCTCGATGCCTGTACCAGATATATAGTTATGTCGATTTTGAAGTTTTTTCAAGATGCTTAGCAATTGCACAAAGATACTTGATTTAAATATCAAGAAAGCTATTCCAAAACTATAAATAATAAAATGTAACATCCCTGCCTTGTACCAATAAGGCAGAGATTACCCGAGGCTAGTTTGCACATTTCAAAAAGATTTATAGATCTTGATACCTCAAAGGTTTATTCTTTCAATAGGCCTATTTTTATACTTAATGTAATATAACTTTATACAGCTTACAAGGAGACTGTAAGAAGCACATATTAAGCAGAAAATAGCAATACCTCTATTTTTCCCTCTGTGTTAGTTTTACTCATTAGCTAAGAAGATCCTTGGGCATCTTGAAGTTTGAATCTTAATATATATTTTTATGTACACACATTCTTTAGCCCAACATACTATTCAAAATGAGTTCTCCATAGGAAGTTTTCATTGTACGGATGCTGGTTCTGACACTTCTAGGACCAGATGGCATTTAGACCTTTCTTGCCTCTTTGCCGAACCTCGGTGCCTTTTTTTATGCAGCTATTTTTCAAATACTTATTCAAAACTCAGCAGACATAGCCATAGGGAGAATGGGTCACTGGCAATGGTTTCAACCAATGCATACAAAACAGCATTAATAACTTGAGAAAATGTTCCTTAAATAATGTTAACTGATGATATCAGGATGTAAAACTATTTCCTGGCAAGGCTATTCACTTGCAAATCAGCCCAATTTCCCACCCTGTTGCATTGCCCCACCAAAGCCCAAAGGAGAGCTCAGAGCGCTGACTGCTGCGGGATCATTGGCGATGGGCCCAAGGTTCGAATCTGGTCTAAGGGATGTCAATCGTAGCTTCTCTTTCACTGGAATTTTTTCCTCCTTCCTTTTTAATTTTTAAAAAATATACATATAATAAAATCATTCTTTTTAGTATACAAGTCTCTAAGCTTTGAGGAATTCATAGAGCCAAGTCACTACCACCACAGTCAGTCTGTGGAACATTTTCATCATCCTCACCACCCTAAAAAAATTCCCTTATGACACCAGTTTGTAGCCAAGAGCTATCTTCATCCTTAACTCCTGGCAACCACAGATTTGTTCTATGTTCCTACAGTTTTGCCTTTCTGAGAATGCTATATAAGTGGAACCCCACAGTATGTCGCCTTTTGAATCTGGCTTATTTTACTCAGCAAAATGCATTTGCGATTCATTCATCTTGTTGCATATCTCAAGAATTCATTCCATGTTATCATGAAGTAATATTCCATTAAATGGATGTACCATAATTTGTTGATGCATTCCCAGTTAAAGGACATGTCAGTTGTTTCCAGTTTGGGGAAATTATGAATAAAGCCTCTATAAACATTTTTGTAGAAATTTTTTTTTCATTTCACTTGAGTAAATATTTAGAAGTAGCGTTTCTGAATCATATGGTAAGTATACACTTAACTTTATAAGAAAATCTTTTCCAAAGTAGCTGCCCATCTCTTGCATTTTCCCAGCATGGTGTGAGGCGTCCGGGAACTGTACATTGTTCACAGTATTTTTAAAAATCATTCTAAGAGGTGTGTGATGACATCTCATTTGACTTACATTTCCTTATTAATTAATAATGCTGAACATCTTTTCAGGTGTTTTGATCTGTATGTATTCTTTGGTAAAGAGTCTTCAAAAGTTTTGCCTATATTTTGTTTTATTTGTTTTTTAAGATTTTATTTATTTATTTTTAGAGAAAGGTGAAGGGAGGGAAGAGGAGGGGAAGAAAAATATTGATTGGTTGCCTCTCACATGCTCCCAACTGGGGACCGGGCCTGCAACCCACGCATGTGCCCTTACAGAGAATCAAACTGGTGAACTTTCTGTTCATAGGCTGGTGTTCAATCCACAGATCCACATCAACCAGGGCATTTTTTTGCCTATATTTTAATTATGTTTTTTTTTTCATTGAATATATAGGGGTGACATTGGTTAATAAAATTATACAGGTTTCCGGTACACAATTCTGCAATATATCATCTGTGTCTCGTATTGAGTATTTACCACCCCAAGTCAAGTCTCCTTCCATCATCATCTATCCCCCCATACCCTCCTCTACCTACCCCCACACCCACCACACTGTTCTCTGTGTCCATGAGTCTTTCCCTTTTTTCTTTGCTTAATCCCTTCTCACCCAGTCCCCAACCCCCACCCCTGACAGCTGTCAGGCTGTTCCCTGTATCCATGAGTCTGTCTCCACTTTGTTATACTTATAGGGAGAATCTAAGGAACAAAATAAAGTAAGGAGGTGCTTGTTTTTTGTGTTGTTGAGTTTTGAGAATTTTAACGTGTTCTAGATAGAAGTCTTCGTAGGTATGTATTTTGCAGATGTTCTTTCCCGGTGTGTGGCTTGTCTTTTCATTCTCTTAACAGTGTCTTTCGTAGGAAACATTTTTAATATTGAGGAAGTCCTAATTTATCAATTTATTTTCTTTTATGAATTGTGCTTTTGGTATTATACCTAAGTATGCTTTGCCTAACACAAAGTCACAAAGATTTTTCTTCTATGGGTTCTTCTAAAAGTTTTATATTTTACCTTTAGCTCTATGATCCATTTCTAGTTAATTTATGTAAAAGGTGTCTTATTAGAATTTGAACTAAGAGGCCCAGAAGTAAGTTGTCGGTGGTTGGAGGACTTCTAAATAAATGTTTCTAATGTAAATTTGGGGATGGCTGTCATACTGTACCAAGCACAGGTTTCATAAGCAAAAAGCAGCAAAACTGAAAGAGATTGTGTTAACTCGAAGAGGTGGTGAGTATAACCAGGGATCTTGAACTTCCCACTCTACTTCCCTCGAGCCCCGTCTCTTCTTTTTGTCCAGTCTGTGGATATCCAGTGAGACCACCTTTGGGGTCCCTAAATAACCCCTCACCCTGCTGCCTGAGTGAGCCTCAGCGGGTTTCTGGTCTTTGCCAACAGGCGAACTTTGACAAGAACAACTCTGCACCCGGAACGATGATCTTAACTGAGTGTATGTGTGCACACGCGTGTTTGTGTGTGCACATGTGTGATTTTTATAAAATTCAATGCTGTGCATTTCTTCTTTCCATAATAAGGAGAAAAAAAAAGATTTTCAAAACTCAACCGAAGCCTACCTCCTCCAAGAAATATGCTCTATTAACCTCCCCCACCTGAATCCCTAGTAATGAAATAGATTTATTAAACATTCAACTAATACTTATTGAGACTAGCTATGTATCAATCTCCATGCAGGGTGTGTGTGTAAAATGCCCAAAGAGGCCATTACACAGGGAGGAGGGTCAAAATATTTAGCAATCTTTATGGTCCACGTGACAACTACACAGAACGTCCCCAAGCCAAGGTTCTAGAGCCTGTCTCAAGGCCCCTACCCAGCCTTTAGTCGCTGGGTCTGTTGGACAAAGCTGGGGCATCTGGGGCAGAAAGGACACTGAGGTCATTCACCAACCAGAACAAGAGTATTTCAATATTGCAACAACCGGGACAGTTGGACCAGTGTGTCAGCTGCATTTCAGCCCTACTCCCATGTTCTGCTCTTACAGCGAGGTAATAACTACATGGGGTTGTCACTGTGATGGAGGAACGAACAAAGGAGCTGTAGCAACTCTGAACATCTTATTAGGTGCCTCTTCTAGTTCCCATCTCCACATGAGTAGATCTATCACAGTCCTTATCGTAGCAAAGAGTAATCATTGCTTTACTTGCCTGTCTCTTCCCACCAGATTCCAAGATTCTTAACAGCACTGAACATGTGTTATTCATCCAAGTGCCTACCTGGTACAGTACCTGGCACATGCGAGGCACTTGCTGAACATTTGTTAGATAAATGAATGAACTTTAAGACTATGATTTCCCATCTTGGAAAAGGAAGCGGCTCCGCCAAATGGGGTCCTCTGAAGAATAATGCAAAGAATTCTGGATGAGAAACATTTGCTAAGATACAAATATTTGGACACTTGCTTGGTAACGAGGAATGGAGCTAAGAGATGGTGCAACAGAAGGACAGTGGAGAGAGAATGAGGAAGCAGTCAGGGGGAACAAGTTAGGGGAAACAAAGGCAAAAGAATGGCTCATTATTGTGCACCCCCCCATCATTCTACTTCAAAGTCACAGCCGGGGGCCAGGAGCAGACCCTGCCAAAACACACACATGCACGTACACCTGTCCGAAAGGACAGATGAAGGTGTGTTTTAAACTCTCAGAATCGTACTGAAGTCTAGGGGTTCTAAACTGTGTGGAATAAAAGCAGATCTGGACACAAATAGGAAACCCTGCTGCTTGATTTTTCAAGGGTCACCTTAGGGCAGGGTGAGGGCTGAGGAGCACCTAGGGGCAGTCGGCATCCACACCCCAGGGCTGGGGAAAGAGCTCCACACCCTCCTCATTTGCTTTGTGTCCTGAGTGTCCTGCACAGCCTCTGAAATGCCTATGTATGGGTCCTGCTTCCTGGGATCCGGGAGGAAAACACTCTCATTAAAGTGGATGAAAACCTCCAGGCTCCATGATGGAAGTCCTTCCCACCAAGGCGCTGGCATGTCTAAGTGTGTATCTAAGAGCTGCTCTTTAGAAAGTCCATCTATTCCAATCTCCAACTTGGATGGCTGTGTTCCACTCAGAGGGCTAACACTGTGATCATGCTTGGACTGCAATTTCCCTGAAATGAGCTGAAACCACTCAAGGATCACCCTTTTGAGCCACCCATCACCTCTTTCTCACATGACTTTTCACTGAGAGTACTTCAAAATTCCAAAAGAAATGCAACATTTTTGTTTTTTATGAGGGGTAAAAAACCCAAAACAGCTGTCACATCACCAAATCCAGTTTCACCTTACTGCCAAAGTCATCATCCAATGAACTGGGCACTCTTGATTATTTTAATCAATAGATCTAATTCCCACAAGGATTTGCAGTGGAAGAATAACACCATGTATAAAAACCAAATGAAAGGTAAGACACTGAGAAAGTGCCTCCTCAGTATCCTCCTTAATAGCTTCCCTAATGCTTCCCTCTCCTAATTCTCATCCTCTCTCTTTCTGGGTTCTTCTTCTGTCCTCTGATCTCCTTCATCCTAAATAAAAGCATCCCTAAGAATTCTGATATTTGGATTTGTCATCTGTAAAATGAGCTCTGCACCACCTTCTTCCCAGGTTGCAACGAGAAGTAAATGCAAAGATGCACGTGGATCGCCCACAAGGTACCAGACGCAGAGTGAGAGACCAACCGGTGCCCCCACCTCTCGATCCAGTTCCTGCCCCTCCTCGTCTGTCACCCTTATACAGAATGGAGGCTTACATTTCTGGCTCGGCTTTTCATATGAGACCAAAACTAATTTAGCTGCCTTCAGCTAAAACTGAACACAACCCTTTAACCCCACACTTAAACAAGACTATGAAAATCTCACCCACAAATCATCTCACTTTGCAGAGTCCCTTTTGCCCAAGGCCTCGAAGGGAAAACTTATTTCATTCCTCTCTCTCCTTTGGGCTTTCCCAAGGCCTGAGGGTCACATTTGGCCCAATGGTGGGCTAATCTGTGTAGCTCCGTGACACTCACTTAGACCTCTTCCTCTCTCTGTGACCACCAGATGCTCCTGGGGCCCCTTGTTTCCTATCCCCAGCTGCCAGGCCCATCCTGCTCACACCGTTAGGCAGAATGACAGCACCTCAAGTGCCAGAAATGTCTCCTTTCTGCCAATAATGTCAAATCCCAATCCAGCTTTTACATCTGACTGCTCCCAATCAATCCTGTGCGATCTCCCATGTCCCCAGATCTGACCCAGACTCTATGGATCCAACTCTTAATCATACAACAGAGCTTTGGCTTACACTCTGTCTCTCTGGGAGGGCCCTCCTTCCACTTGCCCATCAATCTAAAACATATATGGTCTTTCAGCACCTGATTCTCGTGGAGTTTCTCCAAGGCAACCACATCTCAGGAAGAGGTTTCCTTTCCTCTGAATCCCTTGATGTTCACCAGCTGTCACACATCACACTTGTTCATATGTCCAGTTTGGTCCTAGTCTCAAATCTCAGTATATAAAATATAAATACATACATATATATGTCTTCGAAACCCAATTCAACTTAACATGTTTTATTTCTCTTCCCCTTCGTGCCTGGCACTCATGATACAGAATGATAGACATTCAGTAAATCCATGTTGAGCCTTGGAAGCCACTGCCAGCTACTGTCTAGTTCAGACGATGGGTAAATACAATGTTTCTCAATGTGTAAGACTTGTCCTCCTATAAGTGTGTGAGATGAAGTAGTTCACAAATACTGAATAACACTAGCTCACAGGGTGAGAAAATTATTCTATTTTCAATTCTCTCTCAGTCCTTCCAAATAAATCAAGGAGAAATTTCTACTATGGCACCAAATTACCCCCCCCCCAAAAAAAAAACAAAACAACTAACATCTCCTTTTTGAGAAAAAAAGAACAAGCCTCAGGCTCAGATCCTTTTTGGCCTTGAGAGTCTAAAAACCATTGTTTTGTGCTTCTCAGTTATTGTGTTGAGTCTCCTATTTATGGCACGTGATATCCTGTTTCCTTTTATAAAACGTTTATTTAAATTTAAAAGTAAATAAACTTTTTTTAAGATTTAGCAAACTTTGGAAAGGTGGGTCCACAAGACACTCAAGTGTGGAAAACTCTGCCCTACAAGATACTCTTGCTAAAATTCTTCCTGAGACAGTTGACCTGGAACCTTGAACATAATCGATGGATCAAAATCCCCCGCCGCCCCGAGCCGTCTCACTTGGTAGAGCCCCCTTTGCCCCAGGCCTCCAAAGGTGAAGTCTTGTTTCACTTCTCTCCGGTTCAGGAGGGAGAATAGGGAACAGGAAGGAGACTGTCTGAACCGTGAGCCTGAAAATAAGACCTGAGCTGCTGCTGCTTTTTTTTTTTTAAAGATTTTACTTATTTATTTTTAGAGAGAGGGGAAGGGAAGGAGAAAGAGAGGGAGAGAAGCATCAATGTGTGGTTGCCTCTCATGCGCCCCTTACTGGGGACCTGGCCCACAACCCAGGCCTGTGCCCTGACTGGGAATCAAACTGGTGACCCTTTAGTTCATCGGTTGGTACTCAGTCCGCTGAGCCACACCAACCAGGGCAAGACCTGAGCTTCTTAAATAGGCAAGTCCTCTATGTAATACCTCCAGTACCAAGACAAGTCTTCCACAGCCTTTGGCAGTCCTTTGGAAGACAATCCTTTGGCAGTTTGCCTCAGGTCATTACTCTGATTTCTCCCAAGTAATGACATTTGGAAGTGGAAGGGGCAGGCCGTGTGACTCCTGCTAGACCCAACATCATCCAAAGACATACACATGACTCAACATATCCAAGCTCGTTATGATCTATTTACCTTTGAGCTATGTATAAAGTGGAGATGACAGCTCAGAGAGATTCATTCAACACAATTTGGTGTTCTTAAATGTTCGCAGAAACTAATCGAAATTCCTGGACTTAGAAATTCCTGGGAAATCGGAACAGGGAAATCACATGACGTGCTGCCAGGAATGTACCTAAGAAATAATTATACTGAAATTCCTTTGTTATCTATTAATATCAATTGCCAGACAGTCTATCAGCATGGAGATAGACAAGTGACCCTGATCTTTCAATTCTTACATTCTAGAAGAGATAAGATAAAACAAAAGATTTCTATTTATGGAGAAGCAGGCTCTTATTTTTATGGCAAACAACACCATGCATTGGATAAACCTTGTTATCATTTGATAAGGATCCAGGAGAGAGTGATGGCTGAGGTTAGAATTCCAAGAGATTTATTCTAAAAGGAACTGGTAGGGGCAAAAGGAGTGGATAGAGTGAAAGATTGTTCCCAACATTAGGCATGAGACCCACCAGGGAGCAGGGTTAAGTCCGGGAGGAAATGAAGACCGTGGCAACAAGGCTAGAAAGGGAGTCACGCAAACTGACTAGCTTCGGGTCAAGGTTATAGGAGCTAAGGCACAATGCTGTAAATCGTTTAAACAATAGTATACAGAGTTGATTATTTAGTACTTTTGTTTACCTAATTAATATATACAAATACATCAAAATTGGTACAGACTTAATATTCTAAACAAAAGTCTCAGATTTGCATCAGTAAAAGAGTCCCAATGGTCTCTAAGAATACAGCCAGTAGAATCCGTGGTCGCAATCCTGTCTGGCCTCCCAAAAGCGCGGGTAACCCCACCGCCGTTGACAAAACAGCCAGGGCAGAAGTGGGCTGTCACCAGCTACTTTGATAATTTATATTTTATATTTTCAATAAAAACTACATATGAATGACTTTTGGAAAATATGTTCACATACCACATGTGAATATGTTAGGGATAAATCACAATCTTATTTAAAATAAAGCCATGGAAAACTTTCCTTGTTACTAATAAAGCTGTGTTAGAATAAACTCTAAATTCAGATTGATTCCACTCAAATATCACCCATATTATAAAATAAAGTACCTATTAGCAGTCATAAAGGCAAAAAAGAGAGTTAAGTTGGCAGTTGCTTATATGACGTAACAAGTATATCCTAGAGTCCTAAATTATGCACTCTATTTTGAAACTTCTCCTCAGTGAAAAGTCAAAATCACATGTCAGAGTTTTAAAAGTGCAAGATCTGATTTCGCAAATACCGCTTAAATTAACCTGTTCTAGATCTTCATAAAGTTCATGATAAAAGAAGTTTATAGTAATATTTATGACAAACTAGGCAAGCAGGCAACAGACAGAGACCTCTAGGCAGACCCATGATGATAACCGACCAAGAATGAGTCTTCGTCTCTCTTAATGTATATACAGCCTGTTTAAAATAGTGTCGATATGTTCAGATTTCACAATTACTGATTTTGCGGGTGGGGATTACCTCGAAGACCCTGAGGCCTAAGAAAGCCGAGACCCGTTACAGCTTACAAGTCAGACCACGTTCAACCATCCTAGCTAGTGTGCTTCAGACCAGCTCTATGGCTTTGAGCAAAGTGCTTAGCCTTTCTGAGCTTCCCTAGGAAATAACACAGCTGATTATACCCACCTTCCAGGGCTCCTTTGAGGAGGACGTGACACACTGCGTGGAGCCTGCCTAGCACAGAGGATGGGCTCGCAGCACGTGAGCTGCCGTGATCAGCGTCATCTCCAACAGCTGCATTGCCTTAGCAGGGTTCAAAGGACCCAGCTCCCACAGCCAGGAAGGGGCAGATTTCCTGAATTTTCACCCCGTGCTATTTCTATTTAACCACAGCTGCCCCTGATGTTTCATCCCATTTTTGAGATCGCATTTGGAAGAGATTGATTAATGTGGTAATCCCCACAGCTTCTGCTCTGCTTCATTTCAATTTTGCAGAGAAGCCACAGGAACTGCATGTGATGTCAGATGAAATCGCATTTGAACGGGGTCTTTAAGCCAGTCAGAGAAATTCCTCTTGTGTTCCATTAGTTTAATTATGACACAGTTAAACAGACTCTGAGAAATTTCAGACCTGGGAACATTTGCCCACAGAGACACACAGACCCTGGCAGCCGCTCTTAATCACATTCCTCAGTCAGGTGTCAAGCAGAGCACAGGCACCAGCGCGCAGGCAAGTTTTGTTTAGAATACCTCGAAAAGCCAGCCAAGTGGCAAATGTGGACATCTGTGCTAGACTGTGGCTGTCCTGTTTTTTCAGTCTAATCTGTCAAGATAACCATTTCCCCATTCTCTTAAACAAACACAGACTTCCTTGTTTAAACACTATAACAGTTCTAACAGAACACACAGCTTTTAATCATTCTGTGTTAAGTACACTGGCAAGAGTCTGAGAAAAGAATCAAAACATCTTGAATGTAAACTGGCTGATTTTGCTGCTTTGCAAATCCGGGGAAACAGGACACAGAAACCTGAAATTCCAGTTAAAAGGAATATAGATAGCATTGTAGGAGAAACTACAGTGAGTTTTCAAAATTATGATTGGATTAGAGGTGTGATTGTGAACCCAGTTGAGACTCTAAAGAAAAAAAATCAGATCACGTTTTATTTTTTCTTCTTCAAAAAGCTTTAAGTTTAGCAGCTCTAAGTTCATCGCTCCAATTGTTTTGTGTAGATTGATAAAGGCAACAGGAATGCTACTCTCCGTGCTGCTCTCAGGAAAGCTGTTTAAAATGCAGCAAGGTTGCTTCACCACTGAGTTAACTCCCTCTTGAAAGCCCTTTAGTATAAAGCTCCGTCACAGCACGGTGCACATTCTTTTTCACTGATGAGGCATTCTGGGTCATTTCCTAATATTTGAGAATAGAAATGTGAAGGGTGGGGGGAAACGTTCACGGTGGAACGGGCAGGCATATTGACAATGCTAAAATTCGGGATGTGCTCCTTCAGCCTGGCTACTCTTGATTTCACTTGCAAATAGCCAAACTCACCTTGAAATGTGAAGTTAAAACTTACATACTACCCTAATATGTGTCCTACTTAGAGAAAAATATGGTGGTGAAATAATCCGAACTGGACATTGTCCATGCTTGAGAGTGGTTCAAGTGCAGGCTTAGAGATCTGACCAACTTTAGTTTACATTCTGGTTCAATGACTTAATCATGTGACTTTAGACAAGTTAATGAACTTCCCTGAGACTTAGTTTCTTTATCTGTGAAATGGGGATAAAAATATCTTACAGGGTACTTATGAAGATTAAAGCGATCTATGTGCAATGGTAAGTGCTTAATAAAGTTAGCGATTATTAAGCCAATTATCCACTAACACCTATTATAATTAAATAATACCCTGACTGCCATAAAGTTTAAGTTAATAGAGTTTCCATAGAACATATGGATTCCCAACTTTACAAAATTAGAAAATAATTTAACATCAAAATACTAAACCTGTTTAAAAGATATAATGCTCTGAGTGTCAATCACATGTACAATTTCTTATTAAAAAAACACACACAAAAACTGGCCAGAATTTACACGGTTGTGACAACTATGTCAACAAGGCTGGCTGTGTGACATGGGTGAGACTCCAGTGTGTAAGCTCTGAGGTCCAACCCATAGATGGCCGGAGGGCACTAGTAGGTGCAGATTGGCTGACCAGTTAAATCTTCCACTTGAATGACAAAGTCAGTCTTGATGAGAACCATGGCCGCAAAGGCAAGCAGAAACTCTTTGACCGCTACATGACCGCAGTAGAAAAATTCTGGAGTTAGAAGCAACAGATAGAAGCCTGGCTGAGGGGATAGGAAACTAGGCCAACAAAGCTGAAAATCCTAATTCTCTAGTAGCCCTGTCTGGGTGGTGTTAAAAGAGATTATTTCTAATTATTTTTTTAAATGAATTCTTACAACAAATACCCTCATTGAAGTTGCTTTTCAGTTTGAAAGAGTTTCACAATGTCATTTTATCTTCAATGATTCAGGAGGCACCTAAAGACCTCAAAATACATTATGGTCAGAATTACTCATATCAGTTACCATATGACCACTGATGTATAGTTAACTTCCTCACAAGATTTTCTGTCTGTATGTTGATAACTGCTACAAAATGGTGGATGATAGTAATTAAGGTCCTTTAAACTCAACTTATATACTTTAATTTAACAGATATTTATTAATACTGCATGAAATACTATATGTAAGGTACATTGGTAAATATTGTGAACAATGAGCAAGTGAACAAGTTTTCCAGTCCTCAAAAACATTACAACTTAATGGGATTTGACAAGTTCACAGTGCCATGAGATGGAATATGATAAATGCTTTAAGAGAAAAGCAAAGCATTTACCAAGGTCTAGGTAACTATGTGAAGTGACGCATGTGTTAATTAGCTTGATCGTGGTAAACATTTCAGCATGTATTCAAATATCAAATCATCACATTGTCCAATTTAAATATATGCAATTTTTACTTGTCAATTATATCTCACCAAAGCCGGTAAAAAATGCAACAAAAAACAACATAGGTAAAGTAAATCATTGGCTAAAATGAATTTTTTAAAGTAACAAAAACAACCACCACCACCACCCAAGTTTGAATACGGTCCAGAGTTGCAAACAATTACAGGCCTTTGCGAGGAGAAGCATGACAGAGATCAGGGAAGACTATGGACGGGCATGACCTTAAACACCTCGAAACCTGAATATAATTTCTCCAGGAAGATGAAGCCTTGGCGGGAGCTGGGCAGTAAGCAAGAACAGTGAAGACTGTTTACGGAACAGCAAGTATCACTGATTGATTGGCGTGTAGAGTACTTGTAATAAGAGATAAGAATGGAAGGAAGTTTGGGGCCAGGGAGTGAAGGTCTTGAAATGTCAGGATAGAGAATTCAGAATCTATTTTGTAAGTAATGGAATCTAGAGAGGTTTCTGAGCAGGGAATGATATAATCAGCTGAGTCAGAATCTGACACACGCTTCCACACTTGAATAACTTTCCTGTAAAAATATGACTTTATCAAAATATCTTTATGAAGAAAACAGCACATACCTATAAAACATGAAGCCATAGAAATACAATAAAGACTAAGAATTTAAACGCTACAACACCTAGGCATAATGTGGTCCCCAATTTACCTTATCAGAGAAAGATGTCAATTTTTTCTCCTAATAATCACTTGAAGTGGATTCCTGAAACCAATATTCTTTTCTTCACAGGGCATAAAGCAGGTGGGTGTATTTGTCTGGTTCTTTCCTGGGGCTGCAGACAGCGTAGACATAAAGAGCGTGAGCTAAACCACACTGAAAGCGAAATTTGCATTCATAATTGCTGCACAGACCTTTAGAAGAGCAATTTGTCATGTGTATTAAGAGCTCTGAGCCCTGGCGTGGCTCAGTGGGTTGGATATTGTCTCACAGAACAAAAGGTCGCTGGTTCAATTCCCACAACTGATCGTTGTTTCTCACCCTCTCTTTCTCCCTCCCTTCCTGTCTTTCTAAAAAGAAATACATAAAAAATTTTTAAGAAAATCTCTGAAATGTTCATATCCATCGACCCAGTATACACACCTCTGGGTCTTTAGTCTAAGGATTTTTTTAAAAATAAAGAGATAGAGGTATGAATTAATATGATTATTATAGAGTTGCTCCTACTTGTGAAAGAAAATAAACAGAAACTTAAATTTTATAAAACCTAGGAGTAATTCTCAAATAAAAGATGGACCATCTACTTCATGAAATCATGCGGAAATCATGCGGAAATATGCAACAATGTTTCTAGGTTAATTGTGAAAAAAGAAGTACCCAAAACATACAGCACGATTACAAACTATGTAAAAAAAATTCATATAAAAGAGGTTGCATTACAATAGATTTTTTTAAAAACCAATAATGCCACTTGTGTTGGGATAATTTTATTGAAGGAGGCGGATTTTTCCTCTATTTTGTCTTCCAAAGTACTTGTATGTTATTATAGTTATTAAATAGTAAAAGGAAAAATGGATTAAAAATTGGTTTGTAAAAGGAAGCTAGCATTTTAGAGACAGTAGGTGAAGAAACAAGCAAGGGGTCCTGAGTGGTTTTTTTCCTAACCAATCCCACAGGGACTCGGAGTGCTAAGCGGGTTTCCAGAAGACTTAAAGTTGCTAAAGTCACATAGCATAGAATTAAAAATGAGTTCCACATTGATTTTGTCCTCTTTGGCTCCTGTATGATGGCACAATAAAGAGAGGATAGAGAAAAGGAAGAAGGATGTGTGAGGCCTGCCCAGAAAGTATCCAACCATGTACTAAAAAAACAAGAAACATTTATTGAAGAAGATAAAGATACAAGAAACATTGTATATAAGACAATGACACACTAGTCACCTTCAAAGTAGACACCTTAGGACCTCATACAGTTCTCCTAATCACCATCAGCTGCCCCATCATATTTTCCTGAATCTCATTGGTGACCTGAAATCTCTTCCCCTTCAAAGGTGATTTTAGTTTTGGGAAAAGACAGAAGTTATAGGGCACCAAACCTGAGCTGTAGGGGGCCTGAGTCACCTGGGTGATTTAATGTTTCACCAAAAAGCTCTGCACGAGACATGATGCATGAGTGGGCACATTGCCGTGATGACACTGCCAATCACCAGTTGCCCATAGCTACAGCCTTCTGAATCATCCAAATATTTTCCACAGAGGAATGTTCAAGCTTAACACAAACTTTGATGCAGATGTGTTGTTCTACTCATTCAGTCATTTTGAATGCAATGGTCACACAGCACACATGCTCACTCAACGGTGCCTATCGCCCCCACTGACTAGTACAGTGAAGTCGTCATTGTTCGTGTATGTGCATTCCAGTCCACTCTCCTTGGTTGCCAGGTTACATCTGTGTAGTGCAAACCATTCTCATTACATTAACAATGGCTGGACATTTTCCAGACAGACCTTGATATGTATGACATCTCATTTTATTGAGTTGTAGTTCTAACAGACAGATCATCAAATGACACCCACCATATTCTATTCTCAAATGCATACATAGAGTATAGTTTCCTACTTCTTTCTCCTCCCTTGGGAATGGGAAAAAGGAAGCTTGGGAATAAACTGCTATGGATAAAGATCACTGCTCACCAGCTGACATCAGCATCATACATTTAGAAATGGAGCTATTTCATTTTCGAGTGAACTGGTAAAAATATTTTCTGATCACAACTGAGACCATGATAAAGACCTTCTTAAACGTCTTGTGAGTAGCATAATAGAATGTATATTTAGCTGTTGGCTGCCAGTAGTCAAAGTACTAGCTCTACATTTCTGAGAATAATCTTATCTATAGAATTCTCCATAATTTGACAATATGGAAAGCAACAAAGAACAGGAAAATAAAGCATCACCATCTAAAATGTAGCAAGTTAAATTATTACTACACAAGGATTTAAGTATCATTCAATAATTAATATGTTGCTTTGATTAAACAGTTTTAAGGGGGGGGTGCTGATTCAAAAGCAATTAGTATCGTTAAATGAAAGTTTTCCTTTGAGCACTGTTATTATTTACAAGATATTTTTACCATTAAATTAAATTAGGCAACATTTAACTAAATTGCTACCATGTAGGTTGTATAAGACAGAAACCAGTATTTTTCTCTGACCCCATTTTTATGTTTAACTTCTTCCCATTGGAGGTAGCTGCTCAGACCTGGTGCTGTGCACTGTAGTCATTTTCTGGGTGTACCAACATCTTTTAACCCTGCTCTTCCTGACTATTGTGACAAACACACACAGCAAGAATGCAGAGCCTGGGCAGTATTTCACACTTCATTCTAAGGAGGAGGCAAAGGTTAAGAATGAGGAAAATGAAGCAGACAACCATGTGTGGCCGGAAAAAAAGGCTTGCTATTCTGCAGAGGCGGGTCCCCCTGACACAAACAGAAGAAAGGCCCACGAATGAGATCATGTCAACTTCCTCTGCTTACACAGTAATGCCAGCCTTCTTTCCTTTTGGAAAAACAAGTCATCCGTGCACCAGAGTTCAGGGCTGCATTGTAAAATGTTTCTGAAGGCCCTGTGACAGCACACTGACACAGGTCCAGGGGACAGGCGCACGCTGGCTAGCTTTTCCAGGCCTGGTCTAAGGGCCCTACAGGAATTTAGAGACCACTTTCTGCATGTCATTGAAATCTGAACCTCTCATTATCCACTAGTCGATGGACCTCTGGAAACGCGGCAAATGAGTGAGCTTAAATTTGGAAGGAAACCACTTTTTCAAGAATCCCAAGACGGTGTTGGGTTGGCTTTGGGCTTAGTGATAAATTTTGAAATGTTCAAGGGAAATGATTCTGGATTTTGGCAGTGCCAGTACTCAAAAAGGACGAGCCTCAACGAGAGCATTTCACAGATGAACTAAGTCAGAGTTTTCTAAATTATATTTTAATCCATGGATTAGTACACTTGATTTTTTTTTTTCTCACTGAATTCTTTTTGCTCTCCAGGAGTGATTCTAGTTAGGTAGTATGACATCAATTCCCAAAGGAGGCATTAATTCATGGTAAATTGAAAGGCTCAAGATCATAATATTTTATATATGAACAAGGTCCCTATAATCTAAATTTGAACATTACCCAATTGTTTTATGGGCAAATTGGCTTCAAAGTTACTCAACATTAAATAATGAGCAATAAGTTGCTCTGGAAATTCTATATTAAAATCAGATGTGTATAAATATCCTCGTTTTGATTTTTTTTTTTTGGTTGTGTTGCACAAGTGTTTTTAAAAGTCTCTGTGAAAAAAACTTTGAAAAGACACTATAGCTGAATGTGACACTAGCAGCCATCTCTGCCAGGGCAGAAGTTATTGGGTAGTGATAGGGTATGAGTCCAAAAATGCTACTCCCCCCACTTCAAAGTAAGGTTCCCATGAGGTCAGGTATCTCTACACACTGTTAGTGGTATTCTTTAGAATTTCAAAAACAAAGATATCTCACTTCAGGTAATTTGACAATACAGTAGATGCTCTGTTAACTGACCCCCAAGTAGCAAAATTCCCAGACTAGCTGATCTTTCCCAGCCTTGAATCTTGGCCACCGCTCACAGATGCCTCATCGCGTCACCAACGGGCTCCTCTCTAGACAGATTATCTGAGCCCCTCTGCTCCCATCACTTGTATTGTATACTTACCGAGAGTAAGTTGTGCTTGCTCCGAAACCGGTTTATATAAATCGTCTTTGTTATCATGATTATGTAACTTATTTACTATTTAAAATAAACTGATAAAGGTGGCAGAAAGAAAAGATTTGTACTTTCTCTAGGTGTACAATTTTTTTCTTTTTTTAATGTCATCAAATTAGTTATGGGTGAGAAAGTTGTAAATGATTGGTGGAAATAACATAAACATTTAGGAGATCTTCTTCTTAGTTTGCTTCAAAACTTTGTGTTCCACTAAAAAAGAAAAAGGAAAAAGAAAGCATGCAGTTGAGATGCTCATGCAAAAAAAAAAAAAAAAAAAGATGATGCAAAACATAAATCAATGGTCCAAAAGGTGTTAAGAGTAATGTATATTTATAAGCTTTAAGTTACAAATATCTTTATGGTATGTATGTATCATCACTCATGATTCCCTGTTTCAACTGACATTCTTTTTATTAACCCACAAACTACCAATCCCTGATAATTTCTAATAGGAGGATTTCTACTGAGCATATAGAGAAATACACTGTAGTATATAACTACTGTAGTATATAGATCTCTTTTTTAAGTATATTTTATTGATTATGCTATTACAGTTGTCCCATTTTTTCTCCCCTTTATTTCCCTCCGCCCTGCACCCCCCATCCCACCAGCATCTCCCTCTTCACCTTTAGTTCATTTCCATGGGTCATGCATATCAGTCCTCTGGCTTCTCCATTTCCTATTCTTAACCTCCCCCTGTCAGTTTTGTACCTACCATTTATGCTTCTTATTCCTGTACCTTTTCCCCCATCTTTCCCCCTCCCCACTGATATCCCTCCATGTGACCTCCATTTCTGTGATTCTGTTCCTGTTCTAGTTGTTTGCTTACTTTGTTTCTGTTTTTATTTTTGGGGGTTCAGTTGTTGATAGTTGTTGAGTTTGTCATCATTTTACTGTTCACATTTTAGATCATCTTCTTTTTCTTAGATTAGTCCCTTTAACATTTCATGTAGTAAGGGCTTGGTGATGATGAACTCCTTTAACTTTACTTTATCTGGGAAGCACTTTATCTGTCCTTCCATTCTAAATGATAGCTTTACCAAATAAAGTAATCTTGGATATAGGCCCTTGACTTTCATGGCTTTGAATACTTCTTTCTAGCCCCTTCATGCCTATACGGTTTCTTCTGAGAAATCATCTGATAGTCTTATGGGAACTCCTTTGTAGATAACTGTCTCTTTTTCTCTTGCTGCTTTTAACAGTCTCTCCATATCTTTAATAATCTTGGGTAATGTAATTATGAGGTGCCTTGGTGTGTGCTTCCTTGGGTCCAACTTCTTTGGGACTCTCTGAGCTTCCTGGACTTCCTGGAAGTCTATTTCCTTTGCCAGACTGAGGCAGTGCTCCTTCATTATTTTTTCAAGCAAGTTTTCAATGTCTTGCTCTTCCTCTTCTCCTTCTGGATCCCTATCATTCAGATGTTGGAACGTTTAAAGTAGTCCCAGAGGTTCCTAAGCTTCTCCTCACTTTTTTGAATTCTTGTTTCTTCATTCTGTTCTGGTTGAATGTTTATTTCTTCCTTCTCCTCCAAACCATTGATCTGAGTTCCAATTTTCTTCCCTTCACTGTTCATTCCCTGTATATTTTTCTTTATTTCGCTTTGCAGAACCTTCATTTTTTTCTTCCATTTTGTAACCATACTCAACCATTTCTGTGAGCATCCAGATTACCAGTGTTTTGAACTCTGCTACCTCTTTATCACTTAGTTCTATTTTTGGAGCTTTGATCTGTTCTTTCATTTGGGCCATGTTTTTTTGTCTCTGGTGTGCCTGTTATGTTGTAAGGGGTAGAAGTTTAGGTATTTCCCAGGGTCGGGCAACCCACATGCTGCTTTGTGGCACAGTCTGGATGAATGTTTCTTCTTTAACTCCTTGGTTGTCAGACTTCCATATAGTTCAATTTTCTGGCAGTTCTGATTGTTTTTCAGTTTTAAATTTGTTGTTGTGATCCTTTTGGTTGTGCAAGGAGGTAAAGTGCATCTACCTACACCTCTATCTTGGCTGGAAGTCTTGTAGTATATAGATTTCTACTGTAGCATAGGAAGCGCCTTGGAGCAAGAGAACAAGGAAGCAGAGACATGATTCATGAAGCAGTTTTGATAAAAACAAGAAATGAGAACCTGAACTATGATCATGACAAGGAAGTAAGGGGTGTACGTATAAGAGAAATTGCAGAGTAGAAGTAACAACAAAGTCCTGAACAGTTAGGAGAAGGTTTGAACAAGACTCCAAGGTTTGAGAGTATGTGGTAGGTAGCACCTTGGAAAGGCACAGGGAATCCAGGAAAAGAAGCCTATTTAGTAGGAGGAAAGCTAAGTTTCAAATTTATTAAGTTTAAGACTGACAAAGGCATCAGGAGATAGTTAGAAATATCAGAGAGGGAGTCGTTAATAGCAATACAGGTTTGGAAGAGGTAACAAAGACAACAGCAGCTGAAGAATTAAGGCTGAAAAAAATCTGAAGGAAAGCCAAAAAGAGAAGTGGCCTAAAGTAAAACCTGTATTTGAGGGTGGGCAGGGCAAGAAAAACCACACAGGAGATAGAAGAATTCAAAACACAAAGGTGAGAATTACAATTAGACCAGGCCCCAGAAGCCAAGGGAAGGGAGGGCCGGGGGTGCGGCAGATGTTCAAGGACATACGATGCTTCAGGGCAGTGCCATTTAATCCGTCAATCACAAGGCTCCAGTCAAGGACACATTCCTCGAAGAAAAATAAGGAAGTACACCAAATTACAAAACGCTAGAAGTCCTCTGGTGAGGAAGAAGAGGCAAAAACAACAGAAAGCCCCAGAAGTTTGATGGCGAACAGACAGGTAGCATTATGCCTCAGAGGGTAAAACGATGGAGCGATTCTTTTTTTTTTTTTTTTTAGACTACTGAAGGCTTGAGCGGACCACACCTAGGTGAGAAGGAAAGGACGCGGAGCTGGCAATATAAACCAAAAGAGGATAAAGGCCCCAAGGAGGTTGAGGAGCTGGAGCACAAGAAGGAGCCGACTTGGCAAAAAGGAAAACGATTTTCTTTCTTAAAGGCAGAAGGGAGGAAAGAGGGAGGATAAAAAGATGAAGATAACTGAAAGAGTTCACCTCCACTAGCCTCCATCCTCTTGACTAAAGTCTTCCACAGAGCGGCCTGATCATTGGTTAGTGACTAAGAGTATCCCAGTCGCCTGTTAAGTGCAATTATGAAGGATACAGCTGGGGACTGGAACTGATGCATGGCACGTAAGAAGCGTACTTACCCAATGAGACAATCGATCCGTAAGTGCAATGCCTTCAGTGAAATAACCACTTGATGCTACATAAAGAAAAGACAACAAAAATATTTTGTGTCAACTTTTTTCAACCTGAGTAAACATTACATAAATAATCACGGCGTCTTGGAAAACCAAGAAAAGGTTGAATTAATGCTTTCTGAATTTCTCTTCATTCAGCCCAGCCATGGCTGGGTAGAGCAGGCCCCTGACGTCCTGCGATGGGGTACTGGCATACGGAAGAGCTCAGTCACTCTCTCTGGGACTCCACTTTGCTGAATAATTTGTCCTTTGCATTCTCATAAAATCGGTGTGAACCCTTCTGCACATAGGGTTTTTCGTAGCTATGATTGGTATTTCTTAATGAAGCCCCATCATACTGCTCGGATATTTGCCGCTCCAAAAGCAAAGCTGTGTGTTGATAGGAAGGATAACCCCCAACTCCCCTGTCAGAGAGGTTCACCCCGCAGGCCTGCCCTACCTTTTCACAGCCACTTAAAAGGGTGCCAGATTTAAACATGATGCAGCTGGACTGGCTTTTTCTTTTTAGAAACTTTGAACAGCTGAGGCCTTGAGAAGTTCATGTGATAGGAATGAGCCGTAACTGGGTTATTTCAATCTCATGCTAAAGCATACCAACTGCACTGAGTAATCATGTAAGTTGAAAGAGACTTTCTCTGTTTCTGGTGTACGGGAACACTTGCCCTCACTGATCTTACCAAAAGGCAGGAAGTAAATACATTGTATGATTCGAACGGGGTACCTCACAGTGACTCCTGGTCCCAAGATCTCTCTGCCATGAGGTGGCCAAGTTCCGGAGAGCCCATGTCATTCTTGCCAATGAGGCTACTGTAGTTTGACAAATCAACATTAGGATGGAAGTAACCCCAAGAGAGAGGATAACCATTAACAGTTTACAGTTGGTATATCAAAATCGTCAGCCTGTCCAGAACTATGAGGGACAGAAAGTCAAGGGCTGCAAGTAGTCTAGGCTCATTCCAGAGGAAACATATTTAAGAAGGTCACCTGGGTGTAGCCCACCATTCTGCTGCACAGGTGAAAGTCCAGTCCAGTGATACCTCACCCCTTCCCCAGGGATCTGTTCTCTGCTTTGGTTCAGATAGGACTGAACTATAAGACAAAGGAGATTAGAACACTAGGTGGACAATAAAACCAGGTGATACTTAAAATTTCTTCTAACTTCAAGATTCTGTGATTCTGTAAAACATTGCTGAAAGTGTGTGGACGGAAGTTTAAGATTTCAAAGGTGTTTGGTTAGGTAAAGACTCTCTTGTAATAAAGGCTTTTGACTTTCTAAGTAATGAAATTATCCCAGCTTAATTTTTTGTTTATTTCTAGACCGGTTTTGGGTATAGAAAAGTCAGAAGTTTGTAAACGTGTTTCATTTCGCAGTGGAAGGGTGCTGGCTACCTTATGTACTTCTTGATGTTATTTTGAAGTAAGAAAGGAAACAGAAAAGAGAGACTAATGTTTGTTGAACAGTGATCATGCACTTTGTAATTCGTCTTTTTAATTTAATTCTCTTTAACATCTACTTTGCTTTGTTATCCCCATCTTATAGATAAGATATTTGATACCTATTGAGCTTAAATGACTTGCCCAGAGACATAAAACCGAGGGGCATCGGTTCGAGGTCTGCCTAGAGTGTTTCTAATGATAGCCTCAGCTGCTCTTCCTGTGCGTTACGGCCTGTCTCATACTTTGAATGAGAATATAGACGCCGTTTGAGGGACTGCCTCAAATCCCTCCGCATTCAATGGTGAAAGACATCTGAGTTTGAAATGTCGCGATAACCCAAGGATACTTCTGATCCATCTACAGCTAATTAATCTTCTATCAAATAAAGTAATTTTCATGCCAATTCTACTCACAGAAAGAATTCCAATTGATTACGATGTGGTAAGTCACTAAGGCATTTTAAGTACCAAATATTAAAATGCAGTATGGGGTGTTTTATAATATATGTTAAAGCAAATATTCCAAAGCAAAAATGCAGTGGGGTCCTTTAGGAAAGAGCCTGATATCTATATGGAGAGCATGATGCTGAGTGAAATAAACCAGGCGGTGAAAGGCAGATACCACATGATCTCACCTGTAAGTGGAACCTAATCAACAAAACCAACAGGCAAGCAAAATGGAACCAGCGACATTGAAATAAAAAACAAACTGACAGTAACCAGAGGGAAGGATGGAGGGACATTACAGGGGAAAAGTGGGGGAAGGATCATCAAGGAGCATGTATAAAGAACCCATGGTTAACGCCAAATGGGGGAAGGATTGAGTGTGGGAGGTGGGGGTGGGTGGGGCTGGAGAAAGTGGTGGCAGGGAAATGGAGACGACTTGGACAACAATAAAATAAATAAATAAATAAAGCCCAATATGACTAACGCTTGACTGAACAGGATGCTTTAAAACATCACTCTAGAATAGTTCAAAGTCCTCTTCATGTAACCAATGGAGAGCTTATTTTTCACTCTAATGTTTAACTTAAATGTTTACCAGAATAAAAAATAGATTCCCTTGAAATATGGTGACAGACTTGCTAGCAAGTATATATATATATTTTTTTTTTTTTTAAATCATATTTTCTGATACAGAGCAAAATAAGTAGGCCATGGCTTTCCTTAGAGAGAGAGAAAAATAAAAGTAGATCTGTACACCCACATAATTTGAAACTATTTCTAAGAAATCTATAGAAAAAAATTAATCTTCATGAAGCTGTTTGGTTACATTTTCCATGAGGTTTGAATCCTGTGAAGAATGCCTCTCCAAGCATATGATTCTTCCTGCGAGAAGAATGGAGCAGGGATGAATTATGAGTTATTTGGAGTTTTAACTGCTCCTCCATAGGAACTGCTAAGAGTATCAACGTTCTGACCTTGCTTTAGTTCTTGGATTATGCCCTGCTCTGGAACCTCACACCATCAGTTTTTTGCATGGTGGTTGTGGCACTTAGGCTGGACCACATCATGGGCCACATTGGAGGTGTCCAGCTCTATGTAGCCTTTTATTAAGAAACTCAATATGCTGAATGTTTAGATTAAGACGGTGCAAAAGCACTGAATTCATTGACTTTCCATTATCTCCTCTGAAATTTAAAGAACTATACTACTTTGCATGCTTGATTATATCTATTAGCAACATGCATTATTATAGGTCAGGTCCATGGACTCTGTAAACATTTAGACCAGAGGAGGAGGGGAGCTTAATTCTCATAGCCGTTGATGTTTTTTTGTTATTATCCAAACTTTTCTACAAAGATAGGTTCCAGATGATTCCCAGAGTTGGGAAAAACATGCCAAATACTTCAAAATTCTGAACACACTTCAAAGTAACTGCTGTTGTCCTATAACAATTTTTGACTTAGTCCCTTGGGAAATTCTTTTCCATGAATATATACCTGATTTTATAATCGACATCAATAGGGAAATGAGATTTGCTTTACAGAAATTCACTTCATAGCCAAATTTGCTAGCATGCATCTATTTCGTAAAATGAGAGGTGAATTTATTTATGTTCATATCTATCATCTCCATATCTGCTTACCTCTCTGAGGTTTCTTTCACGCAGAAACTGACAGGGCAAAATTGAGTCAGAGAAGAACGTAGTTAATTCAACAAATAGGATAGAACTCAGGAGAGCTCAGCATTTATAACCATCTTGCAGAACACTTTATTAAGAGCATGTCATTTAATGGCCTCCCGTCTCCCAATCTTTTCCACTTCCAAACAAAACAAAACAAACAAAACAAAACAAAACTAACTAATGAAGAATGTACTATTCTCACTATGTTATTCTCATCCAATTGTACAAATCAGAAGATAAAGCTTCAGTGATGTCATTTGATTTCCCTAAAATCACAAAGTTAATAAGTGTGGCAATAATCTTAAAGCAAAGACTCTCACCTGCCTTTTAACTCAAAATTCCAATCTTTTCTTCACTAAACCCTACTGTCTCACTTGCTTAGTCTGACAATATAGTGGCCATTTTCTTTTCTTTCTTATACTTCTCTCTTCCTTTCTCCTTATTGAATTTTTCTGCCTTTTTTACCCAACTGAACAAAAACAGTGTAAAGAATTCCAGATCTTCAAAATTGAGTTACCTTCTCTTTAATTGTCTCTAAATTTTTTGATTAGAGCTAAGATGCTAATTAGGCTTTCTTTCAGGGCAGAGTGGTCTTTAAGCCAAGTTGCAAAACTAAGAATTCAGGGTTGGAGGAAGGGGACTCTGAAGGGAACCTTCCAGACACCCAGGTAGAATCTTTAAGTAGGACTCAGAGCACCACCACCTCCTGAGAAGCAGGAAGGAGACCCGAAGCAGCAAAGTCATTTATATGAGCTTCAGATTATTCACTTTCCTAACTAATCAATAATTGTTATAATTAAAATTGATAGCTGCAAATAACATGACAGAGGGCTGCTGCCAGAATTCTGATTGTGTCTTTGGCTTGGAAAGATAGGCAGCGGAGTAGAACACTTATTTTCCAATTTGCTTTTAGCTGTGTGCAAATTGCTTTAGCTGTATCCAGCTGATTTAGACCTTGCCTGGAGGTGCACTAGATTAATTGGGAGCCACACATTCATTGCTTACAGAATGGACTCTGTAATTGGTGAAATTTGTTAGTGCCAGTTAAAAAATAACTATATAGCCCTGCTTTCAGCTGTCCTTTCATTACTCTTTCTGTGTGTGAGAGGGGAGGGGAAACAATTAGAACCCATCTGACCGTTAAGATATTTTTACATAGGGACCAAGAGAAAGGTCTCTACATTCAGTATTTTATACAAGCAAACATTAGTGGGAATATGGTATTGATTTTTCTCAAAAGCTGAAAAAGCACTTGAACATATGTAAGAATTTTTCCCTCTTTGTTGTGACTGAACCTTACGATAAGAGAATCCACTTTGTTAGAACTATGAGCAGATTTTTCAAAATGATTCTTTGCTCTCTCTCCTAAGTTCATTGAGTTAAACAGAACAAGCTCTCTTTCTTACCTATCACCAAATGGAATTAAGAAAAATCACGAGGCTGCAGGTGGGTGCCCTCCAGTTTGTCCTGTTTCTTCTACTCTCCGCCTTGGGTCCCAGGTGCAAATACGGCCATCCACTCTTCCCAGTAAAAATAGCAGACGAAGCTCAATGGACAGAAGAGTCATTTTTATCAGGAAGGCTTTTTTTTTTTTTTAAGGAGAAAAGCCTGTAGGCCAAGAACAACATGTAAGCCCTATTACATTTTAGAATAACAAAGAGTTGTCTTCTTAGCTTATCAGGACAGGTGATTACTAGACTTAGAGGGATGATCACATTGTTTAAGATACAAAAATGTTGAATCACTCTATTGTACACCTGGAACTAATATAATTAATATAATATTGTATACCAAGTATACTTAAATTTATTAAAAAGCATTTTATGTCAACAGACCTAAATATGCAAAATGGTCAATTGCATTCCTGAATGACTCCTCGTATATCGCTATGCACACCAAATTGTACAGAGGCTGTTCCCACAGGTACTCAAAAACCATGCGTACACACGGAGCAGAGATGTCAGTGAGCCACAAGTCTTTATCGCGCAAGTGACAGACTCCTAAGTCAAACTCATCAAGGAAACAAACAAGTGAAAGAGTGGGGGATGGCTTATTGGTTCAGATAACTGACAAGTACAGAAGGAGGCTGCTTTAGACACCACTGGATTCAGGGGTTCAAGATGGTATCATGGCTGTTTCCCTCCATCTCGTGGCTCAACTTTATTTTCTGTTAGCTTCTCATTTGGGAAAGCCCTCAGCACACAGAGGCCCCTGTCAGACCCAAGTTTATAGTCTACCTGGTCAGCAACTCCACTGAAAAGAAAGGGCTTCTTTCCCAGTAGTTGCAGCAAATTCTCAGACTGGACTACTTGCCCACTCTGAACCAATCATGGGGGCCGGGAGGGCAGGATATGTGACCAACCTCCCGGGAGCTTTGTTCTCTATCTGGACTGTGAGTGAGGGGACAGTGTTCCCCAAAGGAACACTGAGGTCCAGTCGCTCGCCAAAGAAGGGGAAGTGGATGCCAGGCAGGAACAACGAAAGGCCACAACACTAAGGAACAAAGCTGTAGTAATCTATTAGCATTCTTAGTAAGACCTCTTAAACTTCATTCATTTGTTTCTTTGGGATTTAATTAAAACTAAAAATCTTTTTCTCCAGAAAAATGTATATGCGATCATGTCATACAAAATGTTGCCTGCTATTTCAGGAGGATTGGTGCATCCCGAGAGTCTAGCTGACAATGTGGAAATTAGGAAATCTTTCTGAAGTAAAAGCCACTTTTAGAAGAATCTGCGTCTCATATCCAAGAGCAAGAATTTTAGGCTTTCTTTTCCTTTCATTCTTACCCCCCACCCCCCTAGCAATTCTGTTTGTGAGGAATTTCCCCTTAGGCAGCTATTTGTAATCTTGGTTGTGGATGAATGAACGCTGAAAATCCCAACTGCGCCAAATGACTATTTTGTCCAGATGATAGATTGTTGAGGACCAACCTTTCAGTTGAATGACTAACACACTGGCCACAAGAGTGATGTCTGTCTTTCTTTATTTGGCACAAGAAAATGAGTGTTCTGGGGTAGGGATGTGCAGTGAGTCTAATTTAGGGACTCCGCTCGAAGGACTCAGGCTGCCAAAAATAGTTTCTTTGATCTTCTGATTTCATGTAGGACTATATGCGGCTACTAAGGAGGAAAAACTTATACATAATAAGGCAATCTTTTTCATGGCTATGGTCTGAAAATAAGTTGTTTAAACATTAGAGTGACTGCCCAAAACAAAATACTTCATAAAGTTTTCCTCAGAAATGTGAATTTGAATACTTAAAATCATTCTCACAATTAAAAAGTTAACTGTACCTCAGGAAAGAAACATACTCTTAGCAAAAAAAAAAAAAGTACTCTCCAGGACAATCTTCCTAGAGAGAGGTCTTGTCCTGTATTTGCATGATGGGATCTTGGAAAATGCTAAGAATAAAAATCAAAGACAGAGAGAAAGAAAGAGGGATAGAGGAGGGAGCATAACTTCGGTTCTCACGTTCAGATTTGAGAAAGAGTTTAAATGAAAGATCAGATAAAATAAATGGAAAAATCACCACTATTTTACCACTTAAAGATAGAAGGAATTGTTGCATTTCAAGACCAATCATTTTTAAAGCAATTTATTAACAAGTCCTGCAACTATAGAATAAAAATGAAGTTAATGGTAGGATGAGATAAGGAAACTGAAAGCAGAAAAAACTGAGTATTAACAAAGGACAAGATTAAAGGTATGAATTTGAAAATACATAATATTAATTTCATATACATACATACATAAGTATCTAGAATGATATATACCAACCAATGAAATATGGTGATATTTTAAGAGCTGGGAGGAAGAATAAGGACACTTTTATTCCCTTTCTTCTTTCTTCCTTAAAATAATTCTTAAAATAATCATTTAGTTATATAGGTTTTTGCAATGAAAAACTATATAGTAATAATTTAAATGTTTAAATTATGAGAATAAGGACTTCTGGTGTAAACAAAGTGACAATTTGGTTCTGAATGTCTCTTCTTTTTCTGGAAACTGTATTAAGCAACCAGGACTATGAAAAAAAAACTTTTATTTTTTAACTCGGATACCGAGAATACTACAAACACTATTATTACTATCACTGCCTCAAACAGCGGAGCCCAAGCAGAACCTCAAAAGAACATGTTGTCCAGGAAGCAAGAGAGCTGCCAAGAAGGGCTGAAGTGGCCTGAGCTGGCAGCACATTTCAACGAGCGCAAGCCCAAACACACCTGGAATGGAAGGAACTCACTAAGAAGTGAAAGACTAAAGAAGGCGATGTTCTGAGATAGCTGAGATTTGAGAAAGCAAAGATCATGCTACCAGATTCGCAGAGGAAAAGGAAGCTGAGCACATAACACAGAGATAACATATTGAAATAAAATGTCTCTAAGGCCGCAAAGGAAAGAATCTTGAGTTACAAAGCCTAGAATTTCACCTTGCAGTGCTTCCCACCACTAACGAAATATCCTATAAATAAGTGGTCCAGGAAAATCTAACCCAATTAATCCTGCAAAACATAATTAGCACAAAGTAAAAAATATATTAAAGCATCAAAATTTAGCAATAGAGTAAAAGAAAACACTCAGAAAAATACTGCCACAGAGTAGATAAAATTTTTCATTCCAGATTTTACTGTGGTATTTTTTAACAATAATAAAACAGTTATCTCCATGAAGGAAGACTACAAAATAAAAAAATATAAGAATGCAGATCAGAGGACACTAAACACCAAAGGGAGGGTAAAATATGTTGTGGCAGAACTTTGGAAAGAAATACAAAAAAAGAAATTAATTATTTTTTTTAATGGATGGAGCAAAGGAAATAGAAACAGTAAAAAGGCAAAAAGGAATATTAAATATAGAAATGAAATAAGCTAATAAGATGAGATAGAAATAAAGAAAAAAAATTAAATGAATTAGAAAGATAATAATAATTTCAAAGAAGACAAAATTTATCTAATAAAATCAAAGCTTATCCAACAAACATAAGTGGAATCCTCAGAAGGGAAAATCAGAGCAAGTATTTTGAAATAATCAATAATAAAACTGTACTAAAGAATATGAATACTTTTTTCTACATATTCAAAAGGCATATCATGTAAAAGGAAAATTAAATCGGAACAACCAACATTAAGACATACACTAATAAAACTATGAGGATTTAAGATTAAAAAAAAAAAAGATCCCCCCTCTGGATTGCTCGGCAAAAAGATCAAGTCATTTACAATTTTTTAAGTCTGGAAAATATTTTTATAAAACTTTTTTTTTTTAAAGAGGGAGAGAAACATAGACATGCAAGAGAAACATTGATTGGTAGATAGGTTGCCCCTCACACACCCCCAACTGGGGTCCTGGCCCTCAACCCAGGCATGTGCCCTGACCAGGAATCGAACCAGCGACCTTTCGGTTCACAGGTCGGTGCTCAATCCACTGAGCCACACCAGCCAGCGCTGTTTCTTTTTTAATAATAAAATTAAAATTGAGAGGAGAAGGTAGGAACTGGAAAATAGGTGAAGATGAAGACAAAAGAAAGTTATTTAATATTGACAAAATAAGCAGTGGAAGTGAAAACATAATTAGCACTGCAAAGGTAATAATAAAAAAGATGATACTAAAGTTGAAGGAAGAAGAGTATTGAGAGAAAGAAGAGAACATAAACTCGTTTTATCACTGATGATAATAATCAGGGCTATTACACAATAGTAGCCTTTACGTATGGAAGCCTTAGTATGAAGTAGCCTTTGTATGAATGTTATACCTTTATATAATACAAAAGAGTTATAGAAAATATTTATACAAAAATACAAAGTATTTGAACAAAAATACAAACCTTCCCAAATACCACAAGAATTACAATGTTAAAGTAAGCAAAAAGGTAACATAAAATAATATGACAGAACGAAAACATACTTGTATTCACAGCCATAAATAAAAATGAACTAAGCTTAACTATTAAAAGAAATAGATGATCAGATTGGATTTCATGCAGAAACTAGTATCTATTCTCCACAAAAAAGATACATCTAAAACAGATAATACAGAAAGCTCGAAATGAAAGAATGAAAAAAGACATTACAGGCAAATGCAGTATTTTCAAAATGCAGGCTTGCCTCTACCGACAAAGAATTATACAGGAGTATATGAAATAAAAATACAATTGTTTTACTTTCAGAGCTATCATAAGCATGTGTACAGCTTTTGGTCCCATTAGTTTCTGCCCGTCCCTGGATGCTAAGCAGGAAAAAATAGAAATGGAAGCTGCTCTATTACTCCGGGCATTAACTGACCTTAACTCCTCTCCTCACCAAATTTGTTTCTTGCCAAACATGTAAGCCATGGTATGTCCTCTGTCTCCAAAGGTTCTGCACTACCTTTTTCAAAATGGTAATCGGAATGCAGATGAGTCCTCCTTCCTCCTGTCCATCACAGCTGGATTTCTCAAAATTATAAAATTCCCTGTCATTTAAAGTTAGATCAAATGTCTGTTAAAAGAACTTTGTATAAACTTCTATACAATTGGTATATTCTATTTTTAACTCTGAGATATTAAGTACAGTAGGAGGGTACTTAACCTATTATTAATAAAGACATTTATTTGTTTGCTATTCCATTCAAGCACTTTCCTGGTTAAGCTTGTACAATATGCACATGAAGTTATGTTAAAATAAAATACTATCCACAAATAGCCAAGAACAAACTTTGTATAATAAAATTCAAAGCAGTTACCATCACCGTGACAGCTTTGATAACTAGCTAACAAACATTCTTCCTGAATCTAATATACGTATTTTTAAACTTAATTAAATAGAGGTGAATTAAGTGGAGATAGTGAAGAGACAGCAAGAGAAATGAAGATAAGATAGACACAGAGACAGATACCATGCCACATATTCTTGGTAAGAGAAGTGGCAGTTTATTTTTAAAGTGGTCCATACCCATCATTTTTTAAAAAATCAAACATTACATGATTGTATTAATCAAAAATAAAATCCTTCCTTCTGTAGGCCACTTCTTACTTCCCATTTGTCATAGGTAACCACGGTTATCATACAACACACCTAGACACACACATTTGTATATGAACAGGTACTCATTTATTTACAGATATAAGATTGTACTCCTATACTTTATGCACAATAACCAGTAACTTCATCTGTTAACAATATGCTGTGGCCACCACAGCCTGGGAAAACATAAAGACTAATTTCGTCCTTTTCAAAGCAGCGTATTGCGGCCCTGTCATTACTAGGCCACATCGATGGACGTTTTAGTTTTCAGTTGTTTAAAATGATTCAACAAACATTTTTGTACAGTGTCCTTGTATAACCGAGTGGGATTGGCTGTAGGCTAAATTTCTAAAAAGGAAATTACTTGATGTGTTTATATTTTGGTCAAGCAGTGCCAAATTTGCCTCTAACATATTTTTAATAGTGCAGTATCTTAACCCCAACCCTCATCATCATTTAACCTTTGTCGGGCTAATAGGTAAAAAATAATTCAGTGTCCTTTAAAGTCACTATATGACCATCTTTTCATATTTCTATCAGTCATTGCGGATTTTTTCCCTGTTAACTAGTTCTTTATATTCTTTATCTTTTCTATAAGGGTGCTGGTTCAATGCTTTAAAAAAATATTTCGAATATAAAAATTGGCCTTTTGCCTGAGGTATACTTTGCGAATATTTATCCCAGTTTCTTGTTGTTTGACTTTACTTATGATGCTACTCCTCAAATGCAGCTTTTAAAGTTTTAATGTAATCAAATTATTATTTTTTTTGCCTTTTAATTATTTTTATTACTCCAAAAAGCTGCTACTTCTTCTTCTTTTTTTAAATTTAGCTTTCTGACTCTGTGCTTGTGCCTTCAATACTTTCACAACAATTTTCTGCTCCTCAGTAAAGAAACACTCTCGATCCTGTCACGGACACGTTTTAGCGCACATGGGTCCTCTGCAGGCCCGGGGGCATGTTCTTTTGTTTTAGACAACCTCATCAGGACGTTAGGTCTCACAGCACGAACTCCATGAAGTCGGCGTGGGCACACACCGCAGGCAGATTTTGGTGCTTTCCTGCCCTTTTTGGTATAAAGGCAAACAATTCTATTGCCAGGGGTTCGGGACAGCCTGCTTTTGTTAGAGGCTGTGCTGTGGGGCGGCCTCCGACGGTGCGCCAAATGCGGGACCATTGTGAACACGTAAGGACACCATTCCCTGGAGAGGCTAATGGAATCCACTTATTTATCTTTTTCCTTATGGTTTCTGAATTTGATGCTGTGGACCAATGTCTCACAAGAATATAAGTAAATTACCAATGTTTTCTTGTAGTACTATGACACTTTCACTAACTGAGTCTTCTAGAAATTATTTTGTTTTTAAGAATTTATGTCGGATTCCAGGTTGTGTTTTGTATTTTTTTTTCCATGTAGCTAACCAACGTGTCAAGGTCTACTTAAGGCAATAAAATACCATGTTTGCTGGTTAAGCAATGTTTTACTACAAATAAAGATGAAATTACTTTTATGTTCTCATGTATTAATTTTACTTTTCAGAAATATTAATAGTAAACTAATTTCATATTTTTAAAGAACACATTCTGCAGTTTAAAAATAAACAAGCAATTTTGAGCTCTGTGTAATAGGAACATGAAAAAGAAATAATTCCCAGATTCCTTTTAATGAGAGACTCCTCAAAAACTGAAACCAATTATATTCCACAAGATCGTTCTTAAAATGATATTTTCAGTACAGCTTAAATTAACTTTTTAGGGTTATATACAACTGAAATTGCTATACCCTTGTGCTTTATAAACAAATACTCCAACACTTTTATCCAAAGTAGCAGATACGTTAGTGTTCTGCCCCAGCTAACCCAAATTACAGACATGGGGTAACTGAAGTATATAATACTATATTACTCAAAATCCATTCTAATGGGCAAAAGGAAATACTAAGGAATGACTGGAATAGGATATTTTTAGGAGGCAAGTCAAGCCGATGGCAAAGGCTGAATGATTAGCTAAAAACAGTGGCGCCTTTCAATCTTACAGATACTACTTTATCTCCCCCCTTGCAAACTTCTGTTAAACACCCTTCCAGAACGGGCTGTATCTGTTCTCTAGGCTGACCCCTGCACACTCCGTGCTCAGCGTCCCTTCGCATCCTGGGTTGGCCGCCTCATCCTGCCCTTTCTTGCCCCCTTGCCACCACAATGAGATCAAAGGAGCTAGTAGGCAAACAAGTGAAATTACCATCTATTATTCCCCCCAGTAACACATGTCCCATATTCTCAGCAGTTTTTAAACTATATCTTTCTACAAAGACTCTGCTGGTACCTGCTTTTATAATTTTTCTTACCTCCTGCCTTTCCTAAAATCTTCCATACATGTGACAGAGTTTTAGGCTCATCTAAACAGACAGCTTCTTGTTCCCTTGCAGAGTAAAAATAAAGTCCTAACAACAGCTTATATGACCCGAATAATACACCACCTCTCTACCCTAAAATACACATCCATCTCTTGGACGTCATGCAATGTGTATTTGACACATTGAGCCTATTCTGTCGTAGCACGGAAGACAAGAAAACAAACAAGATTGACACAAATCATTAGATGTGTTAAGCATTAATAATTTAATTAGTTACCTGGGAGATGTGGTAGACAGATAAAGCAAGCAGAGTATACATGTGTGAACCTAGACAAAAAGGAATGGGAGAGCCCACTAAATACTAAATATTCATGATCACTAAATATACATGAGACCCACAAAGCACTGAATATTCAGTATCTACTAAATATACATTAGGACAGGAAGCCCTCAATATCTATGAGATCTCACTTCAGCCTCTCACTAGTAACACTCATGCAAAACTCCAACTGCCGTTTGTCCTGGTCATGCAAATAAAGCTCAAAGCAGCTAATCAAGCTAACGCTACAGCTCTCGGCAGGGTTCTCCAGTAGAGCGAGCTTTAGCTGACACCAGGCACCTTCCATCTTCCTCACCCTCATCTCTGGCCCTCTAACCATCAGTAGGGAAGGCTGACGCACCACTAAGACAAACAAGACAAATGAACATGTGTAACAGAGTTCAAGTGGTGGGGCTCTTCCGTTTGCTTGTATCCCAATCTAAGTGTGTTAATCCACTCCATTTCTTTCCGCTGCCTTCTGACTCTATGCTTTAGCTTAAATTGCTTCAATAAACTGTGTGATTTGTGCCCCTGAAATCTGTGAGCTTTCTGTCCTGACTATGGGATAGATCGCCTGGTTGTAACTGGGAGGCTACCATTGCCAGGCTGTGTTCACACAGTCCTGACCTACCATTCTGCTCCTCACTTGTGCTCCAGCCACACTGTTCCCCTTGCTCTCCCTTACACACTCGAGCACATTAATACCTCAGGACCTTTGCACTGTTCTTCCCTCTGCCTGAAACATTATTCCTCCAGACATCTGCATGATTTGCTCCTTCGTATCATTTGAGTGTCTCTTCCCTGAACCTCCTATATAAAATTATGTAATTTTCCAACAACAATTCTCCAATACCCATCGGATGTCCTACAATTCAATTCATTTCTGACACTATATGGAGTTAGCACAGACCCCACAGGTTAAGGGTTCAGTCCCACAAGACTGCCCCAAATTCAGATGCCAGCCACATACAGGATCCTCAGGTTACCTGCACTTCTTTCAGCCAACCGCAAGTCTGGAGGGTCCCATAGACCCCTTCGGGCTTGATAATTTGCTAGAATGATTCATAGATGTTAGGAAAGGGTTACACTTCTGATTATATTTTTATCCTCTGGATACAGTTCAGGAACAACTAAATGAAAGAGATGAGCGGGGCACGCTATGGGGGAGGCCGCGCGCAGAGCCCCCATGCCTTCCCCAGGCGGCCGCCTTCCCGGCACATTGATGTGGCCACCAACCCAGGAGCTCCCTGACCCTTGCTGTTGAAGAGTTATCAAAATTTCATTTCAGAGTCATGATTTGTTAAATCATTGGCTGCTGGCAATTGAACTCAATTTCCAGTCCTTCACCCCTCTGAAAGTTCCAACCCTCTAATCACATGGCTGGTTTCTGTGGAGAACGACCTCATCCTGAAGTTACCTGGGAGCCTTCCAAGGGTCACTTCATTAGCATAATTCAGGTTTGGGCAAAAGAGGCTCATTAGGAATAACAAATGACACGCTTATCACTTAGACAATTTCAAGGTTTTAGGGACTCTGTGGCAGGAATCTAGACAAAGACCAAATATATATATATTTATATTTACGTATTTATTTATTTAGTTTACCAGAGAAATGAAATTGCCCCTCCTCCCTAGCTATTCCATATCCTCTTTGCTGTACTTTGATTTCTCTAGAACTTGATGTGTTATACATTTGTCGGTGTATCTGTTTATGGTCGTCTCCCCCCAGGAGAATGTAAACTCCATGAGGGCAGTGTTTGATCTCTTTTCTTTACTGTTCTATCCGCAGCATCCAGAACAGCTTTTAGCCTAAAACAGGCACTCAATACTTGTCAAATGAGTGAGTAAATGTCATGTCAGGACACAGTAGAGATGCCATTGACTCACCTCCTGTCTCTGAGAATCTGCCTCCAGAGGCCACAGTCCTGGGTTCTGGCTATCTGATTCTACTGCACCTCTCCCAAGTCCGGCCAGCCACATTTGATTAGAGGGACAGAAATCCATGGCCCCTAGTGTAGACATTGGGAATGGGAATCAAAATGTCAGTTAAATAATCGTGAAAAATGGGACAGAGTGACCTCCATAGCAATTCCAAGCCACCTTTAATGAAAAGAGCAAGGGAACCATAAAGATGTAGAAACAGTCAGTCTGTCACCAGAAGCAGGAAAACGGGGCACTTGTACCAAAAGAAACAGGGATAAGAGATTATGTGACACTCAAGAGAGATTCAGGGGTTTTCCAGATACCATCACCATGACCTGCCAATGCCCTTCCTATCCTTGGATATTATGAAACTGACTCATGAGCTTTCAATAAATCCTCTTGGTAACTAAGTTGATTTGAATGCACTTCTGTTTCTAAACACAAAGCTTAGACGGCAGTTATGTAGGGCTGGCCCCCAAAAAGCCAAACCTAGGGGGTAATTTAGCAATCTGTTCCTATCCCTGAGCCCAAAGTCCATTCTAAACTGCAGGACGCTGCTGGCTCACTGGAGCCAGGCTGGACCACTTTGATCTTCTCTCCTGGGAATTTGGAATTAGAAATGCCAGACAGTACTACCAGTCGAAGCTGTCCATGTGCTTCTAAAATCAGAGAAAGCCAGTGGGCAGAGTGGAGAAAGACTGAGGCAGAAGAGGAGAGAGAACAGAGAAGAGGCTGTGATGGGAGAGAGAGAGTGAGTCTGAAGAACTCACAGGTCCCAAAGCCAGCTTTCTTGAAGCTTGTACACACTTCCCCCCCTTGCTCCAATAAGTTCTCTCTGCCCTGCATTAAACCTGCCTATTTTGCTTAGGTTAGTTTGAACAGGTTTCTGTTATTTACAACTTAGAACTCCTGGACTAAGGCACAGTGGCATTTGCAAGTAGGAATCACAGCTGAGCTTACCCACTACCCAGAAGCCCATGGAGTTGCTTCCATAGAGTGGGACAAAGTTAGAGATACTTGACCTTCTGGGAGGATGTCGCATTCATATTTAAGCACCAATTCTTCAGTTTCCAGCCCGGATGTGAAAAGGAAGTCTCTTTATCTGATCTTGGGGATGCTGCTTGGTCACCTGCGTGCCCTCAGCATGCTTCACCCACCAGTCAGTCACAGGAACATATCTGGGCCCCCTGGACTGTCACATGGGGTTTCCAGAAGTTGTACTGCTCAGCACGAGGACTCTAAAGATAGAAATCACTTACAGGCTAGCCACTAAGAGGCCCTGGGGCTTCTTCTCTTTGCTCTGTGGCAATTTTTACTTTTGACTCTGCGGCTCACTAAGACGCTTGACAGAATCCAAGCAGGGGGCTGAAATGAGTCACCAAAGCTCTCTATCTCTGGGCACATCTGCCACTCCCCAGTGGCCCGTTATGGCCAAGCTCACAATGCTGCGGTCAGAGGGCCTCCTGGAGCTGCCACTGACGACCTCTCCATGACTCATCTCTCTGCAGCCCCTGCTTGGGGCCAGCCCTGATGGGAGACAGTCTAGTCACCAACCTGTTATCATAAAATCCATCTTTTATTGTCTGTCTCTGCATATCTTGTCACCTAAGGGAATGGTGGGGGTTTAGAGGTGGCCAACACACAGACACCTGGGGATTTTGGAGGCTGAGCACCTTGGGCCTGGAGGTTTATGAACTGTGGTCACAGAGTCCCCAGAGTGAGTGCCTGTCTGTACATCAGATATTCCCCATCAATACAGGTCTGCAGGACTCTGTTTTGCTCAGCTCTGCAGAGACATGTGGCTGAGTCGCAGAGGGGAGGGCGGGCCCACTCTGTATAGAAGGGTTTGAGCACTCGGTCTGGGCACTCTGTCCCTAGGAAACACCTGGCCCTTAGCAGGCATTCAGGAAATCTTTCCTGAGTGAATTCGGAATTCCTTCTTTGGAAGGAATTTAACCCCACCAGAAGTGTGTCTCACTAGACTGGGTAGGTAGGCACTAGCCCATCCCTCTCCAAGTTGGGGACCACTACACAGGGTCACTGAATTTCCCATCCTCCCCTGGGAGCACATTAGTCCTGAGCACACTGGAACCCAGGAAAGGTTGATGGGGAGGCAGGACACAGGGCCATTCTTTCATCTTCTTCCCTACGCACTGCTCTGCTCTGAGAGGAGAGAGAAGGGCAAAAGCAAAGAGGGTTACGTGCCCCCACTCCCCCGAACTCTCTGGGAGTCGCCCCCTTCTCTCCTCCTTCCAGCAACAGCAAGACTGCTTAGTCAATGCTCTACCTCAACTTAAAGCTTTCTTTTCCTTTCTTTTTAAAGATTTTATTTATTTTTCGAGGGCTGGGGGTGGAAGGTAGAAAGCTAGGGAGAGAAGCACCGATGTGAGAGAGAAACATCACTTGGTTGCCTCTTGCATGTCCCCAACCAGGGCCAGCAACCAGGGACCTTTGGCCCACTGGGGCAACCCAGGCATGTGCCCTGACCGGGAATCGAACAAGGTTACCCCTTGGTTCACAGGCCTGCACTCAATCCGCTGAGCCACAGCAGCCGGGGGTCAACTTAAAGCTTTCTGTAAGTCTTAAGTCAATGACCCTGGGCTAAAGCCTGGTTTCTCTTTCTCCTCCAGGAGAGTGCCTCAACACCCTAATGCTGTCAATCACAGGGTTCTCTAGGGTAGAATGTTACTGCTGAAGGGTTTCCTGAGTTCTAAGAGCAAACAATTGCCTGCCTCCCACACCCCAGCCCACATGCAGACTTATACCTCAGGAGAAGCTGAGAGCACGCCAGGAGAATTTCCCATCTCATTGACCTCAAGGTTTATTCTCAGACAGCAAAACATCATCCCGCCCCTTCTTTCTCCCTAACAGAACCCTGGTTCTAAGCTATGACCCACCCCTCCCATGCATGGTCCAGGGACAGCCTCACCTCTGTTGGCCATGGCTGTCACAGCCATCTCATCCTCTTGTGCATGATGGTTCAAGAGTGGCCGGGTTCTGGCCTAGAAGACAGGAGGGGGATCTGCCAGAGGTGTCCAATAAAGGCTTCTTCCCTCCTGAGAGAGAGACACACAAAAAGACTAAGCCCTGTCCCCTGGACATTGGTGTCTCTGGATGAGGCTCCTGGAACTCCCGTGGCCATAACATGAAGGAACAGGAGGAGGACAAAGTGAAGAGTATCACAGAAAAGCAGAGCCAGCAGCATGGAGGGGCCGTGTCTGGAAGTCACCCTGCTCTCAGCTTCATGTTATGGAGTACATTTCCTTGTGGTTTAAGGCAGTTTAAGTCATGGTTTCTGTTACACGCAGCTGAAAACATCTAACTTAGCAACAACCCTGCCAGAGAGGCCCTCCCTCTCCATGACCATCATGCCGAGAGGTCATCCCTGCAATGCTGGGGATTGCACCCCTCTTCCCACCTGCCTATCACCACCTGAGAAACAGACCCTGGAAAATGGGAATCGGATCTAGGAGGATGGGGTGGGCAGCTGAACCACCTTCTATGGAGAGTGATGGGGAGATGGGACTTCTTCTGTTTTCAACCTATAGCTCTTCGATGATCGCATGAGGCTCAGGATGCCTCGAGTCACTGTCCTGATACCCATATTAGCCAGTATTTTTTTTATCAAATAGCATATCTTGTTTCCAGCACATATTATCTGGAACAAAGTCCTCTCAGAGGCAAAAAATAGATAAATAAATAAATCTAGGCTATTCATTTTTTTAAGTATATTTTATCGATTATGCTATTACAGTTGTCCCATTTTTTTCTCACCTTTATCCCCCTTCATCCTGTACCTCCCTTCCCTCCAGCACTTCCCCCCTTAATTCACATCCATGGGTTGTGCACATAAGTTCTTTGGCTTCTCCATTTCCTATACTACTCCTAACCTCCCCCTGTCTATTTTGTGCCTATCAATTATGCTTCTTATTCTCTATACCTTTTCCTCTATTTCCCCCCTCGCCCTCCCCACTGATAACCCTCCATGCAATCTCTATTTCTGTGATTCTGTTTCTGTCCTAGTTGTTTGCTTAGTTTGTTTTGTTTTAGGTTCAGTCGTTGATAGTTGTGAGTTTGTTGTCATTTTACTGTTCATAGTTTTGATATTCTTTTTCTCAGATAAGTCCTTTAACATTTCATATACTAAGGGCTTGGTGATGATGAAGTCCTTTAACTTGACCTTATCTGGGGAGCACTTTATCTGCCTTTCCATTCTAAATGATAGCTTTGCTGGAGAGAGTAATCTTGGATGTGGATCCTTGCTTTTCATGACTTTGAATGTTTCTTTCCAGCCCCTTCTTGCCTGTAAAGTTTCTTTCAAGAAGTCAGCTGATAGTCTTATGGGAAGTTCTTTGTAGGTAACTCATTCCTCTTCTCTTGTTGCTTTAAGATTCTCTCCTTATTTTTTATTTTGGGTAATTTAATTATGATGTGCCTTGGTATATTCTTCCTTGGGTCCAACTTCTTTGGGACTCTGAGCTTCCTGGACTTCCTGGAAGGCTACTTCCTTCACCAGATTGGGGAAATTTCCCTTCATTATTTTTTTCAAGTAAGTTTTCAACCTCTTGGTCTTCCTCTTCTCCTTCTGGTACCCCTATGTTTCAGATGCTGGAATGTTTAAAGTTGTCCCAGAGGTTCCTAAGCCTCTCCACATTTTTTTGAGTTCTTGTTTCCTCATTCTGTTCTGTTTGGATGTTTATTTCTTCCTTTTGTTCCAAGCCATTGATCTGAGTCCCAATTCCTTCCCTTCACTGTTGGTTCCCTGTATATTTAGCTTTATTTCACTTTGCATAGTCTTCACTTCTTTTATTTTGCTATCATACTCAATCATTTCTGTGAGCATCTTGATTACCAGTGTTTTGAACTCTACATCTGATAGGTTGGCTATCTCTTTGTCACTTAGTTCTTTTTCTGGAGTTTTGATCTGTTCTTTCATTTGGACCATATTTCTTTGCCTCAGTGTACCTGTTACGTTGTAAGGCGCAGAGCCTTAGGTGTTTGCCAGGGTGGGGCAACCCACCTTGCTGCATTGTGGTGCAGTATGTTGGTGGCGGGGCAGGGTGCTGGTCAGAGAGGGAACAATGCCGCTTGTTTGGCTCTAACTCTGCTTTTAATCACTTCCCTGGCTACCCACAAGCGAATTGGGCCCTTCTGGTGCTAATTCCCGGGTGGGATGGCAGTTTCTTCCACTGCTGCAACCCCCAAAGAGCTTTATAGCCAGAGGTTTTGGAGCTTTCCTTCCTGGTGCTGGAACCCTGGGTTGCTCAGTCTGTCTCACCCCTCCCCGTTGTTCCTCCCAGTTTATCCGCACATGAGTGTGGGACCATCCAGTCCGGATGAATGTTTCTTCTTTAACTCCTTCATTGTTGGACTTCCACACAGTTTGATTTTCTGGCGGTTCTGGTTGCTTTTTGTTTTTTAATTTGGTTGTTATCCTTCTTTTGGATGTGTGAGTAAGTAAAGTGTGTCTACCTATGCCTCCATCTTGGCCAGAAGCCTCTAGGCTATTCATTTTTTGAGGCCTCCTTTTTATTAAAATAAAGAAGCAATTCTAATACAAAGGCACAGAAATTATAGTTTAAATGTTTACATTTTGCAAATAAATATGTTTCATATATCTCCCCTCTCCCTTTGGTGCAGTGCACATGAAATGAACTGGAAAAGAATCTGGTCATAAAAAATGAATTTAAAGTTGTGATTTGAACATCTTCCTCTGGCGCTATGAGTGTGACATCATTCGGAGATAACTGAGTCCAAATTTGAGACCCTTTGTCAGCACATGTGAACGATGCTTTGTTGGACTCCGTGATAGTCTCTTCCAGAATCACAAAAGCATCCAATTTCCTTGTTAGTCCCCGACACCCAAGCGCCAGCTCTCATCAAGCCCAGCTCTTGTACTCTGAGCTTCTAGTTGTCAGATGTATGTGGTAAGGTGGCAAGGACTACTATGACAACCCCCTAACAGTAAATTTTCTAGCAACTTCTGCCAGCAAGGTGCTGAGGACCCTCCAGGCTCTCAGTTTCTTGGGTCTGGGCTGATGTCCAACTCCAGGAAAGGCTACATGGGGGTTTTGTCTCATAAGAACTAGGGACATATACTGTATTTCCCTCATTTGCCCCTCTACTGTAATGAACACTTTAGCAAAGGAAAGCTGGCGAGGCCTCTTTCATTACCCAGGGAGTTTATAATCTTTCTGAAGCAGGATAGCATAGGGGTTATGAAGCCTGCCCCTGTCAGTCACAGGGCGGCGTGAGCTCAGAAACACAGAGGTACTTTTCCTGACTACTTTACTGCTTCAGCTTCCTCAGCTCTAAAACGGGAATAGTAATCTCAGTGTTAAGAGAATTAAATGAGTTGTTATACGCAAAGTGTTGAGGAACAGTGTCTAGTACATAATAAATACTACGTAAATGCTAGCTGCTATTATTGCGTGATTACTACTGCCTGGGCAGAAAGGAAATTGAGGTGGGTGGTGTGGTAGGCAGAATAATAACCCACCCCTCCCTGGGATGTCCACTTCCTAATCCCTAGAACCTGTGAATGTGTTAGGTCCCCTGGCAAAGGGAAATTGAGATCGTAGATGGAATTGATTGCTAATCAGCTGACCCTGAAATGAGGTGATTATCCTGGGTTACCTGGGTGGGCCCAATTTAATCAGGGATCCCCATAATGGGGAGGCAGAGATGTAAAAGGGGCTACAATTAAAGTAAAAAAAGAAGAAGAAAGGAATCACCTCCTTAAATTGACAGAAAGATGAGTCTATAAATAATGATTCTGGTTCCCCAATTTTCCTGACTAAAAGAATAACAGTTTGCAAAATGCTGAAGGTAAATAAAATAACTTCTAAATTTTCTCATAGTGGGAAGAATGATACCATGTTTAAATCTCCTGGCTTGAAAATAAGGAGGTTCTGATACCCTTGAACACGAGATATAAGGTTGTGATTCCATTCATCAAGAATTGTTTCTTTCGAGGATGCCAAACAGGCTTCATTTTGCCCATCAACTTTGATCTCTTTTTAGTAGCCACCTGGAGAGCTGGGCTGAGAAAGTTGTGGGGTCTTGCCCACACTTAGCTGGTGAGAGCTTCAGTGATTAGCCATTTCTGTTATACACTCAGGTGTGAAAAAAAAAGGAGGGGGTTCTATGGACAGTAACTTCACAGGGTGATCTGATCACAAATTCCTAACTGGGCAGGTCATGGTAGGCAGTCCTGTCCCAGGCATATAGCATCTTTAGTAAAAGGTTTATCTTTGCCTTAAGTAGGCTCCATTCACAGTTTCTGTGCATCTAGGTTAATACACGTTTGAAATGTCTCTTTTCAGAAGTAACAACCCTCAAGAGAGCACATAATATTGTGAACTATCCTGTAATCCAATCCCCACTTTGCTTTCTCCCACCTCCACGTGATAGTCCTCATGTTCCCTTTTTAATTGCCAATGCATAAAAGAAACTGCAAAACTCATTCTCCAGAGCATGAGATCCGGCTCCCCAGCACACATTATCAGTTGGGCTCAAATAAACTCTTATAAAAACATTCCCTACAGGTTTGGGCATTTCTTAGGTTGACACAGGTTATGTTTTGTTCCACCTGCACCTACTTGCCATTCCAGGTAGAGAAGGGTGACAACGGGCAGGCCAGGGTCTGGCCACTCTGATTAGACCATGAACCTGGACTCTGAAACTGCACGTACTCAACAAGCTTTGTCAGCGCCTTGGGCTCATGACGGCCCTGGCGATCTATGTGCTATGAATCTCCAAGCCGGCCGTGCTTCCTGTCATTTTGTTTTCAAATGTCTAATTGAAATACAGAGTGCATGTGAGAAGCTCCCAAGTTTACTCCTGTACACGCACCAGTCCCGGCAGCTGACTTATGAATGACCTTTTCCCAGGTTTTCCGGCTTGAGGGCTTTCATTCCAGGGAAAACTGAAATGCCTTTTAGAGAGCTGGCGTGAGGATTTTTAACAAAACATATAAAGCTTACTTTACTAATTGATGCTCTGTGAGCTAAATTCAGCCCTCCAACCTGGTTTTTAGGTTGAATTCATTTTAAATCTACAAAAACTACTATTATGTTAAAAATCTGACCCATCAAATTCCCTTTAAAAAGATAGATTTGGTCCAACTTTATCCGTGTTGGTCAAATGAGCATCCCCGTTATATTTTATTTTCATGGGATTACCAGGAGCCATTGGTGGCCTACATATCTTCTAAAGGAACAAAGAGCAAGGGAAATTAGCCATTCATCTGTGGGCCAGGGGCCTGGCAGGAGATCTGAATTTCATGACCAGTTAGTGGTTACAACTTGGAGTAGGGGGTGTGGTTAGAAGTTGCTACTGGCATCTGGTGGGTAGAGGTTGGCTAAACATCCCACAATGCACAGGACAGTACCCCACCTGAACCCCCAACAAAGAATTTTCTGGTCCAATATGTCAACAGTGCAGCGGTTGGGAACCTCTGCTTTAGATAGTGATTTTGTTAAAAAAAAAAAAAAATCCATGACAAAAGCACTGCTCATAGTGGGCCACACTGTTTTCTCTCCTAAAGTTAACTGAAAGCAAACAACATTTATGACACAGGCTTCTGCAGGAAGCAGGGAATGGATGACTGTGGTTAGTGACAAAACAATAATAAATGGCTTTGCCTGTCTTCTTTTTTCAGAGTCAGGGAGGGAATGAAATGACCAGCAGTGATCATTTAAACTGCTGTTTTATCCTGTATCAATCAGAGCTATTCATACGGCTTCCTCCCAGGCTCTGGGGCTCAAACCACACTAAATCAGGGTCATGGCCGGTGTGAATACACAAGGCTGGCATTTTCACTCTGCAACTGTCAATGACCTGGGCTCAGCACCGATGGCAAGTTTCCATGAAGAAGCCATCAGAGATCCTAATCGAGCAACAAGTGGTTCTATATGGCACCTATTACCTTGTTTTAATATTCTGTATGCGACGGGACTACAGCTGTAAACAACTCTTCAGTCTCGTGTCTCCATGAAGTTAATTTGCACTGTGTCATCACTGCAGGCTCTTTGCATATGTTCAGGATACACTGATAGGAGCAGGCCTGGAATGAATAATGTTTAGTAAAATCAATAAACCCTATTATTAGTCGCTAAGGGGACTGATTTTATGTCTATAAAACTAAAACAATTAGAACTGTATTAATGACAGATTCATCATAGTAATATAATGGAGCCAAGCATGCTTGCCTTTTGGGAATCTTTAATTTACCATTCAGTACTGACTCTGTACTCGGCTAGAGAAATGGCACACATAACATAAACAAGCTCTGGCCTTTGGCAATTCATGCTGTCATCAGCAAAAACACTGAAACAGTAAGGGGAAGAAACAAAACTTCATTTGGTTATTAACGTAAACCAGTCATGACTAATGTTTCAGTAAAGCCTTGGGGGTGCCAGTATTCAAACTGCATTGTCCTTTTGGCCCTATATCTCTCTGTATTTATCAGCACTCTTGTTTGTTAGAGTAGCAGGGTTTAGCATGGTCTAATGCCCCTGTTCATACCCTATCTAGTTAGGCGCACACTGGAAGTGATTGCAAGTCTGGTGTGTAATAAGCATACAACCAGTCATTTTGCAGCTGAAAGGCAGGATTGGTTTCCATGTGATTTTTCAAAATACTTATTACTAAAAGCAAGAAGGCATCAGGAATCCACGGTTCTGTCGAGCCACCGATGGGAACACAGTAATTCAGCTGGTAGAGATGGAAATTGACCTCAATTCTGCTCCTGTGTTTCAACAATTGAATTGTTTGGTCAGTACGTAGACAACCGAAAGGCACACTGGAAACCATATTCTGAACAGAGGAAACATACTTGTTTAACTGGTATAAGATCAATTAGATCAAGTCTTCAAGGACACATCTGGATATGATGTAAAGGCTGAAAAAATTTGATAACAAAAAAGTGATGAAAGTATGTGAAATACTCTTATGTGTAACAATAAACACCACACACAATATTTTTATAAATGACAACATGGGTGAAATTCAAAAGAAAAACAAACTGAAAACTGAGAGAAAGATCCTCCTACTGAAATTTACCAAGAACATGGGCTAGACCCACAAGGCATGCAGCAAAAGCAAACACTTCATGGTGGTTTTCCAAAACCAGAGGAAGCATTTCTTTTTGATTGCAAAAATCTATTCACTTGTGAAGTACAGTCCTCTAAGCAGGGGAGCTAAGCAAATTATATGAAGATAAATTTTGTCAACTTACAGAACTTCCTAGAACACCAAGCGGTAAAACTGTTATTAGCAATTATAGTAAAATCCTAAAAACTTACAGCTGGAATGAAGTACTGAAATCAACCAGCCCTAACGCAGGAAGCACGCCCCTTCTTTAAGGTTTCGGCTCTTGCTTTCCAGTCCATTGTAATGCTTTGCCCCCGATGTGTGCACGGCGCTTCCTCATCTCCTTTAGCGAGGCCTCCCGGGTCACTCTCTTCAGTTACAAACCCCCACACATTCCCCGGATCCACTCCCATGCTTTATTATTCTCTATCGTGTTTACCAACCATTTAATGTGTAGTTAAGTTCTCACGTAACATTGAAAATAGGTTCTGTGATTTTAAGTGAAACGACGTATAAGAAAACCAATTTTACCATAGGCTGATCAATGTAAGTAAGAGCTCATCTAATCAACGTTATAACGAAAAGAGGTTCGATGAAACGTTATTCGGGGACCTGCTGTACTCCGCATATTACTAATATATTTTATGTCTACCCCATCTACTAGAAAATGAAAAGTCTGTAAGGACAGGAAATTTTGTCTGCTTTGCTCACTGCTACACCCCGGCACTTTATAAGGCCTGAGATAAAGTAGGTGTTCAAAAAGTATTTATTAGAAGGAAAGGAGGAAGGGAGAAAGCACGCGAGGAATCAGTTAATTGTGTACATTTTGCATGAAATATTCTAGTAAAACAATTCAATGACATGTCAAATAAATGGCTGGCTGACTGATTTTTTACACATTTTATCTACCACTTTCCATATGTCACAAGATTTACACCCTTGAAATATCATTCCATATCAAAGAAACCTGTATCTACCTATTTCAGGTAATATTATATTCTATGTTTGAAGTAAATACCTGGCGAATATGCATATATCTGCTAAATTAAATATGCTGTTTGGTTGTCATATAAGTTATTATCTATATATTGTATCTTATGCATTGAATATTCATAATGTTAGGAAACCTTTCTTTGAAGATTAGAATCACTATCAGCGAACTGGCAATAAATAATATGAGACAGACAAAAAGCCATTATAAAAAAAAAACTTTTTAATTCTGATTGCCAAATTATTTAAGGCAGGTATAAAAAAGGAAAGCATTCAATATATATTTTACATAAAATAAACTAGATTACAGCATAAAACAAGTAACCAGGCAATGGCATTAAAGTCTCTCTCTTCTAAAACTGGATAATTGTAAACATTAAAAAAAAAAAAAAGGACTGCAGGACTATTCAAGTAATAGAACAATCACAGATGTCTCTGGTATGCAGGCTATTGGGTTATTTGCCATTCAAGATTATCAAAAAATGACACCTCATTATTCACAGATGCTCACTATTTCCCCATTTTAATCTTTACATTATGTACAACGCAGTTTGTTTGTGGTACTGGCAACCCCATGCCTTCCAAAAGTATTTTTCCACAATACACAAGTACAAACAGTGACTACAGAAACATTTTTACACTGATGCGTCTTTAACAGGAGCCACCAAATAGACATCTAAATTGTACCAAGTGTCATCATCACAGTTAGCCTTTCTGAGGGGTTTACAGGAAATATATGAAGGATATGCAAGGTTCAGGCACACTGATACATAACATTATTTATTTACAATTTAAAAGGAAAAGGAAAGAAAGTAAGCAGCCTTTTGCGGCTAACACTTTTCAACATGACAAATACATTTTTTATTTCCTTTACTGAGTGGTTTGCAACTTGGCAGCAGACCCTGTGTGTGCGAGCCTGGTTACTGATACAAAAAGTAAAGAATATATATATGTATATATACATATATGTATACGTATATATATATATAAAACAGAAGTTTAATTACAGCAACATTTGTTACTCTGTGATAAAATCTGTAATTTACAAAAATGAAATGACTGGTTTTTGCCTGCCATTAAGGCATTTCAAATTAACACCATGGAACTGATGTCTGTATAAAGCGCTTCCCCATGTGATCCAGTCACATGACAACGTACACTTCCAATCTTGTTATTCTCTGCAAAAGAAAAGACAACTTTAGCATAGGGTTCTATCCACATTTGACACTGCAAATATGAAAACCATAAGACTGACAGGCTTATTTTAGTTCTATTCAATTCATGGAATTCAATTCCATAAGTGAATGAACACAAGGGTAATGATATACATTGTGAAAATACATTATTTTCCTTTTCAAAACACTTGAGGGATAATTAAAATAAAGAACAAATATTACCTTTAGCATTATGAAAATAAACTTCTCCATTTGCGAGTTTATTTTTAAACATGATAACACAAAGGCAGTCATAGTGAATTATTTTAACAGAGCTATGAGGATAACCTAAGAAACTTTACAACCCTTTAAGAAACTGAACAGTTAAATACTAATCTACATTACAGCTATGGAAACGAGGTTTAGGGAATACAAGTTACACGTGAAGCATAGTGTAGCATAAAAACACATTCATTGCAATAATGTAAAATCCTCAGGCCCTAAGTTTTTAGTCTAAATGCCTCTACTTGCTTCCTCCCACCCACTGAGATGTCTCTATCTAAAAAACTGATTCAAAATGCAGAGAACGTTTACCTTCTTTGTGCAGGAAACATTCCTGACGCAGATGCCTGGGCAGCCACCTGCTGAGAGGCAACGAGGGCAGCAGAGGTCAAGCCTAACGGGGAAAGAAAATGCAGGGTTTCTGTGACATCCGGAAAGATAAGAGTGGGGACAGGCCCAGTGGTGAAGGGCTGCAGAGCCGATAGCAGTGATATGTCTATTCCTAGACACACACAAAATATTTCATGCAGCAAGGACAGAGCACAAAGCCCTTGGTCTAACCAATATCTATCCCTGTATCAAATACTCTGTGGTCTTCTTAATAGCTATTCAGAGAGAATACAGCATTCCATCTGTCTAGCTCTGCATGGTGCTAAGTGGTTTCCATGCATTCCTGAATTGGAAGCTAAGGAGAAATAATAGGTACCAGGTAACAACAGGAATCAAAAGTCACAGTGAATTATGGAAGCAACATGCTATTTGCTTAGAATATAATACTTGGGTAATAACTTTTATCACTTTAACAGTTTCCCCAGTGACGGAACACAATGCATCCCATAAGGTACATGGAATCGGTGAACCAAACTCAGAAATAGTCTTAACTTTTACCACGCATGAGAAAAGTAACAGTCAGAGAATGTGATAGCTCCAAATGTCATGAAGCTGCCAATAGAAATTCTTTTTAATTCCATCGAAAACAATTCTGGAAAAAATAGAGGAAACAAGCCTAGGGACGATCACTCTCTCCCCTCTATGTCCTTTATGTTCTCTTTTCAACACCCTAGTTGACACCAAGTAACATGAGTTGAACACATAAAAATGACCCTTTCACATATGTATAGCACTTCCCACTTTTGCAAACACCTTCAAACATATCATCTTGTTATTCACACAAGCAGAGTAACAGGAAACTTGGCAATCATTATGGACAGAACTGTGTCCTTCCAATATTCCTGGTTGGAAGTCATAACCCCCAATGTGACTGCATTTGGAGACAAGACCTATAAAGCAGTAATTAAGATGAAATGAGGTCATAAAGGTGCGTCACTGATCCGACAGGATTTGTGTCCTTATAAGAGGAGACATCAGAGAGTAACTGCCCCCTCCCACGCCCACCCCCAGCCCAGATGTAGAGAGGAGGTCAGATGAGCACACGGTGAGGTGGTTGCTACCTACAAGCCAGGAAGAGCTTCCACCAGAAACTGCCCATGCTGGCACCCTGAGACTCCCAGCCTCCCGAACTATGAGAAGGTGAGTTCCTGTCGTTTGAAGCTACAGAGCTAGGACAGCAAGATCCTGGTAGGTGATCTGTTGGTAGAGATGGTGCTATGGCCCACCTGCTGTGAGGTGACAGAGTTAGGACAAATGGCACATGCTCAACTAAAACACCATGAATTGCCGGCCCCCTCATGTCAATTGTATGGAGTTTTAAAAGATGTTTCTCCATCTTTAGTGAAAGAGTCAAAGCAGCGAAGGGCTGTGAAGAGTCCTCGAATTAGGTTATAAAAAGTATTGGGCCTGATCATGTTACTTCTGTTACTTCCATGGGAAAAGAGCAACTTAAAAGGCCCACAGAAATTCAGGACAAGTAGTTTCACCCAAGCCTCCCACCATGCCTCCCTCTTCCCCACAATTTCCCTCAAGTAGCTATCTGATCTTCTGATTGTTACAGTCAGTGCCCCAGACACTGGCCGCCACCCTCCGTCTGCGAGATAGCAGTAAGCTGCTGATAACATCAACAAGTGACAATTATTAAGTGGTAGCAATTTTGTGTCTCAGTAGAATACAAAGATGTGGGATAGCCTTAGTTTTGCCACTAGGAAAGACTAGGAAGTACGAGTTAAAAATCCTGCCCAGAGCTGTTAACTCAAAGCTCCGTATCTTTTAAGACATGAAAGGCAGTTCGGGCAACTGTTTTCCAAAGCAGAATGAAGAAAGGCACCAAAGGGCTGCTGACCTTGGAAAGGGTCGTATTGACCAGGGATTAGTGGGTAACCCATGCCAACATGGGTGTGGTGGTGCGTATGAAGGTGCCGCTGGCCGAAGGGGGAGTGGCGATCCCTCTCCCTTTCTGCTTCCCGCTCCCGCTCGGCCGTAGCCTTCTCCACTGGCTGGAATAGAAAAGAGTGATTTCCCCATTAATTCTCTGAAAAAAGGTAGTAGAAGTATCCCAAAACACAGTATTGTTAAGTGACAACAAAAGGAGGCTTACAGCAGGAGACTTGCTGCGATACTGGTTGGCATGCTGCTGGAGCAGATCCAGTGCTTTAGATTCAGTGGTAGTTTTCGTGTTGATGCTGGGGCTGGTATTGACTTTCTCTGCTTCTTCTCTCCCTGACATCTTCCCATAAACAGGATAATGAAATCCTGGAGACAGGTAGGCCCCTGCAGATAAACAACAAATGCCACATCAAGTTATGAGCTACATCTTTTAAAAAAAAATTGTATTACATGAGTTTGGGATAAGAATCATAGATCGTAACATAGGGGATTGCATTAAGAGTGGGCTACATCATCGTTAAGCTGTATCTGGGTTCTCCAATTTTCTTCTCCCAGTTAATTCATCCTGATGAAGGAAGGTTATAAACAGAATTGAGCTTATAGCCATTTCATACATTTATGTGCCTGCTTAAGTGAAAGGAAGAGTAACTATAATGATTATGACAGTAAGTACTTAGAATATTTTCACAGGCAATAAAGTATCTGTCAGTCTAGTAGCTATAGTAGCCTATCAGACTATGGAAACAGTAGCTGAGGACTCTTGACATTTCATCTTAAAGAACTCTTACATTAAATCAGTTTCATTCTGGGGACTTTAAGCAGCATAAAAACAAGCAAAACAAATGTCACTCTTGAAGCGTCTAATCATGTATCCGAATTTTTAATAGCTAACATTCAAACATAGCCTCTTCCCTCCAGTATGGTTAGAACCCACAACACGTACCAGGGTAACTGTGCATTAGGACAGGAGAAACAGCCCGGTAGGCAGGGTGGCTGGGGTCATACATCTGTGGGTAAGGATAAGCATGCAAGTACTGAATGTAGGACTGATGCTGACTCATGGGTGAGGACACAGCCACTCTTGTTCCCCGAGAGTCCTTCCAGTTCACAGGAGTCTTTCGATCATCATTTTTCAGCTTGCTCTCCTCCATGGACTGAGAGTCAGGACGCTTGGCCTCTTTGGGCTCCTCTTTAATGCTGGTTAATGATACAGGAAGGCCGGGCATGGCACTCTCTTTATTGGGAGTTTTCCTGGGACTATCCTCTTTTAATTTCTTCTCTCTGTCAAGGTCTTCTGACTTTTGCTGATCCAGGTATTTGGGCTGGTAAACGTAATGATGCCACGTCCTTGAATCTGGATCCTGATTTTTAGAAAAAGATTTATTTTAAAAGTTTGATTTTTAAGAAAAGCCCATTAATCATTATGACAGCACCACTACTAGTACTTCTAATACTGCTAGCATTTATTCACGTGCCAGTCCTGCACAGAGATTTACTTCCTGCACCGAATACCGTACTTTGCCATGTATAATGTGCTCCCACATTTTCGGCCTGAACTTTCAGGAAGCAAATCCTGTTTTAATTTTTCAATTCGATTATTTATTTATTTATTTATTTATTTATTTATTTATTTATATTTAGGTACTTGCTTTTGTATTATAGAGGAATTTTAGCATTTATTTTTGAACATATTATGGCACAAGAAATTTTATGTAGCAAATAATTACAAAACACGAGAACCGATACAAAGTATTTCGGGTGCTACCCATGTATAATGCCTTACTTTTCCCTCAAAAATTGGGGCAAAAAAGTGTGCATTATACATAGTAAAATACGGTAATAGGTAGGCATTATTACTGATCACTTTCTCAGAGGACAAAACCAAAGCTTTTAAAGTTCCAAGTAACCCCAGGGCCACACTGCCGCCCGTGCACGGGATGGGCTTCAAACTTGGGTTTGCTGGGGTTCCGAGGTGGGCCCTTAACGTTGTTTCTCCACAGTAGGTAACACCCTCAGGCATATTTAACCGAATTCTCAGTTTCTTTTTAATATTTCCATAGGTAAAAAGAGTTTTTAAAACTAGAACTTAAGCTAGTAATAGTAAATTTAAGTAATTACTATAGCGATTAGTATCATTTAGGGGGAAAAAAGTCTTGGTTTCCTAAAACATTTTCTTCATCTGCAGCCGAGGCTTCGCATATTGGCTGACATCTTACTGCATGTTAATATCGTAAAACAAAATTCTAAATTGATAGCACACCTTATGCTTTTTCTATTAGAGAACAAAGTCATCTGTAAACCCCCTTCTCCAAATTGAGCAGTTCTAATACAGCTCCGTGAAGCCACAACCCGAGTCAGGTCTCAAGAAGGGCCTTTGTGACCCCCATCCCATTTGTGATCTGAATGAACCCACTGGGTATTTAGGACCTACATGAGCATTCAAAATTGGGCCTAAGGTCTGCCTCTGGGGCAGAAATGAATAAGAAAAAAGGATTTTGTTGCTCTGATTCACCAAGGACATCTAAGCATGGGAGTGGGGTGGGGGTGCTGGGAAATTCCAGAATTAATACTCATGGGACTGTAGTAAGTCAGGATGTCTGAGCCGTGACAGAAAGTGCTAGCACATGTGTGATTTCATGGGGACCAACTTCCAGGTGTTTGCACATGTAACCTCAGGTTGGCGGGGGCCCCGCGATGACTGCCTGAGGCACATCTAACCAGCACTGCACTCCGCGTTGGGGCACTTAACAAAGGTGTAAAACTGAAATCCAGACATCTCAGACACCATGTGAAAGACATCTGGATCCCAAATTTTACTACAAAGTTGAGTGAGAAACATGAATTTAGGATCCCAGTTTGAATATTCCTAAAAAATGTCAGCAGAAACTTGTAAATGTAGAACAACAAATATTTTAAAGACCAGACTCAGAATCTCAGCATTAAGACAGAAGGAAACTTGGCCATGTTGCAGAATTCCCTCACTTTGGACTCAGTAACAAATTAAGGGACCATGTCAGTTTCAGTTAGTTGACAGCATCATGGATCACAAAAAGCACGTGTCCACAGTTCCTTTTAGGAAAACCGTGAGTACTGTACATTTCAGAGGTACACAATAACTCCTGAGACAGTCTTTTAAAATATTTTTCCAGAGAAGAGGAATCAACCCTAATGAACCCTTGGTTTATTTCCTGTGAAGAAGTTCTAGCCACCAAGCCCAGACATGTACAAGTCTCAGACTGCTCTGTCCCTGTGGGGGCCATGCTCCACAATCTTACTTGTTTAAATCTCGAGGTTGGGTCTACACCTGTCTGCTTCATAGAGTCCATGACAGATTTCATTTCTACAGCCTCCTTAATAAGCTGGTGGTTTTCCATCTGCTTAGCTTTGAAGCTGTCGGCCTGAAGCTGCTGCTGGTGATTGGAGAGAAGCTGCGATTTACCTGTCTCCTCAGTTTTACTAGGCACTGATGGCCCTAGTTTAGAATGGTTTTTGCTAGGCTCTGGAGTAGAGGGAGCTTTTGAGATTGTGGCTGATGGCATATTTTTCTGTTTACTGTCCTCCTTGCCCAGCTCTTTCAAGGGGAGCTCATTTTTCCTTTCACAGTCTCCTCTCCCAGTCTGGGCCATTTTCTGCTCTGCCAGCCTCTGGTCCTCATAGTACTTCTCATACTGCTGTCTGTAGGCGGGGCTGGTGGCCATCAGAGACTTCTGGTCCATGTAGAGCCCATAGGCATACTGGCCATAATAAAGCGACTGAGCCAGGGCAGGGTGTCTCTGTGTGATCACCGACTGGTGCTGAGGCTGCAGGGAGGCTGAAGCATGGTCCACTCTCTTGGCATCTAGCTGCTCTGCCTTGTCTTTCTTTTCTGCATCTTCTTCGGACTCCTTCTTGATCTTCATGCCCTGCGTGCTCCCGCCGTTCCCAGCTGCAGGGGTGCCAACCTGCCCAGGGTGCATGTAACTGGGAGAATAATAAGGATCGTAGCCATGGTAGTAGGGAGAATGGGACTCTTTCATTTGAGATGATTGTGCTGTAGCTGAAGAATGCCCTTTCACAACACCGTCTTTACTAGAAATGATATCTGACGGGGAACTGGCTTTTGACCTCATGCCTTCCGACCTGCTGTCAGAACCGCCGTCATCGGCCGCGTCAGATATGTCTGAATAGGCGGGGCTGCTCGTCTTGGCCGCAGAGCTCTCAGACCCATTTTGTGTCAGCATGTGCAGTGGGGCCATCGGCGCCTGCCCGTTCACCAAAGTGTTGCACTCCATTCGCGAGGCGCTCCCTATGGAAGGGCTGGGAGCGTTGTCTGTGAACGTGTAAACCTTATCAGCCTCGGCTTTGATACTGGCCATTCGGCTCTCTTGAGACTCCGACAATCCATTGGCCAAGCCTTCATTCTTGTTGAGATGGTCCTTTAAAAAATGCCCAGATAAATCTTTCCCAGCCCCCTTGGCGTCCTCTAGTTTGCCCAGCTTTGCATCCATTTTCGGGCTTCCCGTCTCTTTCCCTTCTTTGTCCTTGAGCTTTCGCTTTTCTTTTTTCTTTTTGTCTTTGAGTGACACAAGAGCTGGGTTCACGGTGATGGGCTCTCCCATAATTGTGGGCTTTGGTTGAATGGGTTTTAACGGAGGGCTCTTTGGTGTGGCCTGAACGACAGTCGTGGTGAGGGAGGGCAGTCCGGGGATTGTCCCCGTGGTGGTACTTGTAAAGGCCGCGGTGGGAATAGCGATCAGTTGAGGGGGAGTTGGGGCCGGGGCTGGGGCAATGGGCCGGGCGGTCTTCAGTTTGGAGAGGTTTTTGTCCATTTTGCAATTGTTGGCTTTTTTGCCCTTCTCTTTATCTCCCAAATTTTTCTTGTCAATTAATCCTTCTGCTTCTAGTTTGGGCATTTCGGCAGCCAAGCTGCCGTCTGCGGCTGAGCAACTGTCTAATGTGGCCGTCATGTTGGAGATGACCGGGAGGTTGTTCAGTTCACTGTTAAGGCCCTTCTTTTTGCCAGAATTCTTCCCAGCTTTAGATCCGATAACAGAGCCTGGGCCATTGCTCATCAGCTCCCTCTTGCCCTTGGGAGTCCCAGGGGGGTTCCCCGAGCCAGGGGACGCGGGCGCCTTCACCTGGTCATAAGCTGATACGCTTGTGCTTGGCTCACTACACTCCAGTGCCACGTTACTCAGGGCCTCCTCACAGTCTGAGATCTTGTCCTCACTGTCAGGTTCAAACTCCAGCTTGTTTTCTGGGTCTAAGTGTGCATGAGCCTGGTGGTATCTCAGGCCATTAATGTGCTTGTACTTTTTGTTGCAATTTGGGTGGGGACAATCGATTAATACTGGAGAGGAGCAACCTTGGTCCAAAAAAGTAGTATCTGGTTTCCCTTGAGGGGTGGTAGGAGTACTTCTAGAATTTGTGCGGACACGCTTCCCAGGTTTATTGTCCTCGGAGCTGGAATTCAGGTCTAGCTCCATCGGAGGCTTGTTTTTCCTTTTGTTGGTGGAGGAGGGGCTGGCTTTGATGTCCTCAGTGGCACAATTTGGGGGTGTCCTTCGCCCGCTGGCATTGAGGCTGCCCCGCCTCCCTTTCCCATTGGCCCCCCCTCTGTTCTTGTTCTGTAGCCCTCTGGACTCTGCGAAGCTGGCCTCTGCGCCTGGGGCCGCGGCGGCAGACCTGGCTCTCTTCCCTCGGCCCCGGCCCCCTCTCATCTCCAGGTCGCTTGTGGGTGACTCACAGAACCTAGGGAGGCAAATAACAGACATCAAAATGAGCAGCCCCCATAGAGCCATGTGACAACACAAGGCACACAATACAGCAAAAGCCAGTCAACACCCCAACAGCTTGAGCGCTGGGCCCAGATAAGGAAAAGACACCTATTTTTCTACTGACAATTTCAACACCTGCAAAGGAACAGGCTACCAAAGGCTTATAGTCTTCCTCAGAAAAACCAAAGAAAAACAACTCAGGTAGCCAGCTTGAAATCAAGTTCAAATTCCCATTTTGAGAAACGAAGAAAACAAAGGAGAGAGAGAAGGGGGCAGGGAGCAGCGATCTCCTGACAGAAAAGAAATCCAGCATCTGCATTTTACTGTGTTCAATCCTGAATTGCTCATTTCCCTTATGCTTGGTTTCAATTACAGGCAGACTTTTATGTATTATTCATCTCTCTATATAGTTTCCTTGCAAAGAGAGGATGGGGAAGGGGAGGGGGGAGGAAGGAGGAGAGAAAACAGAGCCTGAAAATGCCCTGTACATACCTGGGAGGGGCCCAGTCGTGCTTGGTGCAGTCCAGTAGAGTCCCTACATAAGTTTTGTTCCTCCACGTGACATTGACCACTAGGACACCTGCAGGTGTGGGGAATGAAGGGGGACCATGATTAGCACCCAATACTCTTTTTCCAGTTCATTTATTATTACTATTATTATTATTATTATTCCACCAGCAAAGTTTTATTCTCATTTGCTTTCAAAAGCTGTGGTTTGCATTCTTCCTCTTTCTGGTTTCAGTGACCTCAAATGAAAACCCACAGGAAGCGTGTGTGTGCGCGCTCATGTGCACGCAGCACAAAGGGGTAAGGCTGTGTGTGAGAGTGTAATCAAGATACTGCTGACAAGAGGAAATGGTTTTTGCCATGTCCTGCTGTAAAATAGCAACACTCACCTCTTAATTTTTCTATTATTACACATAATTGCTTTCGTTTGGCAAGCAGCCAACAAAAACTAAATGCCAGTTACCAGTGCTTAAACCAGAAGGTGACTGAAAGGAATTGGTTTTGTTTCTAATTCAACAATATACAATGGTGATTTTTACTTAGAAAACATTACGTGGGTACACAAATACAGGTGTAGTGCAGGGAAGCAGGGGCTTGGAGTCCAGATAGTAGACAATCAGCTATGACTTCTCGTTCCTAATCCTTCCCTCTCTGGCTTTGTGAGACAAGGATCAGCCTTGGTATAGTATCTGGTTTACTGTTTGGTCTTGCTTCATTTTAAAGACTCCTAAAATAGCCCTCTTAAGAAAATAAATGTGCACAATAGGTTTGCTCTTGGGGTTATCTTTAGAATCAACTTGAGTAAGCATTTGCCACAGAAGATTAGAAAAAAAAAATCTCAAACCAGCACACTTGTTTCCTGAAAGCCATTCTCCTTTTCCCTGCTGCTTTGCAGACAGACAATTTAATTTAGCACTGCATCTGTGAATTACGAAACTTAAGTGCACTTAGTATACCAAATGTCGCAGGAAAACAAGATATAACATCCTCCTTATTTCACTAGAGAACAAGAGGCACATTTTTTTAAAATCACCCCTTTAAAGCATATTTTTACAAGGACCTAGATTTTGAGACATACGTAAAAAATTAAAGAAATGAAATATTTAAGTAAGCCTTTGTTTTCTTTTCTGTACCTGTCCCCTCTCCCCACACTCTTTCTTGGAAACACCAAGGGACATTACTCAAAGCCTATTTCTAGTTGGTTTCTTCACTTGCTAACTGCCATTTTGAATTTTACAGAAAACCCACATTGGGCTCTTATATGGTAAGGGACACCTCACAAGGTAAGAGTCATTTCCTTGGGAGCATTTTAACAGCAGGTAAAATGTTTGAATGGTTGGGACTCAAGTAGTGAGGAAGGAAGGATTTCTTCCAGAAGCCTTAAAAAGATTTAAAAAATTGTTTCCCATATGGTCTATGTTGCTATTACTTAGGTGACAGCTGAATTTACTCACTAACAATAGTGTAGCAGGAGAGGGAAAAGTTAGCATGAGTAAAGCAAGCATTTCCTCAGATCACGGGTGATTTCATTCTAATTCCCTCAGGAAATTTTTTTTTAAACCACTGAGTATAAAAATTCACGTTGGGATGAGAATCAATGGTAATTAGGCATTTGGTCAAAATTTGCACAAGACAACAATTGGAGGAAAGGATTCTTTATGAGCACATCCCTTCAGGAAAAGGGAGGGGGTGGGAGAGGAGAAGAAGGGGAAGACAAAGCTGGTTCTCTCATCATCTGCTCTCTGGGGCACTGTGTGTGGTGTCAAAGACCTTTGCAGCTGCTTAAAATTCTTTAGCATGTCAGCTATATTTACAGTGCCGGAATATATCTGTATTGCCAGAAGGTTACTGCATTTCAGCTTTCGATGCAATAGGCTGAATCACTGCGTTCCAGAGTCCCTGATGTAGCACAAATGTATAATTAAAATTGCTTGAAAGGAAACATGAAAGAAACAACAAACCCTCCATTCTTGCAGTAATAAAATTAAAAACAGGAAAAGTCTGCACAGACACTTAACATTTGTCTGCAGTGAAAGGCTTTTGTTATTGCTTTTCCCCTAAGGGTTTCGCGGTTCCAGCAAATGCTGGCCACTGATTGGCCAGCGCCTGCTGGGAATGCTCGCGTCTGATTGGCTGGACCGAGGCACCGCTTCAGGGAGAAGCAAGGCAGCGGCAGAGAATAAAGGAGATTGGCGGAGGGAGGAGGCTGCGGCAGCGGTGGCGGGCTGGCTGGCCAGGCGGGGACGTGCGTGCCAAGCCCGGCTTCCGAGAGCGGGCTGCCCGCACAGCCCAGCTCGGTCGATCACCGCGGCCTGGTCGGTGTGATGAAAGCTACGTCTGCATGATCGTGCTGATTTACCATTATGACCCACGCTGCGCAGCTCCACGCAGCCAGCCAGCCAGCCCGCCCGCCCGCTGTGAGCCCGCAGAACCTAATTCCTGGTCTCCAAGAGGGACGAAGGGAAACTGGGGGCCAGGGAGAAGGCAGGGGCCCCAAAGAAGCAAATCCTTGGTTATCAGGGGCTACCATTTAAAGCTGTCAGGAACACGAAACTCCAGTTGCAACTTCCACACTGTAAAACTATTCACATTGCCTGACACTATTTCTAGAAGCCACACAAACAGATCTCTTGTCTAAGTACAAGTAATATGATTATTAGCAGTAGGTGGAAAAATCCTTTTTTCAATTTCAAAGGGCCTCAATAGGTCAGCTTTATTTTTCTAGAAGTTCTCTGTATTTAAATGCTCTACTCCGGAGAGATTTTGAAATGTCTCCATCGCGCAGGGCTAATTAAATATGTCTGCTTGTGTCTATTTTTCTTTATCTGTACAAGCCACAACACAATGCCACAGAGTATTTACATCCACTTAGAATTCACATGCGACCGTACACACGCACATGTTTACACAGCCAAATCTGCTCTAGGTTGGAAAGAAGGTTTCCTGAATGTCTCTCATAAACTACACAGTGTATTGTTTCTTTGTAAGGAAGTCTACGAGTTGTTGAGACAACATCCTATTGTGAGAGGCCAAGTACAAAGGTGGTGTTTCAGCTCTAAAAAGATGGAGGTGGCTTATCATTTTGCCAAACATCTTGAACACTTTGTAACCTATAGTCATAGAAGTAAACGCTACCTTTTTTAAAGGCATACGTGCCCCAAGTGAAAATCAGTCCTTTAAAAGTACAAATGTGAATTTCATAAACCCAGGCATAGTTATATTTCTGCCTTAATTTTTATGTAAATTGGAAATAAATGTGCATTTATTCCAAAAAGGTGTAATATTCTTTTAATGCACACTTATTCTTTCAAACATCCATCCTATGAGCTAGCTAGCTGCCAGGCACAGCCTATACAAGTCCTTTTCATCTTTATATTATTTTCAAGCATCCCACCAGGTTTACTATCCTCCCTTTCTACTCGTGGACCAGGCATGGTCTTTCTCAAAATTCCAATAATGCCTGCCCTGTAACATTTTATATTTGAAAAATATCTGATGATTATTACCAATAAAGTAAAAACGTAGCTGAAGAGAACAGTGGGTGGTTTGTGAGTGTGCTCAACCCACAGGATTTTCTTCTTTGTATTAAAGCTTTATTTTAGATACTGATATAGAATCTAGGTTGCTCTCCCATAAAGCATATTACCTATAGGACACTTAATAAGAAAGTGCTCTGTGATCTATAACCTGAGCCCCTTTCCCACTACAAGTCAAAAGAGCCCTGAGCTCTCATAAGGATTCCATAGTTACAGTGTTCTATTATTTCCTCTTGTCAATACATCGCAGTTAAGTGGTCCAGAGAGATGGTCCATTAAGCATTTATTATGCATCTACAGGATACACACTAGGTACTTATTTGGTGCTGTGGAATCAAATCATGTTTTGGCTGGAAAAGCCCACCCAAATTCTATACTTTGAGAGTCTGCAAACTTGTAACAGAACCAACACAGGCATGCACTGTAATCCAGAAGCAGTACAGTTTGCATATTACCCATACTTAGGGAGTAGGTTCCTTAATCCATCGCAGCAAACCAGATCCTGGATGTCATTTTCATAGTGCCTGCCCTGCCCACAGTCCCTGCTCAGATGGTAACCTTAGGGGACTAGGCCCCTGGACCAGTAATCCAAACCCTGGCCTCACCTGACTGACTGTTCCAGTGATGGGTACCAGAGGCAGAGACAACTAAACAGGGACTTACTGTGGGAATCTGAAACAGTAATACGGAAGGCAAAGTTAATAATAAGAGTAGAAACCTAAAGGTCACAAGGTACTGAAGGCTGAGAGGACCGTGGTGGGCCAAAGCCCCAAGGATCCAATAATAGCTATGAGATGAGAAAGCGAGCACCTGCATGTGTGTATGTCCCCTTTCTCCATCACTAATGGCACCCAGGGTTGCCCTCTTCTGTTTCCAGCCATCTTGTTTAAAGGTCGCTCCTGGTCACGAACTAAAATCTGTCTGAATACTGTGGTTCACACTGTGCCTTCTGGTACCCTGGAGAGAGAGAGTCCACCCATCATCCCCTTGACAGCCTTTCACCCAGGCAAGGACAATGACCATGCTGACATTCTCCTACCTCCAGTTCACACTCTTGTTTTCCTATCCAGCTTTAACCACGTTTCCTCAACCATTCTTCCTGTCACTCTGAATTCTCATGAAGACAACTTTAAAGCTATCCTAGTCCAAATTCCCAAGAAAAGTTTAAGGCTCCTATTGAATTAGGACCAAAAGAGGATAAAATCATCTCACACACAGTCACACACAGACCATGCACACCACCAATAAGCAGCCTCCCTGGGTCCTCACTGTACTCCGTACAGTCCTCTCACCAATGAATGCCCACCAGACTCCATGTTTTCCCTCAGCTAGCTATTTCTCAGCCTCCCTACCAGTTAGATGTGGTCCTGTGCCTCAGTTCTAAGAAAGGAAAGTGAGTCAGCCAATATGTGCCATTTCCAGGCCTGGCCTGGCCCGTAAGAATTTCCCGCGCATGTTCTTCTAATCTCTTCCCCTTTCTGGATGACTGGGACAGGCACTACAGCAACCTTGGAAGCCAAAGAAGATGGCAGGGTCTCCTTCATCCGGGACCCTGAATGACAATGAGAACCCTCACCAGACAGGAACACTGACTTAGTCTATCAGGTGAGCAGCAAAGAAACTCTTACTCTGTTTAAATAACATCGAGACTATCTGTCTTACCTAAATAAGGTCCCTTTAGCATTTTATACCACTTATACACACAGTACATCTCTGCCAACTAAACTACTGTCCCTGAAAACAGGGGCAGTGTCTGCACTCACTGCACCTGTGAGCACAGTGCCTGGCACCCAGGGCGCGTCCATTCGACACCAAGGAACTACCAGGTGGTGACTAAAGAGAATCTAGATTTGAATCTTCCTCAGTCACTTCTTTTCACTGTTCCCATGCTTTTTCAATAAGCATAATCTTCCACTAGCTTATAGATGATAGAAATTCTCTGCGGGGAGATTTGGCTCCAAAGATGTTATAAATATGGTTTATGAATTACTGTTTCTGGTATTTGTGACGATGTTTCTTCAAGAACTGGGCAAATGGCTGATTTCCCAGTGGATCAGCATTCTGTTTGTATTATAGTTTAAAGACCGTTTCAGAGTCTTTCAAGTGCCTCATCCCTGGGACAGAAATTCTTTGCCAAGCATTGCAAATGCCGAATTTGGAATCAGACATAGTTTTTTCTGAATTCTTATTCAGACTACCACATCTGGATGGACTTGGTGTGCACTCATGCAGAAAACAGAAACCCCATTCTAATAACAACGAAATATAACCCACTTATGCCACAACCCTTTTTTTTTAAGTTTACACATTTCTTTCCTTTTATATATTTTCTAGTAGAAACATTAGTAACAACAAAAATGCCATAATGTGCTGGTTTCATGAGTACAAGATAAAGTTCATATATTTTAGATATCATATTACCTTATATTTTTATACAATGTGACTATTGTACAACATATGATTTATCACCTCTCCTTTGTACTGAACTCCCTCCAATGGTTTGTTCTGTGGTCCTGTTGTATCCAATACCGGTACTTTTTAAAAGGCTGAGCCTTGTATCTTGTTCCCTTGTTCACTTTTCTGGCTTCAGAGCCTCCGACCTTCAGATTGGTCTTTCTTCAAAGGACAAGGCTGAGTTTATAATTCTTTGGGGAAATTCTAAATGCACAATTAAGGTTGCCAGTGAAATAACGGACAGTCAAAAAGCAGAGGGACTTTCCTAGTATCTATGCCAAGTATATATGGAGCACCAGGACAAGAAAAGTGTTGTCACATAACCAGAAAATGCAGTATTTTTTTAAAAAAAGCCCTACTGCTGGGCCGAATGTTTGAAGAGTCACTTTAACCACATCCTGTAATCAAACCATCTGGAACACAGTGCTGCGATTAGTCACCCTGAACATTGGGCTTTATCTGAACAAACAGTGTACGGCAATGGAGCTTGGGAGATAGGGCAGTACTAACAAAGGGAAGTGTAATGAAACACTTTATGCCCTAGTGTGCCGCCACCCCAGCCATTAACCCCAGAGACACACTGCTCTGGTGTTAATGTACTACTTTATGAAAGCACAGTGAGCTTAAAGATTAAAGGACTGAAGGGCTAAAAATTGCTGGTTTGGATAGATGTTCTCTGTCGGCGGCTGGAATATGTTGGCACCACTCTATCTACGTTAATTATAACCTTTCAGATGACAGTTCAGCATTCCTATTAGGGTTTGGTGTTATTTTTCAGGACATTAGGAACAAGGTTCGTTTATGGGAGGATAGTTATTCTTTATTTGCCAGGGGTTAATCTGGACACCAAGGCATTTCTTTTTGGTTCATCTAATCCCTATCCATAAATAACAAGAAAAAAAATAAAGCCTTAAACCAAATAAATATATTAAACCAACACCAAAAAGCAAAAAGCAATGACAAAAATGCTGTTCTAATCCACATATTAAAAGACGGTATTCTTTCTTTCGTGACTATGCTCATTCATCTCTTTCAAAAGTAGATGTGATTATCAGACACAATTTCTGGATTTTTTTTTTTTTAAATCTGAAAAGATTTCCCCCTCTAAATACACCAAATAAGCCCTAAAGGAAAAAAAACAAAGGGGGGGGGGCACATGGCTAAAGAAACCTTGTTTCCCCATGGGTCTTAAGGTTTAATACACAAAAGAACACAGAGCCACTTCCATCACTGTCACCTCCCCTGCAGCCTTTGTTCTGAGGCCTGATGAGCTGTATTGATTTGGGAAAATCATTGAGCTTCTTGGAAAACTAGACTCTCGCTTATTCACTGCCATCTATTTCTTTCCCATGAAGACAGGTGGTCAATATCCAGTTGACTGGTCAGCTAAAAGAAGCTCTTGCTGCTTTTCTTTTCTTGCCTCCCTTGTAACATTATCCTTTCCCACTTCTAGGTAATACAATGGTCTGTTAAGAAGTCTTGTGGGTAAGAAGAGGGAGCAGAAATCAGGCCTTTGTAAGGCCGCTCTGGGAACACTAAGATGCTGACCCATATATTTGCATGGAAGCCTGTGCCACATAGGTGCATGGTGACAGTATTTTCACTGACTACTATACAAGTTTAAACATGAACAAGAACGTTGCTAGCCTAAGATATAACTTTTTAAAAACTCAAATCAAAACAAATCATTAGAGCTCAATGTTTACTGTAGAAAGAGATGCTTTACTTCTTTTAGATAATCAGTACATATGTTTTAGCAAGTTTCTTAGTTATAAGATGTCATACATGTCAGTATAAACATTTGGGGGAACAAAGAGCTTAATGAAAAAATATCACATAGATCTTTAGAAAGTAATTTTAAACATGATCGTAATAAAAGCATATGCATTTAAGTTAAGCAGACATATACACTAAAGCAACAGTGTCTTTGATGGTTTGAGACTAGTTTTGAAAAAAATATACCACAATCTTATAGCCATTAGTGTTTTGGCGGTTCCTCTAATAGTTTCTGCTAAGGTGCCCAGGGTGCCCCCTCAGGGATAAGTAGGAGGACAGGTTTAAGGTGGGAGGCTGGGTGAAGGGAAGACGACAAACCCCCTGAACTGGATTCGACAAGGGCAGGAAGTCAGAGACACTTAGCCAGGTTGCACCAAAGCCCCCTCCAGCACCTCCAAGGGGATGTGGTTCAGGCTGTGGTCCATCAACTCTCAGCCAACACACAGCACAAAGAGGCAACACGCTCAAGTAAATGATAAAAGGTGAAGGAGGGGAAGAGGCAGAAGGGAGAAAGAGGGACAAGGGGAGACAGAACAGAACAAAAATACGTCTCCGGAGACAGACATCTGGAGCAAATTAAATGCATGAAGTGAACATGTATATGCATGGAGTATATGTACATATGTGTATGTTTGTATAAAGAGGCTTCATTTCTTGTCTTTGATTAAACTTCCCTTAAGGCTTGGTGGCACAGAGACAAGCAACAGCACCACTCTGATTTCTGGTGCAGAGTTGTAAACCTTAACTTTCTCTGCTGCTTTGCAGGCACATATTAGTTTATCTGAAATATGATGAGTTAGATGATTGATTTCTAGTGCCAACAGGTTCCTCAAGCCCCTCTCCTTTGTAAGGTGCAGTTTCCTCATTGGAGTAGCAAAATGATGTCTCATTCCCCTTCTTTTTCCCTTTCTTCATGGGCAGACCAGAGTTCAATGCCAACTGTAACAGGATTGACCCAGCTCCCCCAATCAGTCTCGCAAGCTTTAATTATTAGTTCATTGGGAGATTGTTTCTTCTTCCTTTAAATAAAAGCATTCAAAAGTTTGGGAAAGGTATTGGGTAAGTATTCACTTAACTAGGACTACTATGGAGCTATGACAATGACATAGTTACTATGTCCTAACACATTGTTCCTTTAAGAGTGTTATTTTAGGAGACACCTAAGTACATGAGACCCAGGCACGAAACATAGAGCCAGGATCCCCCAGAGAGAGGGAAACGGCCTCTGCGCACTTTCAGACGTGCACGCCACTGAAGATAAGCAGTTGAGAGAACGCAGGCCTTTGCATCATCAGACCCTGTCATTTCCTGCATCTGATATTAATTGCAAGATCTAACAACTTCTATAGTCAGTATCCCCACAATGCTGTCACTTTCAACTTGAAAAACGGGTGAAGAAAACAGCAAAACCAGGGGTTGGGGGGGTGGGGATTTCCTTAAGGCAAAATCTCCTCCTCTATACCACTTCTCCTAAATGAGAGTACTCTACGGCTCAAGGGGAGAGGAAGGGTGTAAGATACTGTACATTTGTAAAGTCATTTAACTACTACCTGCCACCTCCATACTTCCTGGTTCGGGCAGCAATCTGCTTCTTGCCCAGTGCTCCCTCCATGGCAGGACCAAGGGAGGGAGGGGCAGGCAGGAAAGCAAAGTAACTGTTGAGATGAATGAAAATAAAAGGTGCAAAAGAATGCTGGCACATGTGGTTCAGTTGGTAGGAGCACCATCTCTAGACCAAAAGAGCACGGGTTCAATTTCCAGTCAGGGAACACACCCAGGCTGCAGGTTCGATCCCCGGTCATACAAGAAGACAACCAATCAATGTTTCCTGGTTTCTCTCCTGTATTGATGTCTGTGTGTCTGTCCGTCTTTGTCTCTCTCTTCCTGTCTCTCTAAAAGCAATGAAAAATGTCCTCAGGCGAGGTGGGTAGGTTCGGAAAAGATGAAGGATGTACCTGTCTTCCTGTAGCACTGTCACCGAGTCTTCCTCACAGACCTAGTGTAGCTCAATCTAGGTGGGAGATTAGCAGAGTTTCAGGTTTCAATGCTGGCAAATTGCTTGTCAAAACATGTGTAATGTAACTCTAGATTATAGGATTGTGTTTTAAAGTAATTTCTCACCATCCCCAGTCCTTGAGATACAAGGGAACAGTGGGAACGAATTGACAATTATGCTCACATCAAAAAGCTGCTACTGATGCATGCATCTCACTGGGACTGAAGAACCAGGCTTCATCTAAATTATGATGATTTATTTAAAGTCAGAGTGCTTATTTGCTTTTGTGCCAGCTCTGGGCCCTTTTCATCTCTAGCTCTACCGGGCCCAGGAGAACACATATTCATCCCTACAGCTCTGCTGGCCACCAGCTGTGTCCCCGTAAATCATAAAACCTCTGAACAAGCCATTCTTTACAAAGGCCAACAGCATTTACTAGAGATGATCACTCTGCTATTATTCCACTTGCTGAAATTTAAAATAGCAATTTACGACAGCAGCTGAAAAACATGGAACGGCCTCTCTCAACTCTGTGTGTGTGTGTGTGTGTACACGGGAAGGTTCTGCATGTATATGGTACACAAAGGAGTATATTTTGTCTGCCACCTAAAAGTCACCATCTTTGCAAATCTAAAGAGGAAAGAAGGAATGTAGATGTCAGAGAAACAGAAGCCAGTACCTTTGCAATAAAAAGCAATGGGGTGACTGAGGCTTACATCCTCGGGAAAGCTCTCTGTTCTCACCTGGAGGAGGCCTAGCCCTGCAGCCGTGTGGGAGGTAGTTCACACGCTCTGGCAGAGAAGCCACATAATTACGGCTCTGGTTCAGAATGTAATAAGGAAAGCTGAAGGAATTAACTCTAATCAAGCTCAGTCTGCAGTCGATTTTAGGAAGGAAGAAAGAAAAAAAGAGTGATCGGTGATCAAAAGGAGCCCCCTAAGTGCCTGAAAAGATGGCTCTGGAGACACACTCACCTGGCTCAAAGCCTGCTTTATAGCTGCTTCACCTTGAACTAAACACCTCTCAGAGCCCCAGTTTCCTCATCAATAGAATAGGGAGAGTGGCAATATCGAACAAGGTGTGATTTATGGAAAACATTTAACACGGGCGCTGGCACAAAAGAGTCACTCAGCAAATGAACTTGGGCTTCCTCATCTTTGAAACGCCCCCATCAAAGAGGTCACAAGCGGAGGAAGGGAGGGAGGTGCCAAAATACCAAGAATTCCCCACTCTGAAATACAGCCAGCAGCAAGCCTGCATTCCTTCCAGGGAGAGCACCCACAGGTAGGGGCGCCTACACCACTTGTCCTGTATTCCTTGTCGCCAGGCTAACTGTGCATTTGGCATATCTATCTTTTAGAACATTAAGGGCTGCAAATTCCAACATTAAGGGCTTTTATTATTTCTACACCCAACACCAATTTCAACCAATATAAAGTTGTCCTTCCCAACATACCCATTGCTTAAAGCAAACATTCTCTCTAGTCACCACTGAGTAATAAAGCCAGCTGAGAAATGCAATTCCAAATCACTGAAGCCTCCTCTCTGGAGACTTGGGGTAAGGGAACCTCGAGTCAAGCTTCCAGGAACAGTAAACTGAACCGAACACCTGACATCTGTCTAAATTACAAAGGGCAATATGAAAGGTCCCCAGTACCTGGGCAACAGAAATGAGACCCTGCAGCCAGACTCTGGGGACCCAGATGAGGTTAAATGCAAACTCATCTTTGCAATTCCCTTCTGAACAGACCAGTTTTCTTGACAATGGTCAGAGGCTGCCTTCCCACCCTCCCCCAACCCACATTCCAAAGTTCTTATCTTTCAGGGAAGAAAAAAGCCCAACAGAGTTACAAGTATTTCAATAACTGCTTAGAAACCAGCTCTTTTCTGTAAACAAGCCTAATGAAGCATGACTAATAGTGCTCTCCAGAGTGGGGGCAGAGGGAAAAGGGGCTTTGTTAGCACTTACTGGAGCAAGTCATGGTTTTGCTGGAGCAGAACAAAACTTAGCTGGTTATTGATTGACCAGCCTCGTTGGGCGCAACTGCTCCGCTGTCTATTTCTGTACACTGTGTGTATAAATATATGTGTTTTTGTAGACACAGAGATGTTCTATACACACACTCCCACATACAGTGGCACACAGCCACCTAAGCTGACTTTTGGTTGCATTTCTTTGCAAACCTGATGATGAAGGTTTAAAGCATCTAAGTGAAACCTAATTCCTCTCTGATACTTGTATCTCTTCTAGTCCTAACGTTACCTAACATTTCTCTCCATGCTGTCAGTACAGTGAGCCTCAATTTCAGAGCCTGTAAACTGACGCTCCCCACAGACTCTTAATAGTTTCCAAAGTCACTATGATTTAACCTGATCTGGTTCTTACATTCTAAAGGCGATTTACTTTTGTTTTTTAATAAATCCAAAATCGCTGAAGTTTCCTTTCCCTGTTTCATCTATCAATTCTGAAACTCCCAAAATATGTTTCCACGTGGTAACTGCTAAAGAAATATTCCATGATGACTTTTAAGTTTGTCTTAAGTGTTATTAACACACACCACAATGTAAGCAGGAAGATCTGAGGTTGACCCAGACTTCTTTTTCGGACAGACTGGAATTCAAGTCAAAACTTGCTTTCCTTGTGACTCTAAGCACAAATTTCTGTATAAATTATTGACTGCACTTTGGCCTCATCTGAAACATTAGCCCCGCAGGCTGATACGTTCTGACCTCAGGTGGCACATCAACCCTCTCAGAAGACGCTGGAACATTAGTGCTTTGCACTGGGGACTAAGGCGTGAGAGCCAATCAATCAAGCTCTCTGACAGCTTTTACAGCCTCTGAGTATTAGGCCCAAGTCAGCCTCCAAGACTCCTATTGTTCATTTTATTCTCTTCTTCTCTAGTCTGATGAAGTTAGGGTTAAGTCCAAGGCTTCAGCCCCAGAGAAAGGCTATTGTTAGTAACTCAGTCTTTATTGACTCTGACCTGCAGGGCAGCCAGCTTGAAGTCTTTTCCAGAAAGTAATGCACTGTTAATTGCAGCTCGTCATCAGGGTGTGTTTTATACACTGCTTTTCATTGAAAGAAGAGCTAACTCAACATTTCAACATCTTTCCAGGTTGCCTTGTAACACTCTCAAGAGTTCACACACACACGCGCGCATGCACACACACACACGCACACACACGCATACACATTGTGGACAAAAATCTGATTTGTACCAATCAGTCTCTGAATTGCTAAATCTAATACTAATGCAAACACAGAATGTTTGGCTGCACAATGCTAACACTTGGGAGCTGGCAAGTACCTGTGGGGATTAGTACACCGGGCAGAAAATGTTTGATGGAGAACTGAAGTATAAGCCTATTATTTCCTTCTGTTGTCCTTTGCTTAAAATAACTTAAGATTTTCTCAGCTAAAACTAGTAGCTATATTCGTGAGCAGCTAACAACCAACTAGATGGCCCCAGGGTGAAGAGTACAAATCCCACTCAGGCTCTGAAGAATTCTGCACTCTAAAGATGTTGCAGAATTATTGGTCCAAAGACTTTCCAGTCTCTTTGAAAGAAAAACCAAGCAAACTATTATTTCTTCTTACCCGAACAGGCCTCTCAGAAAAGGAAGGGGTGCGGTGGAGGCCTGGACAAGAGTCAGCACCAGAGCACGCAGGGGTGTCCAGGCCAGCCAGCCACACCGCAAGCCCTCGCCCCCAAATACACCTGTTGAAAGTGCTCACCAATGGGCTAGAATCGGAATGATTCTAAGGAGAAATCACATGCTGACATTTCAGAAAGTGAATTACTTATGGGGGTGGGGAGGGGGTGGGGTTGGCTAAAAAAATACATGGCTTTTTTTTTTTTAATTAGCTTTCGATTTGGAAACTTTGAGCCACAAAATCCTTCAACATTTAGCCAAGAGATTATGCTGTTTTATGTAGTACATCCAAGTACATGAATTAGTATATATGAATTAGTATACACTTTTCCAAATGAGTAAATAGAAAGCCATTTTTTCAATTAAAGTCTGTTCCGTGTGTGTTTGATAGTGTATTGACCCCAAGATATGTGTATATAATCCTAGTCTGATAAGCTTTCCATAAGGGTGGTGTTTCTGAAAACAAACTGTGCTATCAGTCCTAATAAATAAAACCTCTTGGTACATACAGTACATTACATTTTTTAGTGCCATTCAATACAACTCACCTTTAATATGAAAGAAAATTAGAATTTTCTAATTTAACCAAGAATGCATGGTCAAAGCACATTAAACTCATAAATATCATGTGCTTACAGGGCCCAAAATTATAAATTATTATTAAAAACAAACTGAGTATGTAGCCTGTTCTTATATAAAAGGACTTTCCTTGAGTAGCCCTATTTCTTACAGTGCAGAAACAAGTTAGGAAAAGAGTCAAAGAAAATCAACTAAAATATTCAAGTAGCTGCTGTTCACAAAAAGAGACTACAAATTAGAAGACTTGAGTCAATAAAGAAGGAAGCTGCAAGGGGTCAAAACAAGTATCACTAAAAGGTTTAAGCCTGTGGACAAAGTGAACTCAAGATCTGCTCACTAAATCTTGGTATAATTGTTATATTTGGGATCTCCTCTGAAGCTTCAAAGGTGGCAATTCAAAACTAATAAAATAAGCATTACTTTCCACAACAGGCAGCTAACATTTGTGTTACTGTCCCCAGGGGGTAAAGACAGAAAATAAATATAAGGAACATTGACTGAGTGCTTTTACTATGTGCAGGTCACAAGAAGAAGTGTTTTTACAGATTATTTCATTTCTCGGCACCCACATGCCAGTTTCTTTTATTATTTCTATTTTACTGATGAGCAAATTAACTCTAAGAAAGCTTAACTGGCTGACTGACTTGCCCCAGGTTACAAAAGCCAGAGATTTGAACACCGGCAGCCAGATTTCTGATACCATGCTCCTAAATACATTATGTAAGTTTACATAAACCTAAGTTTATAAATAACACAATTTCATGAAGGAGCTACACATGCAGGGACGGGGACCCAAGGGGCAGTCCGCACCATCGCGGTGATTCCTGGGGCCGGCCTGGAGGCACGTGCTGCAGAGGTGCACATCTCTTTCCACCTTCACGTCTAAGGATGTCACACTGGAAGCTTGAAACTGTCCACAGTGAGAATACAATGTATACCACTGAAAATAGCAAACACTAAGAATTAGGGTTCCCCTCCTCCCTGGCCCTACAACTCCCACCCCAGAGCCAGTTGTTAACTATTTACCAGCACACCAAGTGCTATCCACCTTAATTTGTTGAACTACTAGTCTTCTCTCCCATAATGTGCCTTATAATAGAAAACAGTGGCCTGGGAGAAGCATGAGACCTGGAAACCTTCTATATTTATGCTTACCTGCTTTGAAGGTATCCACAGTATAAAACTGAGGGATGATTCTAGAATTCACTAGACTACAGTTCCAACTTCTTATGACTTTTAGTTGTTGTTTCAAAGAAGATACAATTCACAATTCCAGACTTCTTTTGTTTAAGCATTCACATCTAACCAGTCACAAAATCATGCCTCTTTTGATGCCTTACTAATTCCCAATTCTGTCCCCTTGTCTCCATCTATGCCACTGTCCAAAGTCAGGCCTTGGTTACGTTTCCACTGTCAGGGGTCAACTTTCACATGCCTCACACCTCGAAGTGCCTTTACATGTCCAAGTTCAAGTGCGCTGAACTCCAGGACGCCCTGAGAGTGCCTGACTGCCCCTGTGGATATTCCTACCGCAGGACTCGCCATAGCTTTCGGGGCACCTGATTTTACCTGCCAGTCTCTCACAGTAGGCTAAGCACCGTATCTTTCAAGGTGCATGGCAAAGAGCAGGTGCTCAGTAAATGGTTTCTTAGAGGCAAATGAAATATTACAATGAATAAAACTATAAAGGAATTTCAGTATTATAATTATGTATACAAAACAAAATATAAAGGTGAAAACTGTGGAACTGAGGATTGTCACCTGATTCTGATACCTCCTAAGTACAGGTGCCCATCTCAGTTGATTCTCTCCACTTTAAAAATAACTTGATAATAATACAGATGTAAACAATTTGGTTTTCTGTATCTTCTATTTTTTATTTGAAATTTTTACAAAATAAGTACTCTCACAAGTTACAAAAACCAGGAACCTTCCCCTGGGAGTTCAAAAGCCATCCACTTTTATGGAACTATTACAAAAGCAATTGGTGAGGTACATTTGTTGCACACCTGATGCAGAAGCTCTGAGCACAGACCATCACCTGCCCAGACACAGCAGATCCGGACTGTTGGCCTCTCCCACTACTCTTTGCAATTTAATGAACAGCCATATCCAACAAATCTCCTCCCGACTGCCTGCCCATGGTTATTCTCCCAGACTCTGGGCCCCAAAGACAGATTTGTCATTGCTTAAATAAATTTTACAGATGTAATAGATAAAAGCAATAAAGAAAACAGAGCTTTTATAAAACAAAGCTGACAGAGCAGAAAGCTATCTCTCCATAATGGCCACGTCCATTTGTGCATCCTAGGCTGCCTGTGTGTACCAAAGGGAAATAGACAATGAAGGTTAGGAAGCATGAAATGACAGCCTCCTTTGCCTTTCAGGAAACATAAATTTTATTTGCTCAATGTCAACTTTAAAGCCATGGTTTTCAATCTGCATGTGTGATCACCAGAAATTGATTTCAGGGAGATATAAAATTATTTAACTTGGGGCTCAGCAATGCAAATCCCAGGTGACACATTTGCAATTATTAACAGTGAAAAACTCAGGTGAAGTTCTGAGAGAGGTTTTCTTGTGACCTTTGTTGGAGCAGATTATTTCACCTGCCTTTTGGTTAATGTGCCACTGGATGTGTGCTATGGCTGGCACTGGTACTGGTTAATGGCGCACTAACTGGGAGTTAGCATCACCAGAAGTAAGGCTATTCATTGCTGGCCCTCAACAAGTAGCCTGTGGCTTCTAATAGGGCTTTCTTGGTGCCAACTGAAATGCAGAAAGGTTTTCTTTCCCAGTGTGCTTTAGAATAGCTCATGCTCTCCCAATAATACAAATAGATTAGTTTCTTAAAAAATGTCAGGCCTTTAGGCTATTAAGGATCATGCACCTGGCTCCCAATTCAAGGGAAGGGGATGGAAAGGACGCCATTTCAATATCCTTGCCTTCATAATATAGTAAAGGCACTATTTTCCCCACGAGACTGGTAACTCATTTTGACTAGTCTCTTCACAACTCAGCTGATCAAAATATAAAACTTGGTCTGCTGTGTGTGAGTTTTTTAATCTGTTTAACAAATTGTGGCATTTAATGTTTAATTCTGATTAAGTTCACCTGATTTTAAGTTATAGCATATTTTTAAATAGGGATGTGGTTAATATGCAAAAATCACACTGTGCAGGCACATACTCTACAATGTATAAGAAAGAAATACTAAAAAGGTTTTATAAAAATCCCTGTTCTATAAAAACACAGCCATAACAGCAACAATGTAAATGCCGGTAATCAACATATTAGTAAAGACAATCAATATAGATGTAGGAGATTAGAGAGATATAAATGTCCATTTACTTAATAAAAATTAGCAATTCAGATGGAAGTAAAAATGAATTGCCTCAGTGCATGAGGAATTTAGGATCAATCGTTCAAGATTACTTCTACTCAGAATGCATTCACAACCCCAGTCGTTATGTAAAAGGAATATTGGGTTGGCCCAAAAGTTGGTTTGGTTTTTTTCCTAAGGTGGCTCTAGTAGAGCTTAGTTGTCTTTAACTTCATTTGAAACAATTCTGTTAGATTGTATTGTGATAAATGTCATAGCAGTGTGCATTAAAAAAACAAAAACAAAAAAAGCCCTTATCAAAATTGGTGAATTTTTGTGTAGCCATTTAATTTAATTTTTCATTTTATTTTATTTTTAGAAAGAGGGGAAGGAAGGGAGAAAGTGAGGGAGAGAAACATCAATGTGTGGTCGCCTCTCGCGCGTCCCCCACTGGGGACCTGGACAGCAACCCGGGCAAGTGCCCTGACTGGGGAATCGAACCAGAGACTCTTTGGTTTGCAGGCTGACACTCGATCCACTGAGCTACACGAGCCAGGGCTGCATAGCCAACTTAATATTGAAGATGGAAGAAAATAAGTGACATTTTCAGCATAGTATGCTTTATTATTTCAAGAAAGGTAAAAATGCAACTGAAATGCAAAAAAAGATTTGCACAGTGAATGGAAAAGGTGTTGTGACTCATCGAACGTGTCAAAAGTGGTTTGTGAAGTTTCGTGCTGGAGATTCCTCGCTGGACAATGCTCCACTGGTCCACCTCAGACCAGCTGAAGTTAACAGGAATCAAATCGAGACAGGAATCGAGAGCAATCAACATTATACGTGCAAGAGATAGCCAACATACTCAAAATATCCAAATCAATAGTTACTGGTTGAAAATGAAAAATGTGTCTTTTATTTTATGGAAAAAAGTATACAGACTTTTTTGGCCAACCCAATAAAAGACAGAAAGTTACCGATATGAGTTTGGGGATTGTAGACCAAACAGTAAGTACTTTTTACAAAGCATTTACACATGAAGCACTTGTTCGGAGCTATACCTCTTCCTCCCGTTTACATTCCTTGTGACCTCAGAGGAAAGTTGCTTCTGACAAGCACAGTCACTGGGCTCCTAGGACAGCATGTTCATTCACCGTAGATGCCTTCCCATCCCCTCATGGTCACCTTGGTTGAAAGAACTTGCAGTCAAGACAGCCCGATGTGGTTTTCAGAAAGGACACACATAAACACCACTCATAACTGTAAGAGTATGTACAAGTATGAGTGTCTTCCTATCTTCTAGGCTGGACTCCCAAATTATAGAGAATAGACTGGCAGGCTAATGAAAAGCACTCTTGTTTTTGCCTAGAACAAATATTACAGCACTGGGAAGGGTACTTTAGTTGCCTGTTAATTTAACAAGTGCATTAAGTGCGACTATGTACCAAGCACTATTCAAAATGTCTTACAAGCATTAACTAATTTAATCCTCCTAACAATCCAATGGTGGCAGGGGGAGGGTGGTACTGTATTTCCTCCATTTTACAAACGATGGGCTGAAGCAGAAAAGCAGGCAGTAAGTTACTAAAGAAGGTCACGCAGGCTGTATACAACAGAACTGGGAACTGGAGCCTGGGCGTCTGGTGCCCATTTGTGAAAGTCACCCAGGATTCCCATGTTTACCAGCCAAATAGGGTAAACATACACACCTGGCCATTAATTCAAGGGGTTTGCACCCTTTGCCTTAATATGTTAGGGTACTAAATCTAGATGACAAGGTCCATGATTTACACAATAAGCTTCATCACACCATATCCAGAATTCCCATAAAAAACATACCAAAAAATTCTTGTAATTTTCAAGCACAAAAGAGTCTTGGGGACCAGTTTTTCTAAACTGGCTCTCTTTATCGAGAAGGAAACTGAGGCCCAGAGAGATGAAATCACTCATCCCAGGCTCCAGGACTTCCAATTATCCTTTGTCCACACAGCCGAATCCTGGGTGGGCGGCGACCAGGGCAGCAGTGGACAGTTTCTCAGTGCTTCTCTGATGAGCAAGAAGTTCCTTAAAGCCCACCATACAGCTGGGAGGCCTGACCAACAGCCAGGAGCCATCGTGGCACTTTGCCCCAGTAAGACTGACCCGCGTCCAAGTGACCAGAGCTGCTATGGAGAAGAGGAGGATCAAAAAAAGGCCTCTTTGCAGTCTGGGTTACAAAAAAGCCAGAGCCCTGAGCAACAGCCAAAGGCCTGTGGCGGACAACACAGGAACTAGGGCCTCCCCTTTCCCTAGTGCACCGAGAAGAACAAGAACAAAGCAGTAACAACGAAAACCCGTGGAATGAATCAGTACCTCTGATTGCTTTTGGTATATATGACCATAGACTTCCTGAGACAGCACCTTGGTGAGAGAGGTGAAAGTGACAGAGAATGAGCTTGGTGATTCCCCTTCTTCCCACTCCCAAAATACACCGCCCGCATCTCGGCACTGTAAGAAATCACACTGCAAAATAGAGCTTATCTAATCTGGCACTGTGAGCCTCTTGCTCTGATGGCTTCATTTTATCACGGGGCTCAAAAAGTAGCCACTGATGGCTGAAAGGCCAGGGCTGCATCCCCAGGCATTCACTGTGTTTGCTTTGGAAGAGGCAATCAGTCATCACATCCCTCTGGCCGAATGGAGATGGTAGGAGGCCAAGGGACCTGGCAGGAAGGGCTGAAAACGCACACTACCCAAACCGAAGGCGGTGATACTGACAGCAAATCCATAGGCCTTGAGGCTCTGGCTTCTGCTAAATGTTAACAATTGGGGTTTCAATTTTGAAGGAAATATAGGGCAGGTTTCTGATCCTTGGCTCCTGGATGAACTACCAAGAAACCTGAACCTCTTCTCTCAAACACACACATATCCCTAGAAGATGATATATGTGGTTTTCAAACCCAGGCCTATCAGACTCTTAATGTTTTCCCAAATTCGCTGGGGGATAAAAATCCCCTTGGCTGCTTATTAAAAATATTGATTTTTAGCTCTACTCCAAGCACCTAAGATGATTCTTAGAACAACAAGGCTAACAGGCTTTAAAGAAAAACATACATCTTACAAAATAAGACATACATAAACCATGCTGATTTTTTTCCAGGAAAGAAGCGGGGAATAAAGATTTTGATCAATTACTGTCCAACATTCTGGGGGACGGGACTGCAGGTGGGGGCAGGAGGTATTATGTGATTCCTTTAGGAAAAATCACCAAGGTGCCTGGAATGAGGCTGAGAACTTTTCATCTACCTGAGCCTTTTGACAGCAGTATTAATACAACAGCTTAACTTGGTTTAAAGAGAGAACTATTACACTAATCTCTTCTGGCAAGACACAGAATTCTGCTATGGCTGCTCACAAAAGTAGAGAGGAATTGGGGGCTTTTCCCAGTATTAATGAGGCAGGAGATAGTCAGGAAGGAGGGAACTCTGGAGGTGCCCCAGGGCTAAGATAAAGGACAGCAATAGAGGACAGAGACCCTGTTCTAAGGCCCGCTGTTCCCGATTTCTCGAAAAAGTGCTGACTCACGGTTGATGCACCTGAGCAGATGATGCTATATGACCCCTGCTTCATTATAATATTATTAAAATAATTAGCATTGTGGGGCCCCCTTCCCCAGTGGTCAATCAAGGAAAAGCATGGGAGACCACATGCGCAGTAGCTTTAAAGTAATATAACTACTTGTACATGCGCAATAAAAGCCTGCCAAAACTAGCCAGGAAATATCTGTCCTATAAGAGTAGAAGCCCTCCAGCCCCTGAGCCAATCTCTGCTCGTAGTTGGCCCGCTCCCATGTTCTGTGGAGTGTACTGCCACTTAATAAGTCTGCTCTCTCTCTTTCTGCTATAAACTCTGTGTGTTTGGTTCAATTCTTTGTCAGTGATCACCAAGAACCTGGTTACCTGTGCCCACCTGTGACATTAATATAAGCGCACTTATTAAGATAAAATGATGTGCTAAAGCACTGGAGATTCTCACACTGGAGTAGCCATCTATTCTCTTTTACTCTTTTTTTTTTAACAGAAAGGATCTAAAAATAAAAGTATCCATGTTTACACCATAGCCTAAAACATTAACATTTTGATATACTACACAATTGTGTGTACTTTTGCCAGAAGTCAAATAACTGAACAGGTCACTGTGCAAGACAAAAGAAACTGCAGCCCAGAGACCAGACTAATAGCAAGGCCAGCTTCCGCAGTGCTGCAGGCAGGGTGCCTCCGCTAGGGGCGCTAGTGAGTCCGGGCGGGCGTGCCTAAGGGCGACCTCCGGCTCGGCCTAATCGCCCATGTAGGGTTAACCAGTACTCTTTTCATTGGTTTATCAAAGAGCTTTCCTTTCTTTTTTCTTTTCTTTTTTTTTTTTGAAAAGAAAAAGGAGATGGAGAGAGAGGAATGAGTGGAGACAGGGAGGAAGGGAAGGAGAGAGGAAAGAAGAAAAGAATGAATAAAGGAAGAGAGAAGCAAAAAAGCTTGCCTTTTTGACCACAAAACCTCTGGTGAGTTCTTCAAAAACAACAATTCAGCAAAAAGTGACAGCAGAGTAACCCCTGAGTCAGCCCTTGTAAGACATTTTCAAAAAGCTGCTTTCAGTGAATCAATTTTCAATGTTGTTTCAGTTATTCTTAGATAGTAAACTTTCTATCCCCTCCCCTTCTCCTTTGGAAATTTGGTAACCATAGTTTCTGTATCCTGCTGAGACTTGATATGCAGAGCAGTATTCTACCTGCTATTAAGTTGCTGATAGCAGTGTTTCTGTTGCAATTTATGAGCAATGTCAGTTGAAGGCAGAGAGTATTGTACACACTATATTTTCCCAGCTGGAGATCTCCGTGAATGGAAAGCAAAAACATGAATACACATGCTCTGTGCGCTTGAGGGAATAAAAAGGCAGGAAAAAAAGTCAGCAGGCTAAAATCGGGTGGGTGGTCTTGATTATACACCAGGTAGATAATAAAATATTCAAAGGAGGTTCTAACTAAATGGTCAGGAAATAGAGATACACAATATGAAGAGAAGCCCAGAAAAGTCTCTTTCAGCCTGTATGTCTTCCGCTCAATTATTAGATCAGTGATATGCCAAGACATACCTCGCCACCTGTGGTTTTAAATAACTTGCGGTAACCAAAAGGTCATTTGAAACCACAAAAACAAATCCCATTCCATGTTAGGCTTCTAATAATGACTACAGAGCAGGTGAGTCCCACACATCCAATTTCCAACCTTCTCTCCCAAATGCCTCCACTCATACAGTACCTAAATAGTCAAATTTATCTCTTTACCCTTAACCAAAAGTATTTTATAAGAAAATAGAAATTGTGGCTAAGAAACAGACATATTGTGTTGTCCTTTGACTCTCTGATCAGAGTGCACAGAAAGGTAACAATCCTCCTATTGTAGAAGCTTAATTTTACAGAAAAAAGATCAAATAATGAATCAAGAAATTACGGAGCAAAATTATTAAAAAGCCAAAAGGCTTTCTGTAAAAACTCTACTGAGAAATACAACATATTAATAGGCACCTAGTTAAATAAACTTGACTTAATTCTTCCTCAAAAAAAAAAATGCAGAATTAGTTCGTCTGCATCAGTGGTTGCCGATACTGTTACACATTAGAATTGGGGGCAGGGGGCATTATTTTAGAAACCACACCATGCACTGACCCGAAATACTGTGATTTGGCTGATCTGTGTTCCAGACCATCATGAAAATAATGAAATCTGCAAAAAATGAATCAAACCGTACACTCGATTACATCAGTAGACTATATTGACTGAGAAAACCAAAACTATCTTCAATATTCCAGGGACTAAAGGAAAAAATGTGTGCAAAATGGATAAATAGAAATTGTGGCTAAGAAACAGACACATTGCATTCACTACTTTCACTGGAAAAGGGGTTGATTAAGATTTTAAGTGACACTGGGACAGATCTTCCATCGAGGTGTTCAAATGCCTTCCTAACCAGAATTTTGTGTTTTTGATTCGACTCTCATCTCATAGTACCAACAAGTATAACATAATAATACTGAGCCTGTTAAATTTACCGAGCCCAGAGCTAAACCAGGAGAAAAGTAATTACCATTTAAATGGCAACATGAAGTTCTTTGAAGGAGCAGCCTTTTGATGTTAGCATCTCAAATGCTAAAAGGCAAATATCTAAGATGTTGACATTGTTCAGAGGAAACCCAGAGAAAACAAATATGTCTCCTAAAAGTTCTTTCATCAGAAAGAAGCAGGAATCCAAGTCGTTTATCATAGGTTTGTAGTCAGTACATGGTGACAACAGAAAGGTCCTATGAAATTAAGGTGACTATGAATAAACTAGGAAGAAAGGAGGAATGCAATGGACTGGCTTTTTGAATGGCAGAAAAAATGCAACATGAGACACTGGGCACATGCAATTAATAACCTTCATGGAGCCCCTAATAGCCAGTGAAGGTGATCTAGCTGTAACATCTCACATGACCTAGCACACCCCATCCTCTACCAAGATTGTGAGCACAATCTGTGCATTCTTTCAAACGAATTCAGCGCAAAGTTGGGAGTGCTTGTCATTATTGAACAGTCTCTTAACTGAGGTGGGGGTGGGGAAGATCTTTCTCCTACAAATGATTGGGAACCTCTTACAAATGATTGGGAACCTCTTACAAATGATGAGAAACACCAGGTAACATAATGTTATATGTATCCCATGCTTAATTATTGTGCAATTGATTAACCAATTAGTAGATTAACCAAGTTCTACATTATTCAGACACTGCAAAACATTCACATTTATCCTCCAACTACGAGATGGTCTCACACTTTTCATTTCTAGTGGCTCACAATGCTAGCACGTGATAGAAAGCGGTCAATCCTACTGAATGCGTCAGCTTGTCACCTTTACTTGTTCATTTCTTTGTTTTTAACGTAATACTATATTTGATTATCTCCACAAGACCAAAATATGAAAATGAAACAGAGTGAAACACAAACCACAAATAGCCACGACAACACCCCCCCCCACCTCTTATTTTAAAAAGACTATATGGAGGTGGGACAGGAAGGAGAGAAGGAGACCAAGTACAAAGAGACTTTTTCAACAGTTTTAGCTTTTAATTACAGTGATATTCCTGCTTGTCATAATAAATGGCTGAGAATGTGCCATATTCCTTTGAATGAACGTTTATCTCTAAATAGGTTTTTTTTATGTCAAGATTTATGCAGCATGTAGTTTATGATGATTTAACAACAGAAAGAGAGCAATTGTAATAGTTCTCTGAAAGGACATAATTGAGACCTTTTGCTATTCATATACATTTTCCTAAATCTGAAAGACTTTTGTTTAAATTATTCATAAGACAGTGAGTGCCTACAAAGCAGATTGCTCTGCTCAGAGGCAGACTGGGTACATTATGAGAAAATTCACCCACAACCATAATATAGTAAGAAGTGGAGTATATTCTAGGCTAGGGCCATGTCCCCCAAACTTGCCTGGTCATGAAAACGATCTACAGAGCTCCAGTTTCCTCTGGTGATTCTGCAGCAGGGTATGCATTTCAGTGACCATCCCAGGTTAATGGTAGCATCACGCAACACTGCACAGACATTTCTGTGCCCTGCACTATGTCCAAGGAGCCCGCAGTTGTCCAAAACTGCTGCATACTAGAATCCCCTCAGTAGTCTTTTAAAAACCCTGATGCCCAGTTTAAACTAGAACCCCTGAGAGTGGCACCTAAGCCACTCAGTAAGTTCGAGGTCCCCCAGATGATTCCAGTGGACATTTGTGAACTAATGACCTGTTCTTGTATACTGGCCCCTCAACCCTGACTGCTGATCAGAATGACCTGTACGAAGTTATGAACACTAACAAACAAAGAAAATGTTTAGACTCCACCTTAAATCAACTGAGTCAGAATAACTGGAAATGCCGTAGCATTTCCCCAAAGTTGCTACAGTTATTTTAATGTGCAGTCTGGGTTGAGAAAAACAGGTCTAGGAGATTCCATGGTTAACAAAAATATTTAAACAATAAGGGTTTACCCAAACAATTTTTCTCCATCGAGCACATGACTGACTATGCTTGTCCAACAGAGTAACAAATTAAAAAACAAAAGTCTCCCCTTTGAAGACTACAACTCAGCTGATCAGATAAATAATGAAAGAACAAAAGAATATTATTACAAAGTATCTGCAAGGGTAAATTTAGAGATTCCGAATGCTTAAGTGTTGAGCAGAAAATAATATTCTTAGCAAGTTGCCAGTTCATGTCAGCTAGGTGCACATATCATTCAAATGTGTGCAGTTTCTTCATGAAAATTACTGAGGCTGACTTGGAGCCATGGGTTTGAGAGAAGTGAAGTCCTCTGGAGCCTTCTAACCTGGCTGGTACATCTATGTTCGAAGGCAGGAAAATTCTACAACACTTTCGATCCAAGTTCCCTTCAACAGCCTGCCTCAAGTGCAGTTTATATGATGTCAACACGCTTATAATAATAATACATCTTTTCCATTTTTTGAGAAAAGCAATTTGATATCTATTAATGTTTTTACATTTACTCCATCCATAATGCCATTTCACAAATGAGAAAAATAAGACCTATGGTGTTTGATGACTTGCTTAAAAGTCTCTTGTCTCTACCTGGATACACACCATAAGACTACAGCCATCCTTTACTTAGAAATATCTTTAATCTGTCTGTTATTTAAGAAAAATTCACTTACTCAATATATTTTCATGCACCCCCTCCCATGTGCTAGGCACTACTAGGTGCCTGGCACACAGCAGTGAGCGAGATAGGCTCCATGGCCACATACCGCGTGGGATGAGACAGGTAATGCCCAAGCAAGCAACTAAAATTTTAGATATCAAGTCCCCACAGAAAATAAAGCAGTATTAGGGTTTAGGAATGATAAGAGAGAAACTAATTTGGGGGAATCAAGGAATTCTGAGGAGGTAATATTTGAGTCAAGGCCTGAAAGATGTGATATAGCTGGCCATGTAGAAGGTCTAGGGGGCATTGGGCAGAGGGGAAAAAGGAAGGTGCAGGGCTGTGGGCACCAAAATGAGGCTGCAAGAGACAGGCAGGGTTATTCTTATTCAACATGCATTCTCTTAGAAGGTAGGCTTCAAGAGTGGTACCTATTTATGGACAGTCTCGTGTTTTCTCGACTTACTTACGTGAAGTAAAAGCGATGCTATCAAAGACCTGTAGTGAATGCCACTGAAGAAACCTAAGCAGAACACCTAGTGGCGAGTGCAGACAGCAAACAGTAAATGCTCTATGAACTCAGAAAGGAGAGGTGAATGAGCTCATATAAAGGAAGCAGGCATTTCAGGTTGGAGGTTTCCTTTTCCTAATATTTATCTTTTTGATCTTAAAATCCCATGTGACTCTTCAAGCTGTAGTTTTAACAAACATTAATGAAGTGCATTTTGCAGCAGCAGCGATGACTTTTATCTGGACCACTATTAAGAGCAGAGAAACTAAGCTACTGTTCCTTTATATTGCTGTGTAAATACGGGCCTTTCTTTGAAGTGTGTAACAAGTGGCCATTTTATAATCTATAATTCCTGACATATTTTGTGGCATACCCTTTAGCAAAACAAATGTTTAAAAAAAAAAAAAAAGGCAGCATACTGTTTAAAGTAGATTGGTTTGTTTAAGAACGGGCCTGGATACCAGGAGACATGTACAAGAATGTTCACAGGAACAACGTTTGAAATAGCAAAGAACTGGCCACAGTCCAAAAGACCATAGGCACAAGAATGGATAAATAATAATGATGATTCAAACAACCTGATACAGCAGTGAAAATGAACTAGAGCTTAATGATGAATGAAAATAGCAAGCTGGGAAAATATACTATATATGATTCCATTTATAAGATGTTCAAAAACAGCAAAACAAACAATGAACTATTTGGGAATTCAGAGAGCTGTAGTAGAACATAGGACTAAAAACCACAAAATCCAGAATACTGGTTTTATAGAGGAGAATAAGAAGCAGAGTGGGATGAAGAAAGGGTCCCCAGGGGTTTTCAAAGGTCTTGATCCTACAATTGTCTATTTCTTCCTTTGGGTGGTGGGAAATGTATGTTCACTTTCATGTTGTTTTTTACACCTTACACGTATATTTAAAATAGCATTTTATGTATACTTAATACTTAATAAAACAAGCCTTTAAAACTGACTTAGGGAGAATGCAGGTCTTCTTCACCCAAATGCTGCTCTGTCTTATGTCACATTTGTATCTAAATGCTTTATTTAAAGCATAAATTTAACACCCCTTCTTCCACTTATCTGATATGTTGGTGAACACAGCCTGAAGAGAAGGAAACAACCTGAAAACCCAAGGCACGTTGTGAATGAAAACCATTTTCCCTGCGAAGCCACGGGAACCTGGAGCAGGTCCCTCTGCTCTTTGACAGACCGTGGAGTCCGTGGGATCCTGCTCTACCTGACACCATGAGGGTCTCCGAGGCACGCCGCAGCTACATGTGCTCACACGGGTGCATTTTACAGAAAACCAAGGATCCATTTTCCCAAGGTTCGTAGGCAAGAACTTCCCAAAAAGGGAAAAATAAAACCATTAAATATCTGTGCAAATCAAAATTCATATAACAGTGGCAGGCAGCCAACCTAACTATTTCAGGTCTGCTCTCCCATCTGCTTGGCCTGCTAACTGCCGGAAAATACAAGCAAATCACTTCTTCTGCAACTAATTCTCAATAGGGCTCCTAAAAACCAGACTCCATGATGCAACTTTAATAAGACCGAACAGCTTATTATGATCAATAAAGCAAAAGCTTCCAGCAGTTAACTGAGCCAAAGCTGGCTCAAATGCCTCTTCGACGGACATGGAGCGTGAACACCATTCTTCCCCGGCACTGTGCAAGGCCTGGGGCCAGGAAACGCTCCGATACCAGGAAGCAGCTCTGTCCTGACTCCCCTCTACAGGGGGACCCAAAGGCATTCTCATCCTGCTAGATTTTATTAGCCCCAATATATGGTAATTAATTTACTGCAGGCTCTTAATTCATAAATGGATCAAATAAAGCCTTCCCTGGCTTTTGGCAGCTAACCCTTACTAAATTATGGTGACTAGAAGTTTGTTCAAATGCTGCCCATAAGTCAGCCCCTTCAGCTTGTAAAGTTCAATTAGAGTTTTTAGCTTATTGTGTGCCTTAGAGCTTCAAAGAAGGCATTATTCATGCAGTTTCCATTGCCAAAAGGAGAAAAGCTGGCAATGAAGCAATTCCTAGAATGTAGAGCCAGGCATTACTAGGAAATGTGAAAACTTCAACTCTCAGTACCTAAACGCCTCCACTTTGGTACAAAACTCACTGAACTGTAAAAGACTAAAATGAAATCTAATGAACTATGGAAATCTACATAATAATGAAAGTTCTGACCAAGAATGCACAAACATAACACCTACCAGAGTTTCTTTTTCTGCATTCCCCATACACATGCCACTGGTAGGTTTCCTGTAAATGTAGTCTAAACAGGCTGGGGGCTTAACCATAGACCAGAAAGGACATCTTGGGACTGCCACCCCCACCACAGTGGGCTGTCGTGTCAGTTCTCATGCTCATATCTCAAACTGGCAGGACAGCCAGGGGTCCAACCTGCCAAAGGTTTGAATGTGACTGGCACTTTCTGAGGCTGCACTTTCGCTGCCGTGTGTTTGCCTTGTACGTCGATGACTTCAGCCAGGCTTAGTGACGGCTCTGCCCAGGCAAGCGAGGCAGGGACTTTCGCTCTGACGCTTCCCTTCCCGGCGGGCAAGTGGCTGGACGCTGGTTTGCCTTCCCAAGGGAGGTTCTGTGGTTGCCCCCAGATATGAAAAAGAATTGGTGTGTTTTCCCAAGAGCACACTGTGAAGTCAGAAAAAGTCCCTGGGAACGAATCTCCATGGCTGTCTGCAGAAGAAGAACCTGGTGCTGCCAGTTCGGTAAACATCCAGCCAGTCCTATTGCCGGGCGGGAGGCTTAGATGAAGCAGCAGGGAAACAATTCCACCGTGAGCTACTGCCAGCGAGGCCAGGGCTCTAAATCTCCTTGAAGCTGAAAACAAATTAGCAGCTTTTCCTGCATCAAGTTGGCCATCTGAAAGGAGGCTTCTTTTCACTCCAGCATTACAAACTGTGCTCCTCACAGGTAACACTTTTGAGGATATAAAAAGTTCCCTTCAGCTTACTGTCTGTCACCTTATTGATTTTATTGACAAAATTGCGTGAAACCCACACAACAAGCTCCCTCTGGGTACCAACATGGGTTTGAGCAACTTGGGGAGGCAGAGAGAAGAGGGACAGTAGTTTTTAAAGTCATGGACTAACTAACTTGACCTCCTTTCTCTTAACCATCCATCTGTCCGTCCGTCCATCCACCCACCCACCCACCCATTCAGACAACACTTCTTTATTGGTAGCTGCCCAAGTGCTTGGCACTGGGGGATACATGCATGAACCAGACAGACAAGAATGCTTCAGAATAAGATATCAAGGTCATTATTTACAATCTTCTTTTACAGTCTTTGTATTTAATAAGGAAGGTAAGTATCCTCTATTATACTAAAGTAAGTGGACTAAAGGAAAAAGTACCCTTCTAGGCTGAGAAGAAAAACTTGAAAATAAAAGTACAGTTGACCCTTGAACAACACAGGTTTGAGCTGCTTGGCTCCACTTATGCGTGGGTTGTTTTCAATAAAAATACAGTCGGCCCTCTGTATGCCCTGGGTTTTGCGTCCATGGGTTCAACAAACTGAGGGTCAAAAACAGATCCTCAGTTGGTTAAGCCCTATGTGCAGCGTGCTTAGGGCCTTCATAAATTATGCGGTGAGGGTGAGCTTCCTTAACCCGGGCATTGCTCAAGGGTCAACTGTAATTGCATGTACTTCAGCTAAGTGAGCAGAGTACTTCCAGATACACCCTGCCCTAGGGCCTGATTCTACCAGAACAAGGTGAAGGGACCTTGGCTTTAATGAGGTGTTGTCGATGCTTCTGTTTGTCCTTTGTATCGTAGAAGAAAGTGTTTATGAGACTTGTCTCAACTTCCTTCTTAGAGATGCAGGTGTTAAAAGATGGGACCACAACCAAGTAGATGAGCATTTTGCTACAAACACTGAGAGGAATTTGTGGAAAAACCAGCTTGGTGAACAACTCATGTTGCTAAGTAAAGATAAACAGAGTTCAAACCCAAAATAATGATCAGGCCAGGACCTATAACAGAGGCAGGTACAGCTGGAGTTAGGGAACTCTGTCCATTGCAAAAGCTACTATATTTCTTCTGATTAGATAACCAATATCCAAAACAAAAAAGGCAGTTTGTTGTTTCATTTATATGCCACTGTTTTAAATTCCCAAACCTATGGTATGTCTGAAAACCAAGCATAATTAAAGCCAAATTTGGAAAAAACATAGGCCAAATAAGTTATGACAATAATAAATCGAATGACTTGGTCTCTTTGTAGAAGTAAAGTGATAATTATGATGGGCCATTCAAAATCAACTAAAATTATCTCAAATTCAGGTCATGAAATAAATGGTAGCTATCAAGAAAGCTCAACAACGCAAAATAAGGCTCTCTAGGAGTTTTCTCATATTGGAGATATCATGGTTAATCAAAAAAAAAACAAAGGATTAAGTTTTTTTTTTATACAATGGGGAATGAAACCAGAATTAAAATAAAAAAATGTTGGTGGAATTAAAAAATTCCCAGAATTAAAATAAAAAAATGCTGGTGGCCAGGAAATCAGAGAATGCTTTTATGGGGAACCTAATTAAAGCAAGAGAAAAAGCATATGGAAATGCCCGGCTGGGGGCCCCCCAGAGAAATGATCCACCCAGACGGCCCTAGACCATTAAAATGGTCCACCGGAGCAAGTGGACCTTCAAAGCAGCCTGTTATCACTGTGATGCAGACAGCCGAGGAGTGTCGGGCATTTGAGGATGGTCTCCAACACCAAAGACGGAGGTCAAAACTAACCACAATAAAAAAAAAAAAAAGGAACTTAGAGGACTTGGAAGCAATGAGAGAGAAAAAGAAAGAATGGCCTGTGTAAAGAGGGAAGCAGAGGAGGCAAGAGGAAATTAACATCATTACGGCAAAGAGGGGACACTGCACTCATGACACTAGAACAGTTTTCTTTTTACTTTATTTTTTAAGTTTTTCAATTTTATTTATTTATTATTGATTATGCAATTATAGTTGTCCCAATGTTTTCCCCTTGCCCTCCCCCACCCAGCACCCCCTACCTACTCCCTCTGGTGATCGTCCCCACTTCCTTTGTTCATGTCCATGGGTCATGCATATCAGTTCTTTGGCAACTCCATGTCCTATATTTGCTCTTAACATGCCTCTGCCTATTCTTTAACTACCAAGTTGTATTTCTTAATCCCTTCACCTTTTCCTCCATTCCCCCAGCCACCCCTCCCTACTGGCCGCCATCCCAACGTCCTCTATGCCTATGATTCTCTTTCTGCTCTGCTTATTTGCTTAGTCTGTTTTTAAGGAAACAGTTCCAAAAACAAAAAGAACTTTCAGAAATGAAAACTGTATGAGAACAGATATTTCAATGAAAAAACTGAATGATGAAGTTGAGCAACTCTCTCCATATCAGAAAATGTATAAAAACCTGTAAGCCATAGATTTAAGAAGGGGGCGGGCGTAAGAAAAGTAGAAGATTGATATATGAGATTCACCTTCTAAAAACAAAAGGAACTCCAGAAAGAGAGAATATAGAAACAGAAATTATATCCTTCAAAGAAATACATCTACAAAATTTCCAACACTACAGGGCCTGAGTTTTCAGTGAGAGGACCAAGCTCAGCACAAATGATTAAAAAAGACTCACCAAAGGGTGTCACTGGGAAATGTCTGAATGCCGGGGACAAAGAAAAGATGACGGCTTGGGAGACGGGGGATGCAAATAAGTACTGAACATAAGATCTCAAATGAGGATGGCGTTGGACTTGTCAAAGCAATGGACAACATCTCCAAATGCCTGAGAGAATATGATTTTAATCAATTCTTGCATCTAGCCACTCTACCAATCAAGGGTGAGGGTAGAAGGAAAACATGTTCACAAACATCCAAAATTTCAAAATTTTTATTTCCCATGTACCCTTTCCTGGGAAGCTACTGCAAGATGTGTTTCACCAAAATGAAACGACAGATAGGAACAAGAGATAGACCCAGGAAATAGGGTAGGTAACCTCAGAGGCAAATGGAATCTTCAGGATGGCATACAAGTGAGAGCTCAGATTTTTACAGCTCAGCATACAGCATAAACTATCAGTCCAGATGGGAGCACATCAGAAGACTCCACAGAGACTATCTCAAAGATAACAATCCATAGATTGCTTGTTGCATTTCAACAAACTGAGAAGCAATTTGTATTTCTGGCATGATAGTTTATGCTCAGCCAGTGGTGGGTACATAGAACCTTTTGTTTGTCAGCAAACAAAAAGGCTGTTATTCACTCCAGGGAGAAAGTTGAATGAGAAAGGAAAGGTATATGGATGTGCTGTGAATAATACAGGGTGGGGTGAAAGTAGGTTTACAGTTGTGAGTATGTGAAACACAGAGTTTATTTAGTTTTGTATTGTTATTAATTATTGTATTATTCTCCATATGAACACCATAGTCATAATGTAAACACTGAATATTGCTGAAACTAAAAATTACTTAGGGCCCTGGCAGGTGTGGGTCAGTTGGCTGGACATTGTCCTGCAAAGCGGAGGGTTGCCAGTTCAATTCCGGGTCAGGGTACATGCCTGGGTTGCAGGTTTAGTCCCCGTTAGGGCTTATGAGAGGTAACAAATCAATGTTTCTCTCCCACAAGGATGTTTCTCTTCCTTCCTTTCTCCCTCCCTTCCCGTCTCTCTAAAAATAAATAAATAAAAATTTAAAATACATAAAAATTACTCATGGTAGGCAGCCTCTACGCTGGCCCCAACTGACCTCTGCTTCTTGCTAGTCACACACTGGTGTGATGGCCTCCTTGGACGAGACTTACTTCTAATGAATAGACTAAATGCAGGAGTAACGGATTGTTGTTTGTCACATTAAGTTATATACGAAGGGACTCTGGAATACCTTGGGCTTGTTCTTTCATGGGTCTTGCTGGGAAAGCAAACTGCCAGGTCATGAGCAGCCCTATGAACAGACTCACGTGACACAGCAAGGAATTAAGGTCCGTGAGAACTTAAAGCCTGCCAACAACCATGTTAGGCAAAATTAAACATGAATCCTTCAGCTCCAGTCAAATCTTTAGCTAACTGTGGTACCAGGCCCACACACTGACTGTAACCTCATTGGACAACTTGAGCCAGAAGCACCAAGGCGAGCTGCTCCCAGAATCTTGACCCACAGAAATGCTGAGATAATATTTGTTGTTTTAAGGAACATTTTGGAGTGATTTGTTACACAGCAATAGACAACTCCTAACACCTCTGGGACAATGAGAGGCAGTGAAATATACATGTGTTGGAGAGGGGAGTAAGAAAGCTAAATCATCATTTTCCATAATAAGAAGTTAATATAAAATGCCTAAAAACTGAAAAGGTACATTAAGAAATAGCCATATAAACATGTATTTTCAAAATATAGAGAAAAACAGCAGCTAAAAGAGTTTAAAGTAGTTGGTTGCCTCTGGGGAATAGGAACTGGGAATAAGGGAAAGGTAGAATAAAAACTACTACTTTTTCTTAGAACTTGCAGAACTCTGTGGCTTCTTAAACTATACACACATATAACCTGAATAAAAAGTTAAAAAGAAAATTAAACTAAACTTGTATGTTAACTCTCGTGCAGCCAATTAATTCTCTACTTCAGTCGTCTTTGGGTATTCTGAGAAACCTTAATGAGTCTTTTAAAATCAACTGTATTGGGGTGACATTGGTTAATAACCTCATATGAATAATGGGTCTGAACACAAGGTAGAGGCAGCAGCACTAGAAGTCATCGGAGCTTGTGCAGGGATTTTAGACCAAAGGTTTGAAAACCTGCTAGTGAAACCTATGATTCTACATTTTAGGAATCTTACCAGATAATGTCTTCAGTGTGCTCCTTCTTCCTTGGAGTATATCAGCATAAAATAAATGTGGGCCTACTCAGACCACACTCCACCTCACCTGCACAACTGCTTCTAGGTCAATAAGTGATTTGAGTAAACAAAGAGCTCCAGAAATTGATCCATTTTTTTAGATATTCAAGTCACACCTAACTTGCTCTTCAACAGGACTTGGCACTAACCCAGAGGGTGATCTAAAGGTTAACACCTTCAAGGCTGACTGTTTGCTAAGAATTTTATGCAAAATCCTTTAAGTCTGAAATTATTCTGGCAAGAATACCCTATGATCTTCACACTTCTTTGCTCCCCCAAACTTCAGGTGCCTCCAAGAGGTTATACGTTCCAAAACCCCTCCCCCCATTTTACACATGAGGAAAATGAGGCCCAGAACCAAGAAAACACAGCTAGATGGTGAGAACAGCAAGACGACAGCCTCGCTCTTCTCTGCTGTAGTCTAGTGCTTTTTCCTAGGGCTCTTGTCTTCCCTTGTACCTTATCAAACTTACCCACAGTCAAAAGGCATTTCTGAACTACATCATATCGTTTAGATTATGCAAAATACATTAGCTTTCACAGTGAACAAGGGATGATGTAAGCAAAAGCAGAGGAAGCAGAAGGCTCTAAAGAGCTTCATTAGGTCATTAAATACACATATATTTTGAGAACAAATGGGACTGGTTGGAAGTGGAAATTACCAACAGAAGTTTTATAGTCACATACCTTTTTCTTTCAACCAGTCTCCCTTTTCTCTTCTCTTATGATCAATACACAACAATAACCACAAAATTATAGCAATTATATAATTTGGGGGGTTTTTGATTATGCTATTACAATTGTCTTTTTTCTCCCCTATATCCTCTCCACCCTGTACCATATCCCATCATGCCCACACCTCTTAGTTCGTGTTTATAGGTTGTACATATCAGTTCTTTGTCTTTTTAATTTCCTATACTATTCTTAGCCTCCCTGTCTATTTTTTTTTCTCAACATTTTCCCACCACCACTTTCCCCAGCCCCAACCCTTCCCACCTCCCACCCTCAATCCTTCACCCATTTGGCTTTGTCCATGGGTCCTTAATGCATGTTCCTTGATGGCCCTTCCCCTCCTTTTCTCTTGTTATCCACTTCCCTCATCCCCTCTGGTTACTGTCAGTTTGTTTTTTATTTCAATGTTGCTGGTTATGTTTTGCATCCTTGTTTATTTTGCTCATTAGGTTCCGCTTATAGGTGAGATCATATGGTATCTGTCTTTCACTGCCTGGCTTATTGCACTCAGCATAATGCTCTTCAGTTCCATGCTGTTGCAAAGGGCAGTAGCTCTTTTTTCTTTTCTTTTCTTTTCTTTTCTTTTCTTTTCTTTTCTTTTCTTTTCTTTTCTTTTCTTCTTCTCTTCTTCTTTTCTTTTCTCGTTTCTTTTCTTTTTTTTTCCTTCCTTCCTTCCTTCCTTCCTTCCTTCCTTCCTTCCTTCCTTCCTTCCTTCCTTCCTTCCTCCATCCCTCCCTCCCTCCCTCCTTTTCTTTCTTTCTTTCTTTCTTTCTTTCTTTCTTTCTTTCTTTCTTTCTTTCTTTCTTTCTTTCTCTCTCTCTCTTTCTCTCTTTCTTTCTCTCTTTCTTTCTTTCTGCTGTGCAGTATTTCATTGTGTAAATGAACCATAGTTTTTTGATCCACTAATTTACTGATGGGCACTCAGGCCGTTTCCAGCAATTGGCTACTGTAAACTGTGCTGCTATGAACATTGGAGTCATAGGTTCTTTTGAATTGGTGTTTCAGGATTCTTAGGGTATAATCCCAGCAGTGGAACTGCTGAGTCAAAAGACGGTTCCATTTTTGGCTTTTTGAGGAAATTCCAAATGTTTTCCACAGTGGCTGGACCAGTCTGCATTCCCACCAACAGTGCGCTAGGGTTCCCTTTTCTCCACATCCTTGCCAGCACTTGTTTGTTGATTTGGTTATGATGGCCATTCTGGCTGATGTTAAGTGGTATCTCATTGTAGTTTTAATTTGCATCTCTCTGATGGCTAGTGATGCTGAGCATCCCTTTCATGTGTCTCTGAGCCCTGTGTATGTCCTCCTTGGAGAAGTGTCTGTTCAGGTCCTTTGCCCATTTTTTAATTGGGCTGTTTGTCTTCCTGGAGTGGAGTCGTGTAAGTTCTTTATATATTTTGGAGATCAAAAACGTATCACTGGCACATATATTTGCCCATACAGCTGGTTCCCTTTTCAGTTTGTGGATGTTTTCTTTAGCCATGCAGAAGCTTCTTATTTTGATGAAGTCCCATTTGTTTATTCTTTCCCTTATGTCCCTAGCTCTAGGAGACATATCGATGAAAATATTGCTGCATGGAATATCTGAGAGTTTCCTGCCTATGTTCTCCTCTAGGACTTTTATGGTGTTGCAACTTATGCTTTAAGTCTTATATCCATCTTGAGTTGATTTTTGTGTGTGGTTTAAGTTGGTGGTCGAATTTCAGTTTTTTGCATATAGCTGTCCAGATCTCCCAACACCATTTGTTGAAGAGGCTATTTTTACTCCATTTTATGTTTCTGCCCCCTTCGTCGAATATTAATTGACCATAGAGAGATGGGTTTATTTCTGGACTCTCTATTCTGTTCCATTGATCTATATGTCTGTTCTTATGCCAGTATCAGACTCTTTTGATTACAGAAGCCTAATAATGTAGTTTGATGTGAGGTATTTTGATCCCTCCTACTTTGCTCTTCTTTCTCAAAATTGCTGCAGCTATTCAGGGTCATTTATGATTCCATATAAATTTTTGAAATGTTTGTCCTATATCTGTGAAATATGTCATTGGTATTTTACTAGGGATTGTGTTGAACCTATAAATTGCTTTGGGTAGTATGGATATTTTGATAACGTTAATTCTTCCAACCCATGAATGTGGTATATGATTCCATTTATTTGTGTCTTCCTCAATTTCTTTCTACAATGTTGTTCAGTTTTCTGAGTATAGGTCTTTTACCTCCTCGGTTAAGTTTATTCCTAGGTACTTTATTTTTCTTGTTGCTATAGTAAATGGGATATTTCCCCTTATTTCTTCTTCTAATATTTCATTGCTGTTGTACAAAAATGCCTTCAATTTCTGAATTTTGACTTTGTATCCTGCTGATTTCCAAATTTACTTTTTATGTCGAGTAGTTTTTCAGTGGAGTCTATAGGGTTTTCTATGTACACTATCATGTCAGCTGTAAACAATGACAGTTTTACTTCCTTCTTTCCATTTTGGATGCCTTTTATTTCTTTTTCTTGTCTGATGGCTGTGGCTAGGACTTCTAATACTATGGGGAATAGAAGTGGTGAAAGAGGATATCCTTGTCTTACTTCTGATCTTAGTGGGAAAGCTTTCAGTTTTTGCCCATTCAGTATAATGTTGGATGTAGGTTTCTCGTATGTAGCCTTTATTATTTGAGGTATGCCCCCTTTATTCCCACTTGGCTGAGTGTTTTTATCATAAATGGGTGCTGTACCTTATCAAATGCTTTTTCTGCATCTATTGATATAATCAGGTGATTTTGTCTTTCCTTTTGTTTATGTATTATGTTTATTGATTTCTGAATATTATGTATTATGTTTATTGATTTCTGAATATTATACCATTCTTGCATCCCTGGGATAAATTCCACTTGATCATGGTGGATAATCTTCTTAATGTAGTAACGTATTGCTGGATATGGTTTCCCAATATTTTGTTGAGAATTTTAGCATCTATGTTCATCAGCGATATTGGCCTTTTGTTCTTTTCTTTGATGTGTCTTTATCTGGTTTTGGGATTAGGATGATGCTGGCCTCATGAAAAGAGTTTGGGAATCTTCCCTTTTCTTGGATTTTTTTTTTTTTTTTGGAATAGTCTGAGAAGGACAGGACTTAGCTCCTTCTGAAATGTTTTGCAAAATTCTCCTGTGAAACCATCTAGGCCAGGGCTTTTGTTTGCCTGGGGTTTTTTGATTACTGTTTCAATTTCACCGCTATTATTGGTCTGTTCAGGCCTTCTGCTTCTTCTTCATTCAGTTTTGGAGGATTATATTTTTCTAGAAATTTGTCCATTTCAGCCAGGTTTTCAAATTTCTTGGCATATAGTTGTTCACAGTAATTTCTTATACTCCTTTGTATTTCTGTGGTATCAGTTGCAATTTCTCCTCTTTCATTCCTGATTTTGCTTATTTGTGTCCTCTCCCTTTTTTTCTTGATGAGTCTGCTTAAAGACTTGTCAGTTTTGTTTATTTTTTTCAAAGAACCAGCTCCTGGCTTTATTGATCCCTTGAAATGTTCTTTTAGTCTCTGTGTCATTCAGCTCTGCTCTGACCTTGATTATCTCCTTCCTTCTGCTGCTCTGGGCTTTGTCTGTTGTTATTTCTCCAGTTCTTGTAGATGTAGGATTAGGTTGTTTATTTGAAATGTTTCTCTTTTTTACATAGGCCTGAATTGCTATGAACTTTCCTCTCAGGACTGCCTTCACTGTGTCCCATAGGTTTTGGACTGCTGTATGTTCATTTTCATTTGTTTCCAGAAACTTTGGATTTCTTCTTTGATCTCATTATTGACCCATTCATTGTTTAACAGCATGCTATTCAGTCTTCATGAGGTTGAATATTTTTTTATTTTTTTCCTTTGAGGTTGGTTTCTAGTTTTAAGTCCTTGTGATCTGAGAAAATGCTTGATATGATTTCAATTTTCTTAAATTTGTTGAGGCTTGTTTTGTGTCCTATCATGTGGTCTATCTTTGAAAATGTTCCATGTGCATTTGAAATGAATGTGTAGTTTGATTCTTTGGGATGAAAGGTTCTATATACATATCAGTTAGGTCGATTTGACCTAATGTGTTGTTCAGTTCCACAACATCTTTGTTGATATTTTGTTTGCATGATCTATCCATTGTTGACAGTGGGAGATTAAAACCCCCTACTATAAATGTGTTGTTGTCTATATCTTTCTTGAAGTCCTCTGGGATTTTCCTTATATGTTTGCATGTTCCTATGTTGGGTGCATATAGGTTTACAATGTTTATGTTTTCTTGATGGAGTCTTCCTTTGAGTATTATGAAGTGTCCTTCTGGGTCTTTTTTTATGGCCTTTCTTCTGAAGTCTATTTTGTCTCATATAAGTATTGCTACCCCATATTTTTTTCCCCATCCATTTGCTTGGAATATTTTTTTCCAACCCTTTACTTTCAGTCTGTGTAGGTCTTTTCTTCTGAGGTGGGTCTCTTGTAGGCAGCATATGTGTCCTGTTTTCTTACTCATTCAGCTACACTATGTCTTTTGATTGGAGCATTTAATCCATTTACATTTAAACTTTTTATTGATAGGTACTTATTCTTTATTTCCCCTTTGTACTTGTGTTTCTCTCTCTCTCATTCTTTTTCTTCATCTTCTTAAAGCAGTCCCTTTAGCATATCTTGCAATGCTGGTTTGGTAGAAGTACATTCTTTTAGCCTTCTTTTGTCTGGGAAACTCCTTATTTCATCTTCCATTTTAATTGAGAGCTTTGCTGGGTACAGAAGTCTTGGTTGTATGCCTTTGCTTTTCACTACTCCAAATATATCTTGCCATTCCCTTCTGGCTTGTAATGTTTCTGTGGAGAAGTCAGCTGCTAGCCTTATAGGGGCTCCCTTCTATGTTACCTCCCGTTTCTCCCTTGTTGACTTTAAGATTCTCTCTTTGTCCTTGACATCTGTCTTTTTAATTATGACATGTCTTGGAGTGGGTCTCTTTGGGTTCCTCTTGATTGGGACCCTCTGTGCTTCCTGGACTTGTGTGGTTTTTTCTCTCCTCAAATTAGGTAAGTTTTCCATCATTACTTTTTCAAACAGGTTTTCCATCCCTTGCTCCTCTTCTTCTCCTTGTGGTATCCCTATTATATGTATAGTATTATATTTCACGTTGTCATGCATTTCCCTTAACCCCTCTTCATTCTTTTTGAATCTTTTTTCATTTTCTTGCCCTCCTGGGAGTTTTTTTCTAACTTGTCCTTCAGCTCACTGACTCAGTTCTCTGCTTCATCTAGCCTACTTTTGATTCCTTCTACTGTGTTGTTCAATTCAGAAATTATATTCTCCATTTCCTCTTCTCTCTTGTCGATAGTTTCTATGTTCTTTTTCATGTTGATACAGTTTGCAGTAAGTTCCTCGTACTTTCCCTGTAGTTTTTTGTAATTCTCACTGTGCTCACTGAGTTCACTGAGCTTCCTTATAACCATTGTTTTGAACTCAGTATCTGATAGTTCACTTGCCTCTATTTCATTTCGTAGTTTTTCTGGGGATTCCTCCTTTCCTTTCAACTGGGGGTGGTTTCTTTGTCTTCCCATTATTTGGCTGCTGGAGCAAAACCACAAAGCCCAGGAAACAAACCCACGACCACAAAAATAACTCCCCCTGCAATCCCACTATCAACAGCAAATGAACCAGTATTCGTAAGGCTGTAAAGACATTAAGACTATTATAGGAAAGGAAAGAAATAAACTATAGTATAAAATCTAGTGACTTAATATTCACCAACTTGATGGACAAGAAATGAATGTTAAAATGCTATGTAGTAAAGAAAATATTGCAAATCATGGAGAAGGCCACAGCAGATTTTGTCTCGGTAGCTTCTAGTATTTACTGCTGTTTTTCCTTTCTGGATCCGCCTCTGGTGCTGTCAGGTGTTAACCCCGTCTGACCTTAGGCAGCCTGTTCCAGACTTCCTGGCATCTACTGTCTGTGGCTACCTTCTGCAGTTGTTTCTCTAGTCATTCAGCAGTCAGGCTTAAACACCATAGGGCAGGGTAGAATCCCTCCTGAGGTTGGGGCTAATGTTTCCCCTCAGGCTGCTGCTGCTCGGAGGGGAATGGTCTGTGTGAGCCTGATGGTTGCTGCCTTATAGGGGATGATTCAGCACCAAGATCCAGGAGGCTACCCTCTCAGTTCTCTCCCCAAAGCCTCCATCCCCAGTCTCTCAAGAGTCTCTAGTCCCCTCTGCCCCCACTTTGCAGGGATCTACTGTCTGTGGCTGCCACTCTGCACTCAGCAGTCAGGCTTAAGCACCACAGGGCCAGAGCAGAAGAAAATATTTAAACATACTATCAGGTTTTACCGCCAATTGTAAACTTGTATATACTTAAAATTGCATATATGAAACCAAACTTGGTGTCATTAGAAAAAAGTGTAAAGTTGGGGTTTTGTGGGGCCCTTCAGAAGTCGGGGCCCAGGGTGTGCACCCAGTGTGCCCACCATGAAATCCGCCTCTGCCTCCTGGGGGCGGGGCTATTGTTTCCTCTCAGGTTGCCACTCAGGGTAGTGGTCGGACTGAGTAAGACGGCTGCTGCCATGTGGAGGATGACTCAGCACCGGGATCCCAATGGCTACTTTCTCGGTTCTCTCCCCAAAGCCTCCATCCCCAGTCTCTCCAAAAGCGTCTCCAGCCCACTTTGCCAAGCCCGGGATAAGTGGCTGCAGATGAAAATTTATGCATTGGCCCTTTTATCGGTTTTTTCAGTCTCCAGCCGCCCATCTCTGGCAGAGAGCAGTCCTGCCACTTTTCTCAGCTGGCTGTTATCTGGGTACTTTTTGAGCTTTGGTGCTGTAGGCTGGGGATCTCCGCTTGTCATTTAGACCCTGCTCTTCTCAGGGGGGTCCAACTGACCGCTTAAATATCCCTCTGGCACTGCCACCCGAGAGTGCCCAGACAGCCTTCTCGCATCTCTGCCACACTCCTTACCGGTCAGGTTGTGCTGAACTCATCCGTCTGTCTGTCCGAGGTTATAAGGCTTCTCTTTCGCTATTATTCAGTTATTTGTTCTCAGTGATTTCTCCACAATTTAGTTGTAATTCCAGATTGGTCCCCGGAGGAGGCCAGTGTAACTTCCATTCACTCCTCCACATCTTGATCATCAATTTTGTTTTAATTTGGTTTTTCTCATGGTGTAGCCACATGTCTTTTCTCAAAATGTCTGTGAAGTAGCAGTCACAACTAGAACACCAGGAACTCCTGAGGGTTCCGTAACAATACTTTTTAAAAAAAATATGTTTGATGAATAGACATTAGAACATTGCACTCAAGAGGATGATGATAATATCTAACAAAAACATTACAGGTGCTTCTTGATTTATGCAAACATGCCCTTCTAGACCTTAATAAATATCATAGTTTGTATGAAATGTAAAATGCTTCCTTTGCTTAGTCATCACAGGTGATCACAAAGGCGCGTAACTCCTGACACGCGTTTTTAGTCAGGTACTGTCATTCGAGATGCTTTTCACTCCTCAAGTGACCAACGAAGTTCATGTGCAGCTGGAGAGAGCTTCTGGCTGCCTTCAAGTGATTTTAATGTTTTCCTTTTGGGTTCTAATCAATCCCATTATGCTTACCAACTGGTCTGGCACTCTTGCTATCCCTTTTCACTTTTCATTAATGATCAGGGTGAAATAAATGGGCCAACGACACCAAACACAGAACCATGTAAGTTGAAAATGCCGGAATTTGTGGAGTGAAAGAACAATACAAACCTAGGCTCCCTGACAGTCCCCTGACAGCCCTCTGTAAACACCTGACTGCTATTTCTAATTTCCAAAATATGCAAATAATTTACAGTAAGTAAATGCACACAAGGGCGCATACCCCGTGGCTAAGTATACCCACCTCCCTTCGGTAAAGTGTAGTGTAAACTCTGACTCTATGTATCGGAATGACAGGGTGGAGTTAAATCTGGGCAGGGGGCTGGGGGTACTTATCTCCAAGCCAGAACCCAGACCCCAGGGGATTTGGGTTCACTGCCAGGCCTGAGTGACTCCTCAGAGGAGGAGCCCAGTGTAGTCCAGCCCACCCTCTTCTGAAACCCTGAGGTGAACAAATGTGGACAAGACAACTAGGTCCCTTCCAACCAAGAATACTGCGGCATTTGATTTTCCTTTAGACTCTGCCTTGAATTCCACCCGAGCCGTAAATTCCCCATACTTCATTTTCCTTACTTTGAGAAAGTGAAGGTGATGTTAACCAAAGTCTCAAATACTTAACAGTCACACTCAGCATATGTCATGCTTTGTTGAAATTCCATCCTTGGAAATGTGCTACTGCAAGAAATTGTAAGCTCAGGAGGACTGGTATGAATGATGATGTTTATTTTAAGAAGATACTTAATTCAAAAGCCAGATATAAAGTGAGATGTCCTAGAGGATGTACACTTCAAAGATTCTCTAGTAACTGACTGAGGACTTCGTGGTTAATGATCTCCTTCTGAATCACTGAAGATTAATGTGCAGTCAATATAATTTTAAGTAGCTCACTACATTCTGGTTCTTTGAAAAGTGACCTGCCGTTCCCCTAATCCCACTGGGTCATTTGTCCCACTATCAAGTTAGAACTTAACATTTTTTAGAACTCCCTGTGAATATGATAATGCCTTTCAGTCACCTCACCAAGCAGAAAGAGGTGTTACAGAAGAGACCAGTTCAATATGGTGCTAACGCTTTGCAAAGAAGACTGTCACAGCTCCAGTCCATGGCGTCCTAATTTGTCTGCCCTGAAGTGACTATTCAAAAGCTTACTAAACTCAAAGCGCCTCTCCTATGCTTGCTTTTCCACAGCCAGCTCGGCTCCAGGTTCAGAGAGTGCCAAGCCAGTGCCCCAAGCCCAATTACGGTTTTTCTGTGTTTCCAGTATCCACCCCTCTATGTTTGTTTAGACAAGATGTAATTTTATGTGGGTAGGCTCAAGGTGCTGGAAAGAAGCAGCTCACTGTGAGTGCTGTCTGGAACTGCCTGGCTTCTCATATTCTGAAAAGCTACCACAGGTCTTCTGACGGAGCTAAGGGAGTCAATGGAAAACAGCCTTTGTTGGTTCTGTTTAAACAAGTTGGCCTGTGCTGCTACTTGGGCGAAATAAGACACATTAAATGTTCTCAGTCAGCTCTTTCAACTTGACTTACTTCAAAAGTTGTCTGTCAACATGGATATCAAGAAAACGTCTACATGACAACATACAAACTGTACAGATGTACATGGGAGTCCCTGAAGAGCTGGCGGGATACAGGCTGCCCACTGAGCCAGAAGAACATGGGGCACTGTCTCAGATGCACAGGAAGTGAGCAGTTGGCCACATTGTTTTCTCGTTACGAAATACGTAGTCAAGAACAATATTTTAGGTATTTTTGTAAAAATATTTGGTGAATATTAAATTTAATAAACATTTCACTCTATAAGCCAAATTAAGTTCCCACATTTCAGTCAGAACTTTAAAGCAACAAGCCAGTGTTTATTTGCCTTTTATCATATTTTTAAAATAATTTGTAATATTCACACACACACACACACACACACACACACACACACACAGACTTGAAAATAGGAAAGGTTAACCATTTTAGGTAGAAACCAGAAATCCAGAAAGTACACACAGTCCTTTCATTTAGACTCTCTGTGCCTCAGTTTCTCCATCAGAGTAACAGAACTGGTTGTAGGAATCTCCTACATAAATGAGAAGAGGCAAATTAGGCGGTGCTGGTACAGCAATGCAAAGTTTACCAGGCAGTGTTTAATTGTTCAGACACACCAAATTGTCTGTTCTGGAAAGGAAACAGCCACATTTCTAATGCCCAAGGACTGAAACACTAAGAAAGTGTCTGAAATACATATATGGGCCAGAAGGTTTAATTATGAAATGAATATATATGGGTGTGGTATATATATAATTGCTCAATTTACTAGTCACTTATAAGCAATTAATGATCAAATGAGCAGTGAGAGTCTTGCCTACCTCACATATCACTTTTTATCCAACCTCTTTGGGTCTCCTGACAGCATTATATCAGACTTTGCTAGATACTCTGCAATGGTGCCCATGAGCCTAATTCCCCCAACTTTCTTTGCTGAGAATGGCTTTTTGCAACCTATGATATGCCTTCTCCCACTTTATAGCTTATTTTCCTTTTGCCAGGGAAATATTAGCCAATCATATTTGAGAACATAAGGGCTGGGAAGGGTACATATGGGAATGCTTTGGTAGATATTACTTTTAAAAACTACCTGGATAGGTCCTCCTGCTATAGCTACACACACAAAAGGCCCAGAGAAGAGGCTGGGGAGGAAATAGACGTTAGGGGTAGGGTCAGCACAGGGCTGGGGGTTGCGGCTGGTGGTGCCAGGGAAGCTGCAAACTGCTCGAGTATGTCAAGTGATGAATTATATATATCAACAAATCATGAGGTGCAAAGGTTTTCTAAAAAGATCCTGTCTTTGTCCGTCCTTACTCTGAAGGAGCAGAACCCAAAAGAAAGATGTTTGCAGAGAGAGAAACATGAGTGGCTTTGATTCCTCCCAGTTCAGAATGGATGCTTGACAGACAAATTTCCTCCCCAGGGTGTTTGAATTCCTTATATCCAAAAGTCTCTTTTAACTTCTTATACTTGGGGGGAAAGCTATAAAATGTCATTCTAGACACAAGCAGAAGTGAAATCTAAACCTTGCTCTCATCCAGAGCAAAGTCCCCCACCAGGGCAGAGCCCCAGCCACATGCTCTCTTGGGAACACGGCTGGCAGACTTGCTTTCTCTGGCTGAACCATTGCGATTTTTACTATAAGGGTGAGGTCTCACTCCCTGTCTATCTATGGCAGCACCCCGGCTATGGGCATTTCGAGCTATGCATTTGACATAACAGTCTCATCCCTTTTGCCATCAATATGTCAGTGAGTTCCAAATCAGGGAGGGTAAATGAGAAGGGTGTTCTCACCCAGGGCAGTAGAAACTGGCACAACCATTTGGGAGAGCAGTTAAGTGGTATGTGCTCCAGTGAGTTAAAAATGTATGTGTCCTTTGACTCAGCAATTCTATTTCTTGTAAACTGATCCTAGCATAATAATAGCAAATTCACAAAACACTACACAAACTTAATGGACAAAGATATATATATATATTACGTAGTACTTATGTGTACCTAAGAAGTTGAAGGCAATGTATATATTTATCATTAAAAGAATTTAGTTATTTTTTAAGAGGGAAAGGGAGGGAGAAAGAGAGCCAAGAGAAACATCGATGTGGGAGAGAAACATCGATCGGTTGTCTTTTGTACACGTCCCAACCAGGGGCGAAACCCGCAGCCCAGGCATGTGCCCTGAAAATCAGAAATGCTTATGTTTTAAGGTTAACATTAAATGAGAAAACAATATTCAAAAGTATATCTACCAAATGAGCTCAACCGCATTTTTTTAAAATGCATACTGAAAAAACAGAGAAAGAAGTAAACTAACGCATTAAAGTGGCTGCCTATTCAGTGAAACTATAGGCGATCTTTTTTCCCTTCTATTGGCCCTCCCCCGCCGCAGTGTTGTAAAATGATCATACATTCTCTTTATAATCATCAAATAAAAACCATACTGAATATATGACTGACAAGAAAAAAAGCATACCAAATATTTTGTTTCTCCTTCTTTTTGTGGTTTTGGGGCTAATAATAGCAAGGTTGGAAGCTGAAATATAATAAATCAGGTTTTATAATGGCTTTTAAAAAAATCAATGACAAAGTAGATTTCTAGAACTATATTTTCCAGATTGTCTCAGCCAAACTTAATTTAAAAGTAACATATTCCTGACTAGAAAGCTACACTACTTAAACTTAAACAGGTATAAAAACATATCACTTTGTTCCATGAATTTATTCAACATTCAACAAATATGTATGGTGCCCTTAACTCTGTGCCAGGCGCTAGGGATCCAAAAGTGAATAAAGCAGATGGGATTTGTGCACTTAGGAAGTTTACAGCAGAGTGGGTTGAAAGAGAGGGTTTGTATACATCAACCCAGCTAAAGCTGATTCAATTACTCCTGCCAAAATCAGATGCTAGAACTGTTAAGAATTTCCTATCATTCTGCACTTAAAAATAAAAACTCCAGTTATTATGCCACATGTTACTCCCTCTTCCCAAAGATCATTTTGTGAAATATACAAGAATACTTTGAGCGGTGATAGACAGAAACCCAGAATACTGCTTCCAATTCACTCACCAGGTGTGCTGCCTGCCTCGCAAAGGTGAGTCCCTTTCTAAGTCTTCCTTATTAAAATATAGACAATAATAGCTTATGTTGGAGGAGTTTGTTCTGAGGATTAAGGAAAACACTGGTTGGAGAGCAAGCCGAGCACAATGCCAAGCACAGAGTAAGAGCTCAACAAATCAATCCTTTCTCTTGAAATGTACATGTTTACACATAAAAACACTGAAGAACCAAGTAAGAATAAAGACGTAAAAATCAATGAAATCTGGGGTGGGGTTTTATGATAGTGGGCATACTAAATGGGTACAGGATTTCTTCTGGGGTAATGAAAATGTTCTAAAATTAATTGTGGTGATGACTGCTTAGCTCTGGATACATTAAGAATCCAATGAATTATATACTTTAAATGGCTGGGTTATATGTTATGTGAATTATATCTCAATAAAACTGCTATATAAATTGTATTTTAAAAAAGTCAATGAAATACTTTAATCAATATATTCAGGTGAGTCAACAGTTTTTCTTTGCAACCTTAAGACCATCTCCATTTTGCAATGAGAAAATATATTTTCAGTGCAAAGGATATTAAAACTTTTCCAAGATTTTCTTAACAAATCCTTTATAGGAAAAAGAAAAACAAGGAGACATGACAATACTACACACACAAATCTTCTAAGAAAACTTCTTAAATCTTTCAGTATATCTAAAAGTCAGAAGAAAAGTTTGGTTTTAAATGTCTAACTTTTTTTTTTTAAGATTCCATTTATTTATTTATTTATTTATTTATTTATTTTTAGGAAAGGGGAAGGGAGGGAGAAAAAGGGGGCGAGAAACATTGATTGGTTGCCCCTCGTACACACCCCATCCAGGTTAAACCTGCAACCCAGGTACGTGGCCAGAGAGGGACTCGAACTGCTGACCTTTCGCTTTGAGGGATGGCACCCAACCAACTGAGCCACACAAGTCAGGGCTAAATGTTTCACATTCTGTATTCGTATATAAGAATAAGTTTAGCTACAATATCGACCAACCAAACAGGGTAACAAAACACAGTGAGTTTAAAACTTACTGCTTCATTATTTAACACTTAACGTCACCACCAAAATATACACACAAATGACACAAAAGAACAAATGTCTGGTCTAAAACAAGCTGAACCCTACCTAATAGCAGCTTATTTTTCAAATTGACAAGAGGTGAATTGACTGTCCGTGTTCTTGTTTTCCAGCAAAACACACAATCACTCATCATATCCAAACGCTGGCCACATTACCTCAGCAGGAAAGAATTAAACGGGTAGGTCTAAAAGTAAAGCAAAGCCCTGGGTGACGGCACAGACAAGCCTTCCCCTGCTCCCTTCCTCACTCTCTCCTTCATCCAACAAATCTTTTCTGAGTGAGCACTATGTGATGAATACCCATCCTCCAGTTTTACTTTCTGATTTTTCTGTGAAGCTAGTAACATTAGTCTCAATAATCTTAAAAAAGAAAATGCTCACATGATATGTAAAGGTTTAACAGTTATTTATAACGTACATCCTAAACCAACTTTACTTTTATCAAAAAAAATGTTGGCCACTGTCCACAGAATAAACAGATGTAACAAAGATTGTGTACGGTCAGCAAATACATGGACTTGATTTTCTGTGTGGGGTGCCTTTCGCATGTGAAAATGGGCATCACTTGTGCAGTTTGGAAGGTGCATCCTTTAAGCTGCTCTGCCACCAATGGTGATAAACCTCTTGGAACCACCAATGGTGATGAATCTCAAAGAACCATCCACACTTTCGCTGGCAACCACCACTGCAAGATGGCCAAGAAAGCTGAGGACAAAGTTCACAGCCAATACAAGGACTGGCACTAGCTACTGGCTCTTTCAGCCCCTCAAAGCCTCTGTGGAGTTCACGTTGAGGGTCAAGGCTGGACCCTTCCTTCTCACCAGCACAGTGACTAAACAACAGGCTCACCTGCCACGCTGGTGCGGCCTGATCTCCATTTAGCAAAGTACGAACAGGGGGCGCATTTCCATTATCATCTTATTGTTCACCATTACTGCCCAGATACAGTCATCGCCGGTGTGGCAGGTAATGAAATGCAGAGGCAAAAGTGGGCACCATACTCCCCTTTTGTGAGTCAAAGCTGAATTTATAAAATCACTGGGAAATACTTCAATGAGTAGTAAGTCAGTTAGTGAGTCTTATGCCAATCCTATGCTCAGTTACTAAAAATACCAAGTGAGCCTGGATTGATATTTAATCTCTCCTCCAATCAAAATTGAAGAAGGAAAGTTCTATTCTCAGTAATATGATTTGTAAGTAAATACTACAGAATAGGAATAACAATACCATATGTTAGTTCCATCATTAATTACATAGAATCATTTGTCAGTTAATGAATTAGCCTAAAACACCCTATCCTGCACATTTAAACACTTATCCTTTATGTGCCTTTGGAGTTGCAGGAAAAGCAAAAGAATTTAAGAACATCTCTGGTGGTTTAAAGGGCATTGCTTACTTCTCCAATTAATTACTTTTAACACATTAATTCCCAAGAGCACTTTTCTTTCCTTGGAAAATAGGCTGAATGACAGGCGAAGGACCTCAGAAATAAACATTCCTCCTCTCACAATAGGTATTAAGTCTTCTCAAGAAAACCATACTTAGCTGCTATATCGTAAGTTGCCATTTGTATTTCCATTGTCTCCTCTGAAAAAACCCCAGTGATTCCCTAAGTACAATCCTTTATTAGCTACCTCATTAACATCTTCAAGACTCTGGGTTTTTGAACTATTTCAAAAATAATTCAGCAGAGACCACACAGAAACAAAGCTACTGTGTCCAGCTCACTGGAGAAGCAAACGGTAAGGCCCACCTGACCACGGTGATAAATTAGGAGCAATGGAGCCACTTTGTTCATTAAGCTCCCCCAACCTCGGTGGGATTCATGTTCAGGATCAAAGCTGGGCCCTCTATCCCATTAGCACGATGATTAAACAACTGTGCTCGCCTGCCACGCTACAACGTCTTGACAGGCTCCATCTAGCCTGTGAGGTAAGGAGGACAGGTGTCTCTGTCCACTGTATATCCAAGAAATTGAGGCAATAACACATGTAACTTCCTTAAAGGAAAAAAATCAAGCAGTGTGCGAAGGACCAGGACGTCCCTTCTTTCCACTGAGACAGAGGTTCTCAACTTTGCACGTTATAATCCCCTGGGGAGCTTTGAAAAACTACACCAACGTCAGGTCCCCAACCAGACCACACTGCTCACCCAGACCCAGTCAATGCCTGGCAGTGGTGCCAGGGAATCAGCATATTTTAAAAGCTCTCCAGGTGATTCAAAGGCACAGAGCTGAGACCCACTGTCCTGTAACTGAGACATGTTTTAAAAGTTGTCATTGGCAAATACTAGTTTTTTTTTCTCTCACTTCCTTTTCTTCAGTGGCTTTGCTTAACCAATAGGAGGGTGGAGGGGACAGGGATGACAGAGTGGCAGAGTGGTGGTAAATGACAGCCTTAATAATGAACCATGGACACTGCCGAACCAAGTATGTTCTCGGTAGGCAAAAAACAAAAAAGCCCAATGAGAAACATGATTCAATAAAAATCAAAAGGGAAATACATTCACAAGAGCTAAAAAGCCAAGTTCAATACATGTGTATTTACACACATTGCTGTGTACACCATGTTTTGTCTGTTTTGTTTTATTCCTCCCCCTCCAAAGAGAGCAAATTTTCAAACAAATAACTGTACATAGGCATGTGTGTCCCAAATGTCAGAAATGAAATGCTAGGGAAATTCTTTCCAACATCTGCAAGTAATTTTGTACAATACATCATTGCTCCTATGCATGCACCTTAAAGTAGAAAGATCAGAGTAGAATAACTAAACATCCAAATGCAGTAATAGTTTTTCTCTCCTATTAAGTATGATCTGAAACCCACTAATTATTTCCAGAGGAAACTTCTCTGGAACACTTTATTCCTGCGCACAATTTGGCTCTCAGGCAACCAGGCTCCATGGGCCGGCAGCCCCACTAAGGGGAAAGGCTGCGACTGTGAGCGTCCTCCTCAGATGAGGGAGTCTAAGCACAACTAGGTATTTGGTGGAGACATCATACTCCAGTCTTGCTGTTCCCCACCACCATCCAAGCAAATCACAGGAACACTCCATATTCCCTGAAGACTGAAGATAGGCGCTCTTAAAATTTCTAGGATCTTGAAACACACACACACATACAACCTCCACACGCGTGAATGCACATAAATTAGGTTTGTGAAAAACACCACCCGTTATACAATACCCTCAAAATGAAAACAGCAGGAAAGAGATTTTTATTCAACTCAATCTACAGGACATTCGTCAAAGGCTACTGACGGTTTTATAACTGCTTGACTTGCCCTTTGTTCATGAGAGCTCATACTAGAAAACTACTGTGGCTTACTTTCTCTTCCTCTGCTCCCCAAATCCTGCTCTTTTCACTCTCCAAATGTTTCTCTAAACGTGTTCTGGCTCTTTCTTTGTCTTTCCCCAAAGGGGAAAAATTAACGGTCATTTGGGTTTAACTTTTAAATTGGTACAAGAACCTTAAAACACACTGTACTGAGAAAAAAATGCAAATGGAACACTGTTGAAAATGGTTGAGGCATTAAACACATCTTAGGACTCAGGCCTTCACTGAGATGAGTTCTTCTATGGAGATCAGAAGTTTAGTTTATTCAGCCAGAATGACTCTTAACAGCTCCAGCACCTCCTGTCACCACAGTAAACATCCACACATTCCAAATCCTGCGAAATGGGAGGCAGTTAAAATGAGGTGGGAGCTGCCCAGGGCTCCATTACTGAGCGTGAAAAGCTTCCTTCTGCAGCTCTCAGTCTGCCGCGGAAAGGTATGAAAGACATCCACAGGGAGCGATGGGGCACAGCATAGAAAAGCAGGCACATGGGACTCGGGAGACTGATTTTCAGAGAAGAGGGTGAAAACAGAGAGGCTTTAGAGATATCACTACCTAATGACAATAACAACAACAACAACAATAGTCATAACACCGTAAAGGTCTTCAAGTCTATGTGCCGAGTATCAGAATTCCACATCAACTTTACCAGGTTTTTAAACACAGAATGTTTTCTAAACAATCTCATCTTTTATTAGAGGCTAGGGTTAAGAGTCAAAACCCAGCAGACTTCTAAGCAAAGTGGAAAATAACCCAAGCCTTACAGCTGTTCCAGAAAGTTTGTGGCTAATTTTACAACATCTACCACCCAGGGAGGTCACACTGCAGGAACCCCATCCTAGCCCACACTGGGAGAAATAGAATAATGACAAGCAATAAACTGACCGGCACTAAGTCACAGCTAAGAAACGGAAGATAACGCTTCATCCTAATGAGCAAATTATCCAAGTACAAGAAAATCTTACTTTCAAGTTTACAAAATTAACCCTTACTCTTTCCAAATCTTTTTCCGTTCCTGAAAATTGGCACCTAAACTAACTGTGACCTTATTATATCCTAAGTCCTTTTCTATACATTTCACACCAAGATACCAGCTGGAAACCCTTAGACAACACTTCCACTCTAGGGACAACCTAAGGGTAAGGCAAACTGTGCACAACTCAAAGAGAGGCAATGAGCGAGAAGCTTGTGCCCCACCTGGACCCCACACACTGGACTGGACAGTGTCTGAACAAGCAAGAGAGTTGGGAAAATTTTAATTCCAGCTCCTCTTATATCCATCCCTCCCAATGTGCTTGCATAGTACTGTTTTTAATGGCTTCTCAGTTAAAATCCCCCAAACTGACAAAATTTCTGAAGCCAAAAGTACATTTTAACTGTCGCATCCATTTGAGCAAACCAGAGAGAGGTCCCCACATTTACTGCTTGCATTCCCTTTCTCTGGTTCCTTCTTTGAGGGTTCAATCTTTATTTTTCCTTACTGGCACGATCTACAAATTTTTTTTTATCTAATTATGAAATATATCCTATAAGAGTATATTTAATATAATACATAAAACTCAAAAATCTTTCTAAGAATTTTTGTTTTTCTATCTTAACACAGCTTAAGCTATTTTCTGTCTTCAGATAATTATGTTTACACCTTCAGATAATTATGTTTAAAGATAATTATGTCACCTGATTTTCATTCTTTATTTTTATTCTCTCCTTTCATTCTCCAATTTGTCACTCTTCGGAACTATTTTCTCTCAGTGACTTCTTTCCTAACAATTCCTCCCAATATGGTTCCCTTTCCCATCAACTCAGCCTCTTTCGTAGATATTTTATTTTCTCCCTTTAAGTTTCAGACCTCAACTTTTCACCTTGTTACAGAGGAACCTAAACAGTGACTTTGAGTCTCAGACGCTTCTTGTTACCCTAATCTTTGTCCTTTCTCCTCTCCCAAAAGACCACAATATTGACAACTGTCCTCTCCTTTATCCTTGACCAGTCTAGCTTAGAGGAAAAAAGTTCCCCCAGTGTTCTTCATTTTCTTTTCTTTTCCTAGTATACTCTGGGGCATGCTTCTTCCTTATCTTTTCTATTATACCATTCCCAAAGGAGCAGTGCAGCTCTCTCCTTCGTATTTAGTTTTCAGTTATCCGTTGGCCTCCATCAAAGACACTGGCCATCTGAAATATGCAGTGCTTTATGATCGTGTTCTAGAGACATGGCCAACCATGGTCTGGATACACTATCAGCATGCCACGGCCTGATCTATGTCTCCAATAGCAAGCACAGGTTAATCGTGATCCATTTCTCTTGTACCTTGCTTCTCTTGTGACTAATGGACTGCACTTGCCAGATGGCCTGCTGACTTAAGGGGTCTCCACTCAGCCATAGAAGAGAACTGACTGGCTCCTGGGGCTGAAGCCTTTGACCTTCGCCTCATTACCTCTGAGCACTGAACAGCCCGAGCCACATCGCGGCAATGGCCCTCGCTAAACACAAGAACCCGGGCTCAATTCAGAAGGTAAACACAAGCCTCAGCAACACAAAAGTCCCGCTGTCAAGAGAGACAGACCCATTGGCGCGCCGAGGAGAAAATGAACTTGAGACCTATGTCGCTCTCTAATTTCCATGATAGCTCTGAGGGGAAAGGTAACCCTCACCCTGCTTCTCACAGACCTTCGTGTTAGCACTTAAAGTGGAAAACCACCCTTAGGGGCACTGATTCATTCTGAAAGTAAAAGCAGCCATGAACACAAAGACAAACAGTATTTCAACAAAAATCCAAAGAGCACAAAAACCACGTTTCTTTCCTCTCTGAGTACCGCAAAGCAAATTCCCCTTACAGGTGGACATAAATATATCATGGGGAAATAGGGCACAAGGAAATATATAAAAAATAAATTGTATTTACCTTCTTCTGTTTCATGCCACACGATCCCTTCCAAATTCACACTGGTCCCAGGTTCACAGGGCCCAAGACACTCAGGCTCTGTCACTACTCCAACTTCACAGGTATTGACACCCACGGAACGAGTCCGAACCAAAAGCTGTTCAACCGGCGCTGCAATATTGGATGAAGATGGGGAAAAGTAGGAGGGTAGAATCTGAGGCGTGAGACTGCTGGAAATCGGCGGTGGCGGCGCTGGCACTGTAAACAGGGGGTCAACCTGAAAGACAGACAGGCTTACTGCAGTGGTGCTGCATTCTGTGAATTCTTTTCAATGCAATTTGTTTACATCACTTCTAGAATATATCACCATCCCAAAATCCCTTTGCAATTATAATACGCTTTGAGTGTTTCAATGGTGCCAAAATATAAAGCAGAATAGAAATGAGCATTTTATTTTTTCATGCCAAAAAAAGCGAATACTGGAGCTTTCTCTTCCTAAATTATAGCCGGGCCCTTAATGTCCTTCTAAATTCACCAACAGACAAACTTCGGCCTCAGTAGTTGTGAATAAAATATGCTTTGCAAAATTAGAACTATTTATCACTTGTAATAAAATCTTATTTTCAAAGGTACAGTATTTTCCAAAGGAGAAACTCTAATAAACACCATATATGCATCATTGGACATCTAAACACAGGAGGTGGACTAAAATTGTTTTCAAAGTACTTTATAAACCATAATGAATTAAAATCACTCTTAAAATATATTAACTTACTCTGCTGAATATATAAAATACACAAACTTGATTACACACACCGAAACACATGCACTGGATATTATTAGCATGTATTTATTAAGTATCAACTCCTAATTAAGTGTTCTACTGCAAAGTTTAGCTGAATTCATATAAATGGAGAAATAAATGAATGTGCTCAACATCAACAGAGTTTGAGTTTCTGCAATGCAAAAGTCCTTTAGTGGTTGAGCTTGTCAAGATCCCTCACGAATTTAACCAAGACTCAGCAGCCTTCTCTCCAAATCCAGGAAATGCAATTGACAGCCAATACAAGATCTCGTGGTGCTGTAACTCCTTTGCACCCCTGTCCTGAGAAGAGCAGCAAAGGAGTCCTTCGCCTAGAAAAGTTTAGGAGTCTAGCCACAATGAAATGAAAGGCTATGCGCATACTAAATAGGTAGGTCATCAACCAACACATTCACTCTTTGGGTCTATTTTAACAACTATTATGACTGCTACACAATAGCTTTGGCCCTGCTGACAGGTTACCAAATGTGAAAGAGCAAAATGCAAAAGCAAGTCTGCACCAGGACTCCAGATCCTCTACGTCCTCATGTTGCACCCAGACACCATCTACATATAAGGAACGATACCTCGCATGTTTTATCAGCTGGACTAAGCAAATTGTATGTATAAAAAGACTAATAGAAGGTTGTTCTGGTAAAATGCCAGCATAGTCTGTCCTACACATATTCCCAGTTAACCTTTGTAAGAAACTGACACTTGGCTACAGATGTAATATTAAATACTCCTTGTTGTTTTTTAAAAATGCGAGAGTGCATTTCAAGATAAGTCACATGAGGAAGTGTGCTCCCTGGTTAAACAGCTGAAGCAATCATCTGTGTGGGCTCCTTGTTCACATAACTGTAGGAACTATTTCTACAGTTTGCATTTCACTAAAATGATAAACTGACATTCACTTGCCTGAGTGATTCAAGATGCAATAGAACAGCCCTCATCCAACTGCATGTTAAAGAAACTTAATTTCCTGCTCTCAAAGCTGCCATAAAACTTCTTTTGCTCCATGCTTTTTATTGTTCTTCATTCTTGATCACAGAGCCCGAGAAAGTAAAGCATTTAACAGCCCAAAACCCAGGTCTGGTGATTTATGCTCTCGTGTAAATGCAGCTTAATGTGGATCAAAGTTCACACTGATAGTTCCTATTTTAAAACCCAGCTGACAAATGAAGAAAGAGGTTCTGAGGGAGAAAATTTAAGGGTGAGGGGAACCAATGCTACTTCGTAGTCTTTATTATAACTAAAAGATTGTGTGTGATTAGAATCACTTTCTAGAATTTTTTTTAAAAGGAAAGTTATAAACCAGCTACTGCACTTTTTTTGCATGTTTCCCAACAACCTCTTCATTTGTATAGTTAGTTGTAAATTGACTGTAACTTGATGCTACACATATAAACTGAAAAGATAAAGTGCAACAATATTCTCAAACTGTTCTTTATATCACTGGATCGACAGCTTACATTAATTCCAAGAGAAATAAATATAGCTTCCGTTGGATAAACAAGAAAGTGAAATAAAACAGGGGAGGTGAGGAGTGTTGGCATCAATTCTCTGATCAGGTCACAACAGGACAATGTGTGCAACAAAAGTTATAAGAACCGGTCATGTGACACTGGGATTTTGGCCCCCAACTCTTACACGCTAAGATTATGACACTGGAGAACCATTTAAACTCACTGAGGCCCATTTTCCTCAACTGAAAAATGTCTTCTTTGGCCTTCTAATATGGATGACAAATCCTATCAAAAAAGAATTTCTAGACTAAGTCCTTACTTCCATGTAACTCTGCTTATGATTATACTTGCATACGGATACTCACACACACTCACCCAGTATTTGGAATATATGTATGTAATTCCAAAGATTAAATTTCTAAAGAATCTAGATGGATTGAGAAGAGAGGCTATGGTATCCTGGGCTTATCAGCACAAGTTAATTGTGTTTATTTCCATTAACACAATCCAAATGCAATGAACAAAGTTTAGCTGATGACATTTATAGAAGGGACAATGGAGCCTTGTCCGTACATGTTTCAAAATGAGAAAGCTACAGTTCAAAGAGTTTGACTATGTATATGAACTTAATCATAAACAGTCCTCCAATGTGATAACAGTCTAAAACCCTTAAACCTGATAGGAAAACTCAATATGTAATAGAGTTTTAAAGATTACTCTTTGTTACACAAGGGAATTTTTCTTCATTTTTCCATTGCACTGGTTTCCTCACAATAGCTCAAAATTCCCATTCTCATGGGCAAAGGATCCCCACGACCAGTGAGAGGGGACAAGGGAGCTTTTCTCCTCAGGGATTTCTGGAGTTGGGAGTGAAGAACGAAACCACCATGTGGTCTACTGGGGGTCCGTCTTCCCAAGAGGTCGCCAGTGGGAGGGTGCTAAGTATTCACAGCCAGCCCAGAGGTGTTTTACTGGGCTGGTACAGTGCGCTACTTTTTAAAAACATTCCTTTTTTTTCTTTTGGTCAACACCAAAAATTAGGAAAATGTCTGAATTTCTACCATCTCTTAATATAATACTTGAACACTACGCATTGCTGGGCCCACATTCTTTGTGGCATCAACCGACAGGGCCGAACCTCCCTTCGGTGTGAGGGACCTGGTCAGGTACAGACAGCTGAACCTGTGCTCCCGGCTCCCCCAGAGACAACTGCAGAATGTCTTCGGTAGCGGGTCATTCAGCCCAATTTACTGATTCTAGAGAAAAATGTGGCCCCTATTTGTACAAAGGTGATAAGCTATGGCAGCCCAGGTGAGAATGAAAGAGTGGCCTCCTACAAGCAGAAACTCGACAGTTGGGTTTCAACAAAATACTCAAAGACAGAAAAACAAAAGGAGGGGTAGATGGGAAATAATTCAGAGTGTGGCCAAGCCAACTCTTTCTGCCTGTGAATGCCCCCAGTGGGAAATATTCCCCCCAAAAGGTTTCAGTTCTCCTGTGTATCTCATGGTGTCTAACAAAAAACCACATGTACCATATGCAAAGCAGGACTTCGGAGGGTTTTTAACAGCTATTTTTGCCTTATACAGAAGATCTGCTCTGTACCCTGACTTATCAGGTCACTGATCACCCTACAACGAACCATAGTCTTCTCAGCTAACGACACTCAGAAAGAGGGTAGCAACAGTCCTCACAAGGACCCCCTCAGGCGAGGAGGCAGCACACATCTGGATGTGGTACGGGTGGACCTCGGGTCATGCTGAGTTCAACTCCTGACCCTCTGGGTACTTGTGGGACCCTGAGCAACTTACCTGGCTACTCTGGGTCTTAGAAATGGGAGTAAGAATAACATTGCCCACATAACGTCACGGTGAAGATTCCATGAGAGAATGCATGCAAAGTGAAGGCTCAGTATATTGCATATTAGTTCAGTAAACAATGGCTCAGGGGGCAAAAAAAATGTCCCTGCTCTGATATTACAGTTCCTTAACCCTTCACGTAAGCTTACAAAGCTCCTTTTTATATCCTTGTATGTTCAACATAAATCTATAATCCTCTCCAAATGCATGGTTAAGTGCAGTTAAAGTGTGTTAAAAGTATAAGAAAAAGGATTTAACCCGAGAAGCTCAGCCTGGGGAAACAGTCCTTTCATACCCTGGCATCTGGCAGCCGGTCAGATGAGCCCTGCGCTTCTGCACAGTCCCCGTCCACTAATCTCTCGTTGCACCTCTTTCATACGTTGCTCCCTCCGAAGTCTCCTTTTACTCACCTGAACTCGATCACATATCCACCCAGTAAATAATTTCCACACACCTGCCGTGTGCCAGGCACTGTGCACCCTGCCAGCATAACAAGAGTGGGCAAAGCTGTGTTGCTAATCAAATAAAATCATACAAAAACAGCAAAATTACAACTGTTACTGAAGAAATGCACCCAAGGGGCTGTCCATGGTGGCCTGAGGAGAAACGGCAACATGCAGTGGGGAGAGAGTGTGGTGGCAGGTGGAATCTTGCTCTCCGGAGCTGGGATCCAGCTCTGCCTTTAGTTACTTAACCTTAGGAGAGTCACTTGACCTCTGTGGGACTCAGTGGCTTCATCTGTAAAATGGAAGTAATGCCTGGCTAACGTGACTGCTACATGAGATCATGACAGACAGCATTTGCTCAGGGCCGGCACAGAGTAGCACCCTTAGCACTCAAGAAATATAAGCTATTGTCGCTGTCAATATCATCGTTATTATAAATATACTTGAGACCTGAACTAAAAGGTAATCAATAGGTGTTTGGGTCGTATTAAGGCCCAATGCTGAGCTTTGCTACATCCCAAGGCAATTCAGGATAGGCAGTTATATAGGAATGACCCATGAACATGGATAACAACACTGTAGGGACTGACGGTGGGAGCAGGGGCGAAAAAACTGAGACAACTGTAATAGAATAACAATAATTGTAAAAAGGGAGAAAAGAGAGGCAGTTATAAATACCTTTTGGGGGGCACCCTAAAATAGTAATAATCAGGTTCCATTAAGAA
>PVJD01000576.1:171590-404288 GCA_004026545.1 Mormoops blainvillei
GGGCGAGACCCATAAGTCTAACAGCTGGTGGTGGCAGCCTGTCAAACTGAGGAAAGTTAATGTCAAGAACAGACGCGAGGCAGTCTCTCACTGTTATTTTTGCATGATTATTCCCAGGTGCTAGTGCACGCTGAGCAGTAGCCTGGCTATTTATCACTAGAGAGAGCCCAAGAGCATGGGAGTTGGGGAGCAGGGAGGGTAGACAGAGGCGGGGAAGAAAAGGTTATTTACACAGATAGCGGCACTTAGTGTGTGTAATCAGAGGGCTGGGGGGAAATCTGCAGAGAGATTCTGGCAATATTTTCTCTGTTCACCTTAGTTCAAGGGCTTTCCAAGTGCTGATGAGCCAGGGAGGCTCCGAAGCTGGAGTGTTGGTGTCGGAAGCTTTGCATCAATTGAGCAGGGACTGTATCAGCCAGCGATCATTTCCAGTACCCAGACATGGAGAGCAAAGGAGGAGGAGTCACCAAGGCCAGTCTGGGGGTGCTCCAGCGGGTACTCCTGCTCTGCTCAGCCCCAGCAAAGGGACCGCCAGGTGGCTGAGAACGGCCAGTGCTGCCAGGCAAGGGCGAAGAGGAAGCTCTGGGCCAGGGAGACAGGCAAGTCTAATAAAAGCTTCTCACCCACACCCCAGGGCAGGTCTGAACCCTGACGGTTGAGTGGGGTGCGGTGTTTGCCCCAGCTTTCTCCCATCTGTGGCCACAAATCTCCACACTCCTCTTGATTTTAACTCCTCAATCCTGGGGTTCTCAGATTGCCAACAACCAGAATGGCAATGGCATTTTATTCTGCTAGTCAATATTTTTACATTCTATGAGCACGCTGGGGCACGATTACTTAATGCTCACGTTTTCTCTATATCTTGGTATTTGGCTGCTTTATGAGATCGCCCACAGTCGCCGCTCTAATTTAAAAAGCATTAGACAGAGACTGCACTTCATGTAGGGGAAATCACAGCTCTTTAAAGGTGACCACTGCCGCAGTCTCTCACTTTGCATTTAACCACCCTTTCTGCCTAACGTCACTGCCTCATTAGCAAGGCAAGGGAAGCTTTAAAAACTCCTTCCTTTAAGCACTGATCATTTCTCCATCCCTGAAAGACAAACCTGGAACAACTGTATTTGGTCATTCCTAATTCCGTCTTTCCTAAAAAGAGGAAAAAACCATGATCAAAGTGATTTGTGCTTTACAGCTTGCTTTGAAAATGACATAGGCATAGCCTTACTGAGGGTCATGTACCAGGCACCACACATTTTCTGTCCTTTAACTCTCACAACATCCCTATTTTATAGAGACACAAGTTGTAAGATCTGAGGACGGTCAACTTATCTAAGGAGCTGAAATTCAAGGCCAAACCCCTTTGAGTTCAAAGTGCATGAGCTTTCCTATAAAAAGAGTAACAACATCAGCAACTACTGCTCAACACGTGTACCACAGCAGGGAAGAGATAGGTTATATGCTGCATTCTTTCATTCAATCTTCACAACAAGATTGTGAGGAAAGTACTTTAAAGATAAGAAATAAGAAACTCGGGAATAGTAACTTTAAAAGGTCATCTAGGGTCGGTGGCCGAGTCAGAATTTGAAACCCACACTGATGTAGTGCAAAAGCAAACTCTTCTGAATGTAAAATAGAACATAGGTTGGAAAGTAACCTTCCTCCCAAGATAATTTCTTGACTCTTTTTTGTACGTTAGAAGCCACACACACATTTTCATGCACATAGTTCAGAACCATGCATTGCAGGTGTCCAAGCAAATACTGCAATCCCTTCAGAAGCCTCACTTAAAAATCTCACTGAAACCAAAGCTTGGGTTCGTGTTGTTATTGTCTTAAATCATCCAATTCCAAAAGTTACAACTATGTACAATGTCTGGGAATTATACCATTATTTTCATTTTCTCATCCTCAGGTATGAAGACCAGGGACTGCCCTAAACAAAAGTGGCTGCTCAAATGCTTTTAAAGGCTAAGCCTCTGACCTGGTAGAGCTTGGCTGGGGGATGCGCCAGGGTTCTGGTCCCAAGGCCAGCGGGCCAAGACAAATGCTTCCATTTCCAGCCAAGACACCTGCCACCCCGAAATCGCAGGAGGGCCAATCCAGGGTCTCTGTGGTGTTGCTTGGGGAGGCAGCCGAGGGGACTCATTGACTGTTAATGTATCACTCCAGAAATGGCCCTTTATACAAGTCACAAAGCAGAGGCACACACAAGGCCAGCCACACATGTAAAATGTACTTTAAACAACAGTGACTTATTTTTAATTTCACTCTCTAATAGTGACAATTTTTCAAAGGAAGAGAAAAGGTACAGAGTATTTAAAGATAAGAGTATAATGAATCTACTCAACTTGATGTCTTTTTTTTTTTTTTAAAGCCAAACCAAATTCTCCCCTAGGAGGCCCTCGACTATGTAGAGAGCTCCAGAGGAAAGTGACACTGATGGAGATGGAGGGGACATTTCCACCAGACCACATCAGTTATCACATACTTAGCCTCATTTGTGTTCTTTGAGAAAAACCTGTCCTATTGCTGAGCCACAGACTCTTCATCTATTTCAAAAGTGCCGCTGACATCTTCCAGGGCTCTGAAAGCTGGATAGGCTTAAAATAGTAGCAGTAAATGATCGGTGTTTTCATATATTGTTCATAAGGGTTGTCTGATTTCCTCTCATCTGCCTACTTTCAAAGATGCTAAAAAAAAAAAATAACAAAAATAAGCCACAAATAAAGGAGACCATCATAAATGTACTAAAAACGCCTGTCTTCTTGAATTAATCCTTTTCACAAGTCCCTTCACTTTGCACAAAGGGGAATTCCTCAAACGTTTCACACAAATGCCATTTCTATCAATTAGATCTGGTCCCCAAACCTTAAGAATGTAATTATTAGAAAAGAAGCTCAATGGTAAAACTCTGGATTTTGCTTAACATAGGTGCACTGATTCAAACAAATCAAATTCATAACCTCTGAATACGGTGTATCTGTGTAGATCCTGACCATCAATACACTGCTGGTCTTTGCATGACCTTAAATTTCTCCTGAAATTAGGGAAAGACTGGAGGCCTCTCATCCTCACTCTTCTGGACACAGGCACGATTTTAAGGTGGGAGAAAGGAGGGCAGGGAAGGAAAGAAAATCCTGTTTGACGGTTGGGGGTGGAGGCAATACAATCACCTTATTCCTGATCTTCTCTACTAATAGCACTTCTTTACCTTATACTACGAAATCTTGTGACCACCTAAAAGGAGAATTATTTATTTATTCATTTTCAAATTATAAGAGAAGGCTTATTTAGAATGGTATAGAGGTGGTAGAAGTGATCCGGTTGGGTTGCCTCAGCTCAGGAAACAAGTTACAGAGGCAGAAGAAGGGCCCTTGGAGGTTAGGAGAGAGAATGGGCAAAGGTACGACACCTGGAGGGAAGAAGTGGGAGAAGGAAAAGGTTGCTCCAAGAGGGAGAACCGGCTAGAGGGACTAGTTGAGACGTCTGAATTATCAACACAATACACGCTAGTCCTACAAATAACAAGGAAGTACCCGAGTCGCACTGCGTGGGAACTAAGGTGGTGTTGGAAAGGGGCAAAAACCTACCTTTCCAAAGCACAGTGGGTCGGCCACAGAAGGGGGCGATTCTGACCCCTTGCCCAAGCACACTATCTTGCTACAATTCATTCTCCCTGTGAAATCTAAACATTGCACATATAAACGCATGCCTAAGAGGCTCCTAACTAATGCCTTGTCCCTCCTCCCTCCAGATCTCCCAAATACTGATTCTAAACACTGATCCATCTCAGTAAATTACAGAAAGATTTGAAATTTTATTTTCATATGGAATCAAGCAACTCAGTAAAGATCTCCATAGTTTATCACAAAGAGAAAAGGTTACAGAGAGAAATGAAATCATAGAGGTTCTGCTCCTACAGCCATATACATACCTATCTTCAAGGACACCTTGGAGATATACTCATTTTTATCACAGCTCTGTGAAAGGCAAGGGGGACTTTTCTCATCTGGTTTTGTAAACTGAAGAAACTAAGGTCTTGAGAGATAAATCACTTCCCAGGGTCATAGGATATCCTAGCTGGGACTGTCATGACCTCTACCAAGTTCTGTACCGTAACTCTTAACTTCTGAAAGTTTCTTCTCCTACTGGCGCCCCCCCACACAAAAGCTGCTCACAGATCCAGAATTCTGTTTTCTCTCCTGAAAACAGAACAGACTGTAAAAGCCAATACAGGTCATTCTCCAGGGAGAACCTCTCTTCTAACAGTTTCTTACTCATCCTTCCAGAAGTCTTATCCACAAAAAACACTCAAGGGGGGATCATTTCATTTTACAGCCTTCTGTGCTGCATGTTTTAACATGAACATGTACTACTTTCCTCATTTTTTAAATTTTTAATTAAAAGATGCTACACCAGTCCACTTTAGAATAAAAGTAAACAAATGCTAATGTACAAAGGAGAAGACCCGTGATTTAAGGCTATTATCTAAACTTCTCTGCTATAGGCCCTGAAATCAACAAGCCAAGAGCTATAGGGCCCTGGGGTGGGGTGGGGTGGGGTGGGGGAGCGGAGCGGACTGTGTATGGATTCCATGCCCCCCTTTTCTTAGGGTTGCCGCTTAACGATGCCTCACCGCGGGAAGTTGGTTCATCATCCAACAAATATTTGCCAGATGCCAAGGGGTGCCAAGCATCGCCTCCGGAGCAGCGGAGGGGTCCCGAGGCGAGGGAGGGCGCTAGCAGTTGCCCCGGAGCAGCTGAGCTCAGCACTTGGGGCGGCAGTTGGGCCCAGGGCATTGTGGGAGCCCGGGTGGGCGGCCGGGCAGCGGCCCGGCGGGTGTGCGGCCCTGCGGACGACGGAGCCAGAGGAGGGCACGGGGGTCCAGGCAGGGCCGCGCCCTGTGGGCCAGGGGCTGAAGGCACAGGGGTCTGGGACAAGAGGGACAGCGGAAGCTAGTGAATGCAGCCCTCCAGAGGGCCCGGGTCCCTGTGGCGGCACTGTGGAGTGAGGCGAGAGCACTGGGGGTGTTAACGCAGGGGCGCGGGCGATCGGACGGCCCGTGGGCCCGGGGCACCCGGCCGCTGCGGGCAGAGCGGGCGAGAGGGCTCAAAGGCGCGGGCGGGCGGCGGCCAGCGAGGACGCCCTCGCAGTAGTCCTGGGAAGAAATGGGAGTGAGGGCGGCGACGGCGGGGTTGCTGCAGAGGGGCGCCCAGCCAGGCGGGGAAGGGAGGCGAACTCAAAGGCGAGGCCCAGGTTCCATTTCCGTTGGTGAGGCGGCGGCCCCATGACGGGGACCTGGGGGACGGGCGGCGGGGCGACGAACGATCACCTGCGGGCAGGTGCACCAGGCAGGTGGGAAGAACTGTGGAACTCGAAGAGAGGCATACCTGGTGTAGAGAAGTGGTGGGGCCGACGTCGTGCATGAGATGGCTCAGGGATATGTAAACAGTGTGAAGAGAAGGCGCAGAACGCTGGAGGCCCAGCACTGATGGCACGGGCGTGGCCGCTGAGGTCACAGCAAACCAGGAGAAACCAGAGGGGAGAGGCTCTAAGACCCGAGTGGGCTGAGAGGTCCGGCGTTTGACGCCACAGGGAAGTCAGAAGAAAACAGTGCCCTGAAGAGCTCCAGCCTACCCTCTGCCCACCACTAGGGCAGGTTTTTAAAGGGCTAATAATTCCTAATGCAATCCTTCATCTCACCCTAACAGCCGTTGGCAACCCCGTGATGTGGCCCGTACACCTCCCTGGCATCTTCTGCTTCCATTTAGGGGAGGAAATAACGATACACCACGATGGCTGTTGCCACGTCTTTTTCATTAGCTGACTTATCTTTGAGAACCCAGTCTCCACTCCCACACGCAGCTCTAACCACCTTTTTTATGTCATAGGCAAACCAAGAAGAAAATGAGGCCTTCGCTTCAGGAAGCTGTGTTGAAAAACCAATGTGTGTCCTGAATGTGCTTTTCAAATCGACCCTACCTGGTCCTGTCCAGGGCACCTCCCCTGGGGAATCACTGGGGGCGGTCAGGGGTACCCTCTCCTTCCCTTTCCCTCTTTCTACTCTTGTACCTTAAAAAATATGTTCTCTTGTTCTCCATGTTCCAGTTCCCAGACTACATATTCCATTTCTTCCAAATGTGAACACCTTCCCTTTGCAGTCTTGGGGCAATGCGCCTTTACTGAGGAAGAACATTAAGGACAGTTTAACCTGCTTGGAATATCTTTTAGTCCATAGTCTACTTAAAGGCTTGGCAAACAAAGTCCCTTGGGCCAAATCCAGCCCACAAGCTAAGAATGTCTTTACAAATGAATTTTTACAATCAATTTAATAATAGCAACCACTAACATAGAACCCATATTAAGTGAAATGATATCACCACCCCCCATAAAGAGAATTCCATTCTTCTCATTACAAGACCTATATTACAAATTGTACTCAATTTCTATCATTAGAAATGGTTTTAATTTTCACCAGTTAAAAAAATCTGTAGAAATTGTTTTCTCTCCCTCAATATGTAAGTACCTACATAATATCCTTGCTGTATCTGGGCCCACAAAGCTTGAAATAATTTACTATGGGATCTTTACAGAAAAAGCTTGCTGACCTCTGGTCTAATTAATGACAAGTGCCTGTACAGTTGACCTTTGAACGACATCGGTTTGAACTGCATAGGTCCACTTAAGGGTTGTTTTTTTTCAATGAGTACTGTAAATGTATTTTCTCTTAGGATTTTCTCCTTTGCTTTTTCTTTTCTCTAGCTTACTTTTTAAAGAATACAGTATATAATACATGCAACATACCAAATGTGTATTAAGTGACTATTTTATCAGTAAGGCTTTTGGCCAACAGTAGGCTATTAGTAGTTAAGTTTTAGGGCAGTCAAAAGCAATATGCAGATTTTTTATTGCACGGAGGGGGCTGGCATCCCTAACCCCATGTTGTTCAAGGGTCAGCTCTGTTTTCAGTAGCTCACTTAGGTCCACCCCTGGACTCCAGTGTAATTTGGTGGAGATGGGGAGAAAGGATGGGGGAGGGGTGTTTGAAGAGAGCAGGAAGAAAGGGGAAAAAGGAAGCTGGGAATGGGGAGAAGAAAAGGGAAGAAGAAGTAAGCACACACATCTATTTCTGAATGAGGGAAAGAGAAAAAAATTAATTACCCACTACTTTCTACGTTTCCCAATAAAACCCAGGAGTGATAACCCGGAAAAGAGACAGGAGGTGTATTTCGATTCTAACTTAAAACATTCAATGAGTATTTATTGAATAGCTCTTTATAATGCCAGCCAGTGTGCTTGGCACGAATACAATGATAACCAAGACAGAGAAGATCTCTGCCTTCACAGAGCTTACAAATCTTTTTAAAATTTTTTTTCAACAAATTACACCTCTCTGCTCCTATAAGAATAGATGAAACTTAAGCATCCTGTGTAACTGTGAGGTGTTTTTGATAACATTTTAATCTTGAATGCATTAGATGAAATTATTAATATTCTCAAACACATACTGTTGGAGACTAGAAATGAATCAAGCAATCCCAGACACCTGGACTTCTTTCACCCAGAAACCTGGTCCTGAATGGACAACTAAGATCATCAGTCCCAGAAGCTCCTTCTCACAGAGAATAATGACACACAGGTCAATGTCTCATGTCAAGTGTCCCAGTAATGCTTTGGGAACTGGGAAACAGTATAAAAAATAAGAACGCACTCTCTGTATTTGACTCCCAGATCATTAGCTACATAATCTTAAATTTTTACTCAACTTTTAAGCCTCAGATTCCTTACCTAAAGTGAGGATTATTGATTTGTATTTAATGTAATAGACACATCAAATGAGATAATCCATATAAAGTCTTTATTATCCCAACCACATAATAGGTGCTCAACAAATGTTAGCTATGACTGTCACCTCCAGCATGCACTGTGTCCACCAACCTGAACAGCACATTTTCACAGGCCTTGTTTAACTTGTCACAAGGCTAAACCAACACATTTAAATCATGCTACTATGGTCTCTGAAAACCGAAGAATGGTTTTCAAATGAAATGGAAAACTTCAAAATATCTGGATCTGGAATTGAACATTTACAGTAATTCAGAATCAGGTATACAGCAAGGTTTTATTTGGGGAAAACAATGAATTTTCCTCCTCCAGAAGCTAGTGTTCTGGGAGGAACCCTACCCTAAGAATGAGATCAAGATCTCCTAGTGTCAGCATCTGTAAAAAGGCATTAAGAATGCTAGCCTTAAAGAAACCATCATCAGAATGAAAAGGGAACCAACTGCATGAGAGAACATATTTGCCAATGATACACTGGACAAGGGTTTAAACTCCAGAATATATAAAGAACTCATATGACTCAACACCAGGAGGTCAAACAGTACAATTAAAAATTTTTGCCCTGGCTGGTGTAGCTCAGTGGACTGAGAGCACTGGCCTGCAAACCAAAGGGTCGCCAGGGTTTGATTCCTGGTCAGGGCACATGCCCGGGTTGCGGGCCAGGTCCCCAGTAGGGAACATGTGAGAGGCAACCGCACATTGATGTTTCTCTCCTTCTCTTTCTCCCTCCCTTCCCCTTTCTCTAAAAATAAATAAAATTTTAAAAAATAAATATATTTTTTTTAATGGGCAAAGCACCTGAATAGACACTTCTCTAAGGAGGACATACAGATGACCCATAGACATATGAAAAGATGCTCAAATTCACTAGTCATCAGAGAGATGCAAATTAAAACCACAATCAGATACCACCTCACTCCTGTCAAAATGGCTATTATTAATAAATCAACAACCAAGTGCTGGCAAGGATGTGGAGAAAAGGGAACCCTAGTGCACTGTTGGTGGGAATGCAGACTGGTACAGCTACTGTGGAAAACAGTATGGAATCTCCTCAAAAAAACTAAAAATGGAACTGCCTGCTGACGCAGTGATCCTACTGCTGGGATTATACCCTAAGAATCCCGAAACACCAATTCATAAGAACTTATGCACCCCTATGTTCATAGCAGGGCTATTTATAATAGCCAACTGCTAGAAACAGCCTAAGTGCCCATCAATAGATGAGTGGTTCAAAAAACTGGTACATTTACACAATGGAATACTAGGCTGCAGGAAAAAAGTAAGAAGGAACCCCTACCTTTTGCAACAGCACAGATGGAATTGGAGAATGTTATGCTAAGTGAAATAAGCCAGTCAGTGAAAGACATATCATATGATCTCACAGGAGGAATCTAATCAACAAAATAAACTAATGAGCAAAACAGAACCAGAGACATGGAAACATGGTACAGGCTGACAGCGGCCAGAGGGAAGGGAGGAGAGGGATAATTGTGGAAAGAAGGGGAAGGGACTAGTGAAAGAGCATGTATGAATGACCCATGGACACGGACAATGGTGTGGGGATTCACTGTGCGAGTGGGGGCAGGCTGGGCAGAGGAAGGCAAAGGGGAAAAAACTGGGACAACTGTAATAGAATAACAATTTAAAAAATCAAAAAAAGAATATGTTCTTCATTTTATTTTTAAAAAACAAATGCTAGCCTTAGCTATTTCACAGGGGTTACTTCAAGAATTTAATGTAAACTGTGAAAATGGTCTCAAAAGAATGTACAAAAGTAAATAAAAATGAGTATGACTACCTATTTTTACTATACAGTCATTAATCCATGTTATCTATTTACTCCTCAAGAGTCGAAAAGGAATGAGGGTTTATTGAGGGGTGAGACACAGGCCACACTTTCTTAGCACCCCTAATTTCAGAACACTTAATTTAACTGTCTTGTTTCAGAACAGATTTTAGGTGGCCATCCCATATTATTAAGACTAATATTAGGGGCAATTCACCCAATCCCATATTATCAAATAAAACCTGCTCTAAAGCTCCCAAGATTTCTTAACCAATAAATAAGAAATTTTGTATGATGTAGCCAGAAAAAAGAAAAAGCAGATGATGGAGGAAATATTCTATAAACTAACATTAAACTAAACGTACCCTGTGGGCGAAAGTTTCCACATTTATATTAATATGTATATTTCTACTATGCCCCCCTTAATATTACAGTAATTTCCAGTTAGTTGATAAATAACTCCAAACAGTAGTAGCATTAAACTAAGCTAAACTTAAATTAACTTAATTTGTATCATGATTTAAATCATCAGACAAGAACTGGTATCTTTTTAAAATTGAAGAATGTATACTTATTTTTGCCATGATGGTAATACATTTCATAAAACTCATATATACATATAGTACTTTTTTAAAGAAAACATTATTTAAAGATGGCAAAAAAATCCAATTTTTTTATTTCTAATAGTAGCATCCAGCCTTTACATATGCACGCATATTTTATAAAATCAAAACCATACTCAATCTTTGAATAGATTTTTTCATATATTATAGCTACATTATAAACTCTAATACAGTTGCTTTATGTATCAAAACTAAATGAAGACTCCATTTACAGCACTTCAAGACTATCTTCTCTAAGTTAATCATGAATATTTTTCCACACTGCATTAAAATCCAATAACCATAACCAAAATAACTTACATTTAAATAGTTCTGTTTAATTAAAAAGGGGAGGGGGTATTTCCTTCAACCACAAATCATTTTAAGATAAGAGGCTTAGTTAAGTACCTTTGGTCTTCAATGCTAATACTTATCGATAAATGTTTATTACTTGATTATAGTGCTTATTTTAAATGCAGCCCTAAAATTTACAAGGGGAAAAAAGAGTGCTCATGTCAAAGCCACCATTAGGCAGTTAAGGGATAAATCTGGCGCCTAGAAGTGAGGATACAAGTAAGAAGCGAAACTGGAAAAAACAGCTTTATGTATGTAATATACCAAATATCGTATAAAAGTCACATCAATCAAGCATTTGTTTTAACTAACAATTTTAAGTCTTTAATAAAACTTGGAAGCACTCTGAGATCTCATGTAACTTCTGTTCTGTTTGGGTGGAGCGGAGTGGGGCAGGGGAAATGGGTTTCAGGAAACTGGTGTTAGGTGCATTATTCTGCATTCTTATGTTCTAGAACTCTAGTAACTCCTAACTGTAACAATTTATTAACAAAACCCCAACTCTCAATCTTTGCCACATAAATTTATTCTGAATAGAAGTTGTATATTTTGACAAAATATTTAAGCTGACACACCTTAAAATGATATGAATGTCTTATAAAAGCAATGTAAATTTTTTTAAGCCCAGTAAAAAAATTCCATTTTTTTTTTATCCTCACCTGAGAATAGGTTTATTATCATTATTATTGATTTTAGAGAGACAAGAAGGGGGAGAAAAAGAGAGAGAGGAAAACATCAATGTGAGAAAGAAACACTGATTGGCTGCCTTTCGCACACACCCCGACTGGGGATAGAACCCTCAACCTTTCGGTCTATGGGACGATACTCCAACCAACTGAGCCACACCCAGCCAGGGCAAAAATTCCATTTCTTAAAATCAAATAATATGTTAAAACCACTTCTTTGACATCTACTATTTGGCCTAGGGAAAAAAAAATAGGTTAAGGTTAATTAATTCTTGTTAGCAAGAAGACAGAGGGTCTCTGAGATAACACAGCCAAAGATATGCAAAAGTACACAGGGAGATCAGCAGAATGATTTTAGAAATTATTTTATCTTTGTTTGTTTGTTTTATAGATGAGGAAACTTAGCTCAAGCACAGGAGTTTAAAGTAGAATAAAGGCCCAAGACTCTGCAGGTCCCAGTCAAAGCCCGCCATGTAAATGCGATGTGCAACCTGGGTTCATCTCTGCAGTGCCCAGAATTCTGGGCAGATGGATGTGTCTGTAGCCAGCAAAGTGTCCCCATATGGGCCCTGAAGTAGGACAATGGATACAATTTCAGGGGCTGTACCTCCTCCTCTTGGAAAACCTTCTCGCTTTCCCTTTCCTTCTATAAAGTGGTCGTATATGACTGAACAATTTGGTGCAGTTTCACAGTTCTAGATGGCCTGTCCCAGCCATGTCACAATCTGAGTACAGACCCACATTCTGAGAGCTTCCTCCCAACTGGCCTCCCATCTCCTTTCAGAACGCCATGGCCCCAAGTGGCCTGGCCTCACTCCATTCACCTCAGAGTGAACAGCAAAGGCCAAAACACGACCTGCCACCCCAAGCTGTACACCTGCCTGTGGAGAGCAGGTAATCTTCCTCTGCCTATCATTCTCCAAGTGCCTTGTTAGAGGACCAAAAAAATTCTCTTTCACAAGCGTTAGAAAGTCTAATATTTTGTCAAACAGAAATGAAAAATAAACCTAATCTAAGCTGTCATAGAATCATGAAATGCCTCTGGCAGTTCTATCAAAGTATGTAGACATGTACGGACTCTTTGAAGAAATGAAGCTGCACTTTATCAAGTGTGATTTATAAGCAACACTGATGTAGCTGGTAGATAACACTGCTGTCTAATCATTAGTAGTCAGACAACAGCCATGTGAACACATCAATTATGGGCCACTGCCAAAAGCCCTTGAGATCGTGGAGATTAACAGCCAATCCTCTGTTTTACAAGCTCACATCAAAAAGAATATTAATAAGAGGAGGGGCGATGTGAAAGCTTGTCAGAGTAATTCAGCCACTAAAACAAGGCATTTTTTCCCCTCTCCTTTCTGTTGAATTGGCCCAAGGAAGAAGCTGGCATCAGCTACAAAGTGCAATGCTGCCAATTTCTTGGAAAATGTTTTTCACTAACATATGGGAACTTGTAAGGGTCTGCAAAACTGCTATTTGGTGAAGAAAGACAGGCAAGCCTTCCTCATATCCCTTTTTTAATGCTGGAATGAAACAAGTAGAGTCATATATTAATATAGTAATTTTTTAAATTACTATACATTGGCTTGGTTTCTATCCTCAAAATTCAGAAAGTTTGTAAAACCTCACATATTTCTTTTATTTCCACCACCCAGAAAATTTTAATTAGCTAAAAGTAACTAGCAACCTGCAACATTAATGAGTTTCTTCGATTCGACATGGTTCTTGCCAATGTAGAACAAAAATCAAACTGTGTGATCTAACTTTAAGTACTTAATTCCTTCTTTCCAACCATCTCAGGAAGACAGATATAAATCCCACTGATAGTTCTGCAATTAGAATTAAACCAGCTCTCACAACCCACATATAGAAAGCATTTGCAAAAATGTATGCCACGGGCACAGCATTTATTTCATACATACCAGGAAGGACTGCTATATTTTGGTAAATGACCCGATTAAACCAAACAGCTGGCACGAACAGTTTAGCAGGGTTCCAGCAGGTTCCCTAGTATATGAACATAAGCCACACTACACAATGCATGGCCTGGGTTTCCCCTGCTAACACTTAAGAGATCTCTTTGAGTTTTTATTTGTAGAACACTATATACAGAGTGTTTTCCTAATATCTCATTTGTTGTTCATCATTTTAAAATCAGCATGGGGTAGTGAGAAAACATTAGGGGAGGAAAAAGAAGCATGGGGTTCCTGTTGCTTCTCAGTAGTCAAGCTGTTTGGCCCCTAAGTAAGTCACTTAATTCAAGGGCTTGCTGACAAGCAATTGTTAAATTAAAGATGCTTTACCAGGAGTTCAAAGTCTTTGAGGAGTCTGAGAAACCATGCAATTATAGAAGCAAAGGTTTATGTGTTTGTAACAGGCACATTTTTTTTTTTCCTCTGAGAGAACGAGTACAGAGATGCTCCATAAAATCCTAACCTAAAACAGAGTTAGGAAGCACGGACCTGGTGGTGAAGTCAAGGGCAGAGTGGCGCTTCTCTTTCATTGTATAGTATGCTCTACACATGTTTGTTAAGTAAAGGCACTGCATTAGTTCTACGCCTCGGTTTTCTCACCTGTAAAACCAGGGCAATGACATGTTCTCTGACAAGCTTCGAAGGTTGAAGTGAAAATCAACAGGATATGGCTTTAGAAATACTTGCACATAATTTACAGGGTTAATGAACTCGACAAGCATTCCTTGGGCAGCTAGTTGCTAGATTAGTAATTACTGACTACATTTTTGATATTAGAAAGGAAATAGCTTTCGGAGTAAATAACCTAGGAAATTTACTTGGGGTAGGGGGGCATCTCAAAAGGGAATTATTCCCAGGCTTTGTAGGTGCTGTGCTAGCAGCCCCCTCCAAAAGACGTTCGAGTTCTCATAAATGGGCACCATGATCATCATCATCATTTTTTATAATACATTGGATTTTGAGACTTCTTTTCCCTATCTCTTTTCCAGGAAAAGCTCTCGTGTTGTCAGAAAAGCACACAACTCACTAGAGACTCTGGAAGAACCACCATCGTGCCCCAGCTATCCAACACGGCAACCACCGGTTCAGGTGAAAAAGACTTTCACAATAAACACGTAGAGTTTCAATCTATTAAATGTATATTGGCAAGTGTATTTTTTTAAATGTATTTTAATAACATGTTGAGTTTAATGGGCCACTTCAAGGTAAAAATCAAACCACTGTTGTATTTAACAACAGTTATGACTATTAATGACATATGATTGTAATCAATGATTATAGACCAAAGCTGTCAGAATGGGCTGAGCTCCAAATTCTTATACAAATTTCACCAAAGATGAAGGGGTCAAATTCCATCCCTGAGTTCCTAAGATCTCATTACACTCCAAACACCTGAGCTGGCTTTTTTTTTTTTTTTTTAAATTAGATTGTTAACTTGGTTTAGACAGTTTTCCCAAGGTCACACCTAAGCTGTAAGTTATAATAGGCACTTCTCTCTTACTTGGATAATGACTTTTTTTCGAGAGTAGCCTTCCACTTTAGCCCTGAGGGTTTGGGGGTGACAGAGAAATGATCAGACAAAACTCGGGCCGGCAAACAGGGCGCCATTACAATCTGTTATTCTGACACAGCAGAACCCTTCTGGGTAAAGCAGCTTTATCTTAATTCTTTAAAATTCAACAGACATGCTCCACCAGACTCAGGAAAGCAGGTGCAACATAACCAATTATACAGATGCTTTAAAGAATTTAAAATGCCACATAAATGTAAGATATGTGAAAATCCAGATAATTCCCAATGCTTTTGCCTATGATCTCTACAGGGAAGAAAGACAAAAGATGTGGACCCAGAGCAGCCAGCCTCGAGGCCCTTCCTTCCCTGCAACACAGCACCTAATTACTGAGTATTACCTAGGATCCGGCAGGGTGCTAAGTGCTAGGGAGATAAAAATAAATAAGCCAGCACCCATGGCCTGTAAGGTCTCAGTCTGGCAGGGGAAACATGCATTCACAGGCAATCGCAGCGAAACCAGAGAGAGGTAGACATAGTATGCTTGTCTCCAAGGGCAGTAAGTAGGGGTGGGGGAAATTACGACTCTTTTTGAAACTGAAAGGACACTTAGAAAATGTAGTCCAAGAAGAAACTAAGGTGCAGAGACAGTGGCTTCTGCCCAGGGTCTTAAAAGTAGTTAAAGCCAAAACATCCACCCAATTCCCAGTTCCAGAGAGACTTCCCCTGGATCAACACTGAGGCAGGAATCCAAGTCAAGGGCCTACTACAGGAACAATCAGTCTACCTGCAGGCCGCGTGTGACCAACCTCAGCAGGACGTACTGGCTCTGGTCTGCTGACTGAGAGGGCATGATTGCAGACTGGCAATTTTTCTGAAGTTCAGCTGACCAGAAGAGATGACCTCCACAGTTCAGACCCACAGCAGTAATACTTACAGCCGCATGCTTTATGCTCTCCCAAACATTTCCGCCTGCCTCCAAGGCAATTATCTACATGCTACTAAACCAAATGGCTAACTAAGCAAAGCCGTTGCTCATCTTTACTACTTAAGCAGTTCACTGTGCAGGATGGCTCTGCTCTAGGATTCTAGGACACACTAGTAAGGGTATTTATCTGGCTGTAAATATTCCTAGGGCTGGAGCTGCAAATCATTAGACCTTCCTGCTCCGCCTCCCATTTGACCAAGTACACTAATTAACCACCCGTAAAACACTTAATGAAGTCATATTTAAAGCAATGTGGTGGTGATTGTTCTATAAAGAACCTTAAAAAAAAAAACAACCCAGGAAATTCTAGTAACCATTCCTAACATCTGCCTTTGAAGGAGAAAGAAAAAAGACATCTTCAAATGAGCTATCTGAAGCTTTTCTAAATGCACACAAAGAAGCCCCCCTGTAGAGCAGAGAATCCTAATGGGGCAGGGAACCTGGGACTTGGTATTTGGGGAAAGGAAAAACATTAAGCACTCTTAAGTGATTCAGATGCACAGCTCTGATTAAGAAACAATGCTTTATATTAAGGGTTCAAGGATTTTGGATATTGGGTAAAAAATTATTTATATTGAAATATAACCCTAAAAAGCCAGTAAGATAAAAATCTCACTTCAAGCTGAAAATTATACAGATAGTCAACTACCATAACAGTAATACAAGAAAAAAAAAGTTTAATAATCTTGGAAAAAAGTCTTTCTACACCAGTATAAAACCCAGAAGCCATAAAAATAAATAAATTGTAAACCTGACTACACAATTTAAGATACTTACAGAGGGGCAAAAACTAGCATAAATGGAATCAAAATAAAAAAATAAACAGACAGAAAAAAATCTACAAGCACATAAAAAAATCACAAAACATGAAAAAAGTGTATTTAATTATACACACTGAAATACTTTAAAATCAATAAGAAATGGCCAACAATTGGCTAGAAAATTAGAGGTTAGAAACTGTCAACATGTAGCAAAATAAAGAAATACAGTGGTTTGTTAACACAGAAAGGGCAAATTAAAATAATGGACAACTCTCAGATTAGCCTAAATTAAAGCCAAAAAACTCTAATTCACAGTATTAGACTGTAGCCATGCAGGCAATTCATGTTCCATTGTCTGGTAAGAATGCAACTGATGAAATCAAGTTGAGGGACAATTAAACTTTGAAATGCATTCAAAATGATATTCACCAAAATATTTTGTTACTGAAAAAGACTGGAAAACACCTAAATGTTATCAGTAGAGGATCAGTTAAATAAATTTTGGAATCGATGGTAGAAAGGTAACATATGATATCCAAGACGTACAGTAATGAGAAAAGAACAAGATATCAATGTTTCTTTAACATGTTCTGATCTGTGTAACAATACAAGAAATATAAATATATATGGTTGAACATATGGAGGCTATTTCAAGAAAGACATACAAAACTGTTAAAAGTAGTTGGCTCTGGGGAGCAGTTCTAAGGGGGAAGTAAAACCTACTTTCCATTATATAATATTTTAGTACAACTTAAACTTTTATTGATTTATGTACTGCTTTTAAAACTTCTTTTAAGTCAAATAAAAAGTATTCTAATCAATGAAACTACTTTCTCATGACTCTGGACTGGTCTCCAAAGTAGGAGGCATGTTAAATTCCTAGGGATTATGCAAGAGCTCCAATGAGGCGAGAGAAAAGGGGGAGTTTCTATTTATATTACTACCCCACCATTTAAAATTTCTGTTGTTCATAATTTTAGTTCTAATCAACTATATTAATGCAATAGCCCCCACGTGCGTGCATGCTCTGTGTGTGTGTGTGTGTGTGTGTGTGTGTGTGTGTGTGTGATACACACAATTAGAGACACCTGGAAATCATTCATTCTGGGAAAGTAATAGCCTCTTATTCGATGTTTTCTGAGGAAGGTACCACATTGTCTTTGAAAAAAAAACAGTATTTATGATCTTGCACCTAAAATCAGTTGATATAATTCACACAAGATAACACCTCCATCTCCCTTAACCACTTAGAAACTAGAACGAAATCCAAGGCCTGAGGAACAGAGCCAGAGCAAAGCCTAGGGCAGGTCTCCGCGCACTGAGCCCTACTGTAAAATCAGTCGTGGCCTGGTGCTCCCCGCTCCAAGCCTCCCAGTCCCTCCCACCTCTGAGTGTTACTTGGTTCTTCAGGGTTCCCCGAAGCCTGGCCTCATGTTCCGTCTTGGACTTCATCTCCCAGACCTGTCCTGTCACCACCTTTCAGCTTCGGCCACCCTGATGTCTCCTCAAACACACCAAATACATTCCCTCCTCCAGGCTTATACACAGGCTGTTCCCTGGGTCTAGAAGTGCCTCCCCCTTACTGAACAGTCATGCACACATACCAACATTCTGGTCAACAATGAACCACATAGACAACAGCGGTCCCATATGATTACAATGGAGCTGAAAAATTCCTGTCGCCTAGTGACATCATTGTAGCCATCCCGACATCATAGCACAATGCATTATTCATGTGTTTGTGGTGGGGCTGGTATAAACTGCCAGTCCTGTGAAAGCACGGCACATACAATTACAATAAAGGGCTACACCATCTAGGTTTGTTTAAGTGCACTCTATGATGCTCGCACAACAATGAAACTGCCTGACGAGGGCATTTCTCAGAACGCATCCCCACTGTTAAGGGGCACGTGACTGATTATCAGGTTCCTAGTCAAACAAACAGACGTAAACTCTCCTTTCCCACCATGCCTCTCTACCTCCTCCACTTGCTCAATTCTCCTGTACAGCACTTAAGAGCAGTCAAAACATATTTATTTCTCCAGAATAAACTAGAATATAAGTGTCATGAGAGCAGAGACATTGTTTACTATTGTATTTCCAGGACCCATCCTGTGCTTGGCATATATTCAGCATTCAAAAAATATTTGCTGAGTGAACAAATAAATGAATGAATGAAAGAATAAATTGAAACCCGCACTGACACACACCTACCCCTTTATAATATGTCTACTGTGAGAACACAAAACAGTGAAAGCACTCTAAGCTGTAGGAGGAGGCAGGGAATAAATACAGAAAGGGATATTTAATTGTTGTCCACAATAGCTGTATTACAAAAAATCCCTTAACATAGCAACAACATCCTAAACAAAAGATAAAAATGAAAATATCTTTATTTTTCTACCACAAAACCTACCAACAGCCCTGCATCTGCACGCATTCTCCGACTTTCCTCCTGACTTTCCTTCGGTTACGATGGAGAACCTGTCCCAGCTGCAGAGGCCCGCAGAGCTGCCCCACCCCCATGCTTATTTCAGGCCACCTGAGCCCCTCTCTCTGGTATGAGCAGCAGCTTTTTTTCCTTTCCTGTATCATTCATATCAGCATACAAACAGGCTATTATTAGAGAATCCTACTCTAAAAAATGATATAGACACTCCCTGACCTCATGTTGTCTCTTATAGAACATGTGTGTCATACGTCATTTTCCGTTTTCCTCACCTCCCATGTAAAATCCAAGTACTCCGATCTGACTTTTATTGCCTCCATCCCCACCTCTCAGCCCAGCACCACTTATGTTAAGACCAACAACAATAGTCATCCTTCCAAAGTCAACAGTCTTCTGAGTCTGGTCTTAACCTGACTTTTGGAAGCATTTGACACGTTGATCACACCCTTCTTGCTAGAATTTCTTTGCATGCTTTCCAGAAACACTAGACTAGCTGGGTTTCTTCCTCCACAGTGGACTCAATGCTGGCCCCCCCAGTGTCCCACATCTCAGCCCTGGGTCCTCATCTTTTCCAACAACACCCTCCAGGTGGCCTCTGCTAGCCCTAAAACTGTAAAGCCCACTTCCCCCAGTCTATGCCTCCAGCACCGGCTATCCAATTAGGCATTATCACCTAAAAGCCATGGAGTATGTCAAAAGTGTGTTCCAACTCTTGATCCACCCAACCCCCAAACTGGAGACGTTATGCTTAATTCTCATTCTCTCACGACACCATACCCAAGTTCTATGCTCACCATCTTAGACGATCTAAGCACTCCCCACCAGCTTCAGGACGACCTCTCGCTGGGACTACTGAAAAAGTCTTATGACTGATTTCCCTATTTCTCTTCTTGCCTCTCTACAATCAGTTCTCCACATAGCAGTCAAGAGCAAGTGTTCAGAAACAAGCCAAATCACGTCACTCCCTTGCTCAAAATTCTGTAACGGTTTTTCATCCTATTCAAACTACAATCCAAACTCCACGATGGCCTACAGAGGCCCTGCATGATCTGGCCTGCACCCAATTCCCAGTCCAATCTGCACATGGTCTGTCCAGAACACACTGCATGTGTGTTACCTGGATGAAATTAACAGCATGTGCAGTCAGCTGAGAGGGAGCCTAAGTAGCATGTCCAGAAAAAAGTGCAAACATCCAATCAGTCGGGAGTCCAGGCATTGATTCCCCTCAAGTCAGCACCAGTTGCTTCATTTGCTTTTTCTCTCTCATCTCGGGTTTATGCTTGACTCAGCCCTCTATAAGTGGGCATCAAAACCATAGCTACATCAGACCCTGCTTCAACCCTCTCTCTTATACCCAGTTCCAGTGCCAAAGGTCTTAAGGAAAAGGCAACAGAATTCACAACAAGTAGGCAAAATCTTCTACTGTTTTTCCAATGAGCCTCTTCTCCACTGTTGTCTAAGATGCGCCACGGTTTGCAGAAGAAGGAACACGCAGCCGTGTGCTCTCTCAGCGCTACAGCCATCTCCGTTGCTGCGGGGTCTCCAGTCTGCTACGAACAGAGAGGAGGTGAGAGGTACATTGGAGAGTTTATCACACCCATTATCTTTCCAACTGGTGTCTTTGACATTTCACCTTTACCTTGTCCAGGTGCACTCATAGAACCCATTACAGAATCTTCCTCAGTTACACACATTATTGTTATTATTTCTATTCCTCAAATCAGATCATTCAGGTATAATAGAAATGTGCAGTGGAAGAAAACACAACTCATATAAATGTATATGTATATATTGTATATCTACATATGTATATATCATATAACATATACGTATTAATAAAGAAGGAAAATAGCAATGATGACAATACTACCACTCTCAAGTCGGCCTCACCCCGTAACTTAACGACAGAATCAATCCTCGGGATCTCATTTGCCTATTTGAACTTCATTCCTTATATTAGTCGTAAAAGTCTCTTAAAATACCCACTGTAAAATCAGAAAGAAAGAAAAAAGCCATGTCAGATCCTGCTTCAGCCTCATCACTTACACCTTGTAGCCAGCTTCAAATATATTAAGAAACATCTACAGAAAAGTTCTCTCCAAAACCACCTTTACAAAGAACCAGATTTTGGCACCAAAAAGGTGTGATTTAAGACACCATGAAAGCTCTCCTGCCTCCCCCTAACCAGATATCCATTTGAGCTCCATCCTTTCAGCTTTCAAAAATCCACTCCCAATGAGGTAGTGGCACCTTCTTAAAATCACCATGACGGTCATTCAGTACATTGTTAATGGAGGGCAAAGATCTTGACAAATGGAGAAAAATTAGGCCCTAAGCAGATAGGGACATATCAGGAGGTAAAAGAAAAATATTTTTTAAAAGGAACTTAGCCAAGAGGATAAAGCAAAGATCACCTCGGCTTCGGGGCAGCTGATCTTTTGTTTATCTCCCTCTCCCATGCTGCTGACAAGTGTCCTCAAAGAGCTACACTCGCTGCTCCTCAGGAAGCGCCTCCTCTTGGCCTAGGTTATGCCGTTTATCCATCATCTGAAAATTACAAGCATGGTACAGCTGGCCCGCTGCTCATCTCCTTACCACGGAAGGCAGATTCGAACTCGTTCCTTGTACCATTTTAAAATGCTGAGGACTCGATAATCAAATAGTAAAGCAATAGATTTATGGCAAATACAATATATATAAATCTAACCCATGTCTCTACATTTTCTGAATATCGTGAAATGTGTTTATATATAAATATTTGGCCATATTCCCATTCCTGTGAAAGAAATGTATCCATTTGTTTGCCTTATAGATCACTATACCATAAACCCCAGGCATTCTACTCGAATAAAGCAGGTCTTATTGGCAGCCCCATGGTCTAACCTTCTCCTGTCCATGCTACGTTATTCTTCTTCCCTCCTTATAATTTCACCTTATAATTCTAGGTAATACAAATAAACTTCATGATAGAGCCCTATGAGCCTACCAACTTCAAAACTAACTTATTGGCCCAAGACTCACGTCAGTGGTGTTCCCATCTGAAAGAGAAGGGGGGCCAATTTCTTTTCCTTTTTTTTTTTAAGATCTTATTTATTTATTTTTAGATGGAGAGGAAGGGAAGGAGAAAGAGAGGGAGAGGACCATGTGTGAGAGAAACATCAATCGGTTACCTCTCACACACCCCAAACTGGGGACCTGGTCGGCAACCCAGGCAGGTGCCCTAACTGGGAATCGAACCTACGATCTTCCAGTTCAGAGGCCAGGGTGAGGGCCCTATTTCTATCAGCAACCAGAAAAAGGTCTTGAGTAGCTTTAAAAGCATCAGCTCAGATCACTGTACTCCTTCCAGCATGGCCATTAAATGCAACAACTGTGAAGAATAAATGGATGCCAAAAAGTAGGCTGGTCTTTCGAAAGCACTAATCACCATCTAACTGCCCCCTTCTGCAAACTTACTGTTTGAGCTTCACAGCTGCAGTGTGAAAAGAACAGGCTGGCCCAGGCCTCAGAGAGCATCACAGGTCAGGGACATGGGCCAAGGCCTGGGCAAGGGCGGTATTCCTTAAGGTCTGACGAGGTAACCGCCAACACTCTAACCAAGAGAGTGGGTGACAGGAAAGTGGCAAGTTCTTAACACACTTGAGAGAAAATCTATTTTGAGCCCAGGAAAGGCCAAATCACTTTAAACAGACATACTAAATCATTAAACATTAAAAATCACTTTCTTCTTGATCCTATCTATTCATGTAAATGGGTAGGACAGACTCTTCAAGCTTCTCCTTGACTATTGTACATATAAGTACTTTCAACCTGTGCTCCACAGAAGGCACAGCGGTGCGCCTGCCGCAAGAATGTTTCAAAGGTGCAATACCTGACTTTAGTCGGGGCGCTGACTACTCTTCCCTTAGGCTGTCAAATTAAAAAGAAAAAATAGCCAACACAACAATAATCGTCCAGTGTGAATGAATCAAAACTATACCTTTTTTTTTTTTTTGGTCACACTGGCAAAAAAGATAATATACTTCTTGGTGTGCTGCAGAATTTTAGTAATTAGCTTATGTATGCTATGAGATGAAAAAGGTTGAAAATCGCTGGTATTATATACACACATTTAAGTATCTATGTCTATATGTGCTTATAAATACACAACATACAAATATGCTATATTTAGTAACTTGTTACTTTCCATTCTTTTTTGTTATTCAGTTGTTATTTCCCGCACTCCCCCCAAAGGGTACTTTGAAATTTTTCCAGTTTTCACAATTAAACCTAACCATCTGGACTAAAATCTTCACATTCACCAAATTAGTCACAGATTTTGTGGGTAAGCTGAGAAAGTAAATGGTATGCTCAGTGCTAGAATTTAAACCACATCTACCACAGCAAAACACTCTCTCTCCAATAATCTCTCCAATTATGCGTGCACACTCAGGCTCAAATAACATGGAGGCAACTATACCTGACTGCACAGAATATTTGTACAATTAATATCACTCTTTAGATCCCAACGTGAGTTGCAACAGATCGAAAATGAAATTCTTCAAAAACCTTTCAGAACTTACTTTACAGACAAAAGATAAAACAGCACCTATTTTCCTACCACCATTTAACTTCCAGTGCGTGCTCCCCAAATCCAGAGGTGATTTGAAGAGATTTGTATCTACGTGTTGAACACCAGTAAAAATGTCATTTGAATATACTGGGCATTTTCTGGATTTCTTTAAATACAAAAGTCTTCGAACATCTTCAGATTTCACCGTTATGTGTCAGAAAAGGTAAGTTCAACGTGTTTAAGATTCAATATGCTTTGAGAGCTGAAATCCAACAAGGGCAAGTGATTTCAGGTTGTCATCTAATCACAGGTAAATAGCAGTGGCTATTACAGCAGTGGATATTACAGAGATTATCTGCTAGAAGTTAACTCCAGAGCTGTACTAACTCCAGGTAAGTGGAAAACACTGGTTCTTACAAAGAAATAATGTACATGAATTTATAGCAGGCTTATGGATTCATATGCTAGCCTTTCAAAGGAGACTTTAAGCCTTTAATATTAGCTAAGATAGAAAGTACTAGACTTGGGTGTAAGCAGGTTTATAAAAATAATTTTCAGAGCATCTTAAAAAGGTTAGCATTTTTCTTTTCACATTTTATGTGGGCAATAAAAAGCATCCACTTAAACAGTGCTCGTAGAGAGGTTAGAGAGGAAGAACCAGACACAAGTGGAGCCCTTGTTAATATGCAGGGAGCTCAGCACCAATTCCCCTGTGCTTTATGTATATGTGAACAAGGAAGGACTAAATTCACTCAAATATAGTATGTTTAGGTAGTTTTTGAACCCTCAGAAACATTCACATTGTAGAAACACTGACAATTTGATAAAAACAAAATGAAAAAAAAAAAAACTTTCTTTCCCAGAAGGATTAAAACTATAAAAAGATTTCAATTTGCCAAGCCTCGAGGCTGTCACAAATATTAACATGAGCTGTGTTTTTTATCTGGGCACTTTTGTTTTTGGCTTGCTCAGTAAGCCGAGGTGGAGCGCACATTAACAGTCCAACAACGCCCAAAGAAATCAAATTTTGGTGAGCATGGGCAGGGATTTTCCTCTTTGGTGAAACAATTCTTTTGCATGATTTTATAAAATGTATTTACATAAATTTAGTCTACTTAATGACTGTAAAACTGCTAAACTTTATGAAATTTGAACATCTGAAATCGTAAAAATTATGTCGAATGCTCACAGAATTAAAATCCAGTCTCTCTCCTCACTAATATAGAAAATATTAATAAAAAAGCATTGGACTGAACAACAGCACATTAAAATGTCACTAATTTGAAAAGGCTGAATCCATTTAAACCTAAATCTTTATACCCTTTTTGCCCCCGCATTCCCTTTACCCTCCTGTTGCTCACCATCACACCCCATAAAAGAAATAGATCTATGAAATGAAGCTACCATCCATGATTCAGACTAAAAAAAAAATCAAGCCATTTCGAAAGGACTATGATACCAAATAACAGTACTAGAATTTAGTAAGGTGAAAAACAAAATGAGGTCACGTTAAGACAACTTAACATATTAAAACATTCTATTTATCTAATATGCATAAAGTAACAAATAAGTAATTTTAATGTTACAGAAGGAATGGGCTTTCCTTTTTTATGGCCAAACAGAATGCAAAGACATCATGTAGAAACAATACTTATAAGCATCCTGAGTTATCATTAGGGTGACAGTTTATACACAAAGAGCACTTTGAGATAAAGGGTTTCATTCCAGGTTAATGTAAAAATAAAAACTAAATTGGGGAGTGTTCAAAATAATACTTCCAGAAAACAACACTTTACTAGTGATTTCCTTAAACCTGTTATTTATCAAAGGATTGGAAGGGCAAACTTCAACTACAATGGGAACAAATGCTATGACTTTTGGTCTTCTACTGTTAGACACAATCTAGCCCTTAAAAAAAAAAAAAGACATCTTGAAATTTTGGCTGCCAGGCAACGGTGCTACCCTGCTCCACCTCCTCCCACCCCTCATCGCTATGGTCTTCATGGCTCTTGCTGGAGAGTTCCTCTCTATTTAGTACCACAGCCCCTAGCTAACAAAATAGAGGGGAATTTCCGTAAAGGGCTCCAATTATTCAAGAAGTGCATTGTCTAGAGTCATTCTAACAAAGGCTCTCCACGAACCACCCCCTTTGTGACACACCTTCTTTCTACTTTTTACTCCCTACCTCCACTACCATCACCGCTGCCGCCACTGCCACCACCGCCACCACCACCACTGTTCCCAGCCATCTAAACAAACAGGAAACTTCAACAGCGGCCATTGTCCCTCTCACCATTGCAAAAACCTTCGATTCTAAGCTTCCTGACCAGGCAGCAAAGAAATGACAACCTGCCTCCACCTCCCACCCACCCCTCTCTTTTTACAGCTTAAGAAGTATACTTGGCCAGGCAGTTCTCACCATTAAACCATTCATTCCTTCTTCTTTTGTGAAAAACGGGTAAAACAGCTGAGCATGATCACAAAACATAACCCTGGGCATTCAATTCCTATACCTTACAGTTTCATTCTTTCACCTCCTGGTCCATAGGACTTGGTGACCGAATAAATCTTAATCTGTAAACAAATGGTTTGCCTTACAACTAAACCATTCATTCCTCACCCCCACCCCCACCCCCCACCCCCGCTTGGCAGCTACCCAACCTAGAGACTTCTAAGTTCTTCCATTATTTAGTGCTCCCAATGGTTAAAAGGCAATAAGCTCATTTGGAGTTTATAAAGCTATGCACCATCAACAAAAGCACGTAATGCGTCCAAGATGCACAGTGGCTTCTACTCGCACAATGGGGAGCTGTGTGTAGTCTCCCCCAAAATAAAAATGCCCAGCCCCAATTAAGCACCCCGGGGGCCTTCAAAGCAGTTATGCTAAGTTGCAAATACAGCAAGATCCACTTGAACTCCAACTGTCTTGTGTGATTTTCCTCCCAAGGTAGGAAAAAAGGCTAGGCAGACTGACCTCATTAAAGGATAATTAGTGAACCCGGGACTTGAGGGGCTAGCACAATTGTGCCTATTGTGAGCCTTTCTCTATGGGGCAACAATTTCCTTTTTTTTTTTTTTTTAAACCTAGGAGGTCTCTCCAATCTTAAAGGTCCACATTTTAAATTTTTTAAGGATTTCAATCTGGCTATTTTTTCTACTACCAGTCACAGAATAAGAAAAGAAGCAGTACAAAGAGCACTCAACGTCTTTTGTGGAATCTGGCATAGCTAAAAGTTTTCAAATAAAAGACTTTAAATAATTTATATTCTACATATGATAAATAATTTAAACTATACTTTGTTTTAAATCAAGTGAAATAAATGCTCCACCTCTGAGTTACAGAGGTGGAGGTGGAGTTACAGCACATACAAAAGTACATAATAAATCAATCATTATAGAGCTTTTCTGATTATATGTGACAACGATGTTGGGGAAAAATTGATCTATTTACATGTGAAGGTGTTACTTAGAAACTAATACAAACTAATGTGATCAACATAACCACTTGGCCATCAATAAAATTCTTCACACCTCTTTAAAGTTCATTATTACTGTTGATATCAATCTGCCAAGATGCTGAGGACTGAATGCTACTATAAAATACACCAGTAAATTTGGATGTTTACATTCTTTAACTTAAGAGTACCTCCTTTCTGCAAATACTGAACCAGAGACCCACTGTCTTGGTACTAAAATTTGCCAGTACATGAGAAAATAGTTTTTAAGACAATAAATTCAGCTAAATTTGACCTTCTCAGCAACCAATATTTAAAGAACTCTAATATTTACATATAATCAGGTGGATCAATATCTTTGTTTTGTTTTTTTAAGATTTTATTCATTTTTAGAGAGGAGGGAGAAAGAGAGGGAGAGAAACATCGATGTGCCATGTGCAAGAGATCGGTTGCCTCTCACGTACCTCCCAGCTGGGGACCTGGCCTGCAACCCAGTCATGTGCCCTGACTGGGAATCGAACCAGCGACCTTTTGGTTTGCAGGTGGGCACTCAATCCACTGAGCCACTCCAGCCAGGGCCAAAGAAAGAATTTAAAAGTGGGTAGCAAGTATTTTGTGTTTTGGACAAATACACTTAAGCTATATTTAGAAGTTAATTTGTGTGCATTTGTGTTCTATTAAAAACACTGCACCAGGACCCCTCTGTTCCAGGGAGACATCCTTGTTTTATTTCTAGAAACACTACAAAATTTATTTAACTTAAATGTGCGTAATAGATTTTGAGAAATCCTGAAAAGATGGAAAAGTCTTATTGAGAGAAGGGGGAACTACACTCTAGTTGTTCTAAACACACACACACACACACACACACACACACACACACACACACACACAGAGTCTGTCTGATGTCCAAAAAGTCCAGCCATTGTTAATACAACCAGAACAGTTTGCACGACACACAAGGAGAGTGGGCTGGAATGTGCATGTGTGGACAATGACGACTTCACTGTACCAGTCAGTGGGGGCGGTAGATACTGCTGACTGGGCATGTGTACTGTGGCTCTGGCATTCACAATGACTGAGAGAGCAGAGCAATGTATCTGCATCAAATTTTGGGTTAAGCTTGAACATTCCTCCATGGAAACTATTCCGATGATTCAGAAGGCTTCAGCTATGGGCAGCTCATGATTGGCAGCTTCATCACAACGTGCCCGCTCATGCATCATGTCTCCTGCAGAGTTTTTTGGTGAAACATTAAATCACCCAGGTGACTCAGCCCCCCCTACAGCTCAGATCTGGCACCTTGACACTTCTGGCTTTTTCCAAACCTAAAATCACCTTTGAAAGGGAAGCAATTTTCAGGCCACAGATGAGATTCAGGAAAATAGGATGGGTCAGCTGATGGCAATTGGGAGAACTGTATGAGGCCCTAACTGTATGAGGTCCTAAGGTGCCTACTTTGAAGGGGACTGAAGCATCGTCGTCCTGTCCTATGTACAATGTTTCTTGTATCTTATGTCTTCTTGAATAAATGTCTCTTTTTCATAATACATGGCTGGATACTTTCCGGACAGACCGCTATCTATTTCTAGTACACAAGGGTTTGAGGGGGGAAAGCACAAGTCCTGGAGGTCACTCCATACAACTGGAAACCCTTCTTCTTAGAGTAAATCCAAGGGCTCAAAAAAAAAATAAATATTCAAGAGCATTAATTTGTTTCTAGATGTGTGCGTGCAAGTAAAACAGCAGTCATAATGTGGAAATTTCAGTCACATTTTGCAACTAATTGGAAGCAGATTAGAATTCCGCCTCAGGGGAACGTTGTCAAACTAGAAGCTGGAGCAAATGAAGAAAGAGGTGAGGGCTTCGTGAAGAGCTGACAGATTTACAGCGCTCAGGGCTATAAACGGGTCCGGGGAGGGAAGGAGGGCGCGTCCCCGGCTGCAGGCTGCGCGCCCTCACTGCTCCCCACAGGGAGCGCGCAGCCCGGGGCCACACCCCCAGGGCCCGGGTCTCCTTAGGCTCCCGCTGGGAAATAATAAACTGTGCCCTCAGAAGAAATCAGGGGTTCTGATAAGATAAACCTGCAGACTGATAAACTGGAACACACAAAAGTCAGAGGGAGAGAAGGTTTCTTTATTTCCACAGTGGGGGAGGGGGACCAAAAGAAAGCAGATTGCGGAGGATAATACAGCGATGGAGTAATGGAAACAGCTGCTCGCTTTCTACTTCAGTGTCTGGCATCTGCTGCGGCATCACTGGAAAGGCTGGTGAAGGATTTGGGCAAGGAATGTAAATGCAGACAATTGGCCAAATGGAGTTTGATGCGGAAAAGCTCCATTGCTCTGTTTTAAAATCATGTTGTTCCCTTTGGGGAGCAGAAGCAAACAATATTACTTACTCAGATTCCACCTTCAAAGCAGTTGCAGGGTTTGGGAATGTGAATTGCTTTTTTTCAATCAGTTACTTAAGACGTGAAACAATATAAAGGATAAAGCCTAGTTGTTGGAGCAGTCTCATCTTCCAGCGATCTTCATGGAAAAGTTAAATGATGCACTTTTCTGTATGTTTCACTTACTTTGAAAAAAACCCTGTTTTTTTAAAATCACCACTGCTTACTTCTGAACTGGCTCGAGGGACAATTTCTATTTGTTGTGCCTATTTTCCCCCTGGCTGCAAAGACTCAGTTCTAATTTCATTTCCATCACAAAAGAATTGGCAAAAAACTAAAACGCAGAAACACATAACTCAAGCGCTGCTGTGCTAGTCATAAGCCTATAATAAAGCACAGATTTGATAGCATTATCCGTGTACTGTGGTGAACCACACACAAATAAACAGTTCTCCATGAGAATGAAAACCCGAGGCTTCAACCCTTCCAATTCAAACATTATTGTTGCTTTTAACATGAGCCATCCATAAAATCAGCCAAGGAGGTGACAGGAAATCCAAAAGTAATCTGGTCTGGCTTATGCACACTTTGCAAAAAAATTAGGAGATGCTTTCCAACTCATCTCGATGATGTTCTAAGGGAAGAACGGTAAAACCGTAAAATCTGAATAAAACAAATGATATTCTTCCACCAGGTGAATTCAGTCACGTGGTGGGTATAGCAACCAAAAAGAATACAGCCATTAAGAATGGGGAAGGTTTGCTAAACCTAACTAGGAACAACTTAGACATGACCTTTGCACCTTCAGTGACTAATGTGAAAGACAAAAAGGTGTACCCAAAGCAGCAGCCCGAGGGCCAGATGTGCTTTCCCAAGAAACGAACCAGGAGTTTTCTTTAATCAAAAGGACGCACAAACAGTGACTTCTAGGAGTTTATGAAAGTGTGACCAATTGTAACTTTGTCGTCTGTTGCTAATTGAAGCATATAAAGGAGTCCATTTCTTAAAACATACTACAAACACTTCTTTTTTTTTTTTAATTCACTGCCACATGACAAAAACCAGAATCAAGTTGACTGGTAGAAGATCAGTGCAACCAAAGACGAAGCTATTATTTCAAACTGTCAGGGGAAGGCAGTAAAATTGCTACCAGGTCTCCTTAAGTTACCCTTCAATAAAAAGAAGCCATCAGGGAAATAAGAGGAAAAGAAAACACATCAAAACCTTAAAAGTCCCTTTAAGTAAAATTATACGTCTGTGGCACCATGCCATCTGCTCTCCGGTTAACATAAGAAGCCAATTCCACAACCTCAATATCTGCTTTCTAAAATCATTATGTACAACACAAAATATAATCAATGTATTTTTAAACTGTAAAAGCTACATTCATATGGCATTATTGGAATATGCCTAAATGTCCCTGTAGGCGCATTTTTCTTAAGGTGCTAGCTGACAATGAGGATTCCCAGGAGGCAAAAAAAAAAAAAAACCCAACAACAACGCTCAGTGATGGAGCTAGAATGTCACAGTGAATAATCATCAAGTGGGGGTGGGGTGGGGATGAGAAAGAAGAGGATAACTTTGAAAAATCAGCAGTAGTATTTATTCCTCCTTTCGAACCCATTTGTTCTAACCAAAACACCCTTCCCTTTTCTCCTTTACAACTATAACATATGTTTTTAAATTTTCATTTAGCTTCACTGAGGAGTGTGGGGAGGGCTGGGAGAGAAGCCTTCTAATTACCAGATGAGTACTGTGTAGTTGAAGGCCCACTGACCTATTCAAATATAACTATTTGCTTTGTAATCCCTTCAGCTTTTCAGGCAAAACCCAAAGGTAGTTCTAACCAAAATGTAGGAAATATACAGATCTCAGTTTTACAAGCAATGTGTCAATCTCACTCCGCTCTAACATCCTTAGGCTTTTCAAAATAACATTACAAAGCCCAACCACTGATCAACTGACTGAATAATGTAACAATCTTTCATTTAGTTGCAAAAACTTTGTTACAGTTACCAAAACCTTTATCTTCAATTAAAAAAGAACTTGCAACAGAAAACAAGTAGCCACTAGTAGAACTTCAGGGGGGAGAGAGAATTTGACACCAATGGACCCATTTACTCTGCAGCAGAGTGGAACATAAAATCAACAGGGGTACTGAAAAAAAAAGAAAAAGGATAAAGCCATACTAACGCAATACACTCAATCCACTCCCAACCCAACAATCTATATATGCAATTACAGCATTTATATACACATACCTATGCGATATCACTGTTACACGGCACCAGTATGATCCCTATGTTAGTCTATAATGAAGACTTAAGTTGTTCCCGTTCTCTTTATCTACAACCTTAAATGTACAGATTAAGAGGAAATTATTATTTATTGACAACGATCCTAGTGAAGAAAGGTTATTTCCCCAATAATGTTGCTAAGAAAGACAGCCAGGTATTCCTTAGTTTTGGCTTCCATGTTCTACTAGAATGTTACACTAAAATATGTAATTTAGGAATAAACTGTTTAATATTCAAGCAAAAACCCTTAATGTTCAGATCCCTGGCAAGTTCAGAGTGCTGGCAATCAAAACTACGTTGTGCTACAGTAATTACTATGAAAAACTTCCAGTGTTCAATATTAAAGAATAGAATAACATGATCCTTCCACCTCTTCCACACCTCTAGAGTGTGTTCAACATGGCAATTATCTCCGCTCAAGAAGCAGAGTTTAAACTGCATAGAAACTCAATTATACCCATGACTTTTTAAACACACTTCAAAAGGCAGGTTTCATCACATTCAAATCACAGAGCAAAATCTTTCCCCCCACTTACAAAAAATAGATTTTATCCCTCTCCCATGAGACATCTTCAAGAATGAAAATGATTTCTTTTTAGCTTTTGGGCCCACTTTTTTTTTTTTTCTTTATTAAAACAGAGAGATGACTGAGCAATGATGAAAGACTACAGAGAGATCCCATCTGACAAAGGCTGAAGCACAGCTCTCCCAAATGTCACTACTGCCCAGCCCAGAAGTACCACCATTTTAAAAAACCAGATCGCACACTTGTTAACAAAAAACACATTACTTTGCTACTTTTAAGAATGCAGAGGAACTAGGCGTAGTAGATTTATGATTTAAGTGCTTGTGGCTAAAATAGCTTTCCAATTATCAAGGGCCTCTTAGAAAGAGTCAGAATGCATTACGTGTTAATGACCACAACCAGGGGTCCCTTCTCCACTCTTTTGTCAGAACTGGAGCAGATCCTCCCTGCAGCTTCACCATTAACATGTCTGTTTCCTGTCAGCCCTCTCAGAGATAATGTCATTTATTTCAGGGAGGCACAAGCCCAGTCATTAGCCTCTATAAAAGACCTCAAACAAAAGCTGGATAATGTTTTACCCAGGGCTCTTACTAAAACCAGAACCAAAAAGCTTAGCATCTAAAAGTTAAGGACTCAAAAAGTTATCATCATTAAAAGGATCTATTCCTCCTTATCAACAGTCCTAGGCTGTAGCTCTTAAGGTGCGTAAGGTCTCTGCGGAGGGAACACCAGTCCACAGCCCTATCACCTACAATTAGATTAACCGATAAACGCTGACCAGAGTTCGCCTGTGAGAGCCTCTGCCCCCCTTGCCTCCAGGGGGAAAATTGACAGAATCATTCAGGTACTGACTAAATGGTGAGATCTTTGAAGAACTGACCCCTCATTGTGATTGCCTGCAGGAACTGAATAACCATTAGAAAGTGTTCAATGGCTGGGCTTCTGGAAATCTTTTTAAATAAAAGTGGAACTGGTTAAAATAAATGTAGAAACATGTGTTTTCACAGTGTTGCTCATATTACAGCAATTTCAAGTTTCTATGAAGTACCAGGTGAACTTTTTTAAATTAAAAAAAAAACATACACAGACACAGTCAAAATTGGAGCAAATCTCAGCCATTCAATCCTTGTTTTTCATGCTGAAAACGAAGAACAGATGGTACTTTCCATGTTGTTTGAATCTGGTTATTGAACACCTCTGTGGTTAGGGAGATTTCTGCTTAGCACTTTCGGCATACATTTCATTTACTAACTATAAAATGCTGCTTAGGAAAAATAAGTCTTTATAACACTCTAATTAAAACCATCTTGCAGCCAAGCAATTTCACTTGAAGAGCATTCTTAACCTCATGACATGTGGACAATCAATTCCTCCCCACCCCTTTTTTACAGACTATTTGCAAAGTTATTAAAAGTTGCTAAACGTTATTTATCTCCTTTTAGCTCAATCCTGATCAGTTGCATGGGTTTTTTAAATCTCTCCAGCAAACCCAGTGGGTTTCAAACACTATTCTCAGAACTCAGTGATGTGCCTAAGTCATACACATTCTCCAAGGTGCATGGGTTCTCACAGAAAACTTCCTTGGGGAAAGGGCAGCCCCTCTGCACGCACCTCAAAAGCCACATCGCCCTTGGAGGAAACCCAGAGAAAAGTAAGGAGCTGGATCAATGCTGATTGGGAGCCACCCTTAGTTACCAACATTTTTAACAGCCAAATCCCTTGTGAAGCTTTCAAAACAGTTTGTTGTCCAACAACAATGGACTTTGTTCTTTAATTATAGCAAGTGACCTTTCTGCCCTTTTATTTCACAGTAGATAAACTGCACTCTCTAAGCAGAATTTGTAGGGGCACTATATTTGAGGGAAAACGCATATCATCCATAAAACTCATTAATCAAAGTATGTTCTTAAACTGCTCACACTCATTTAGAAAATGTGCCAGTATTCCCTAGTGAAGTGTTAAAAGGCCTCTACAAGAGAATAAAATACAATGAATGATATCCTTTATAGACAGATCCATTTGTAGACACCACCTTTAGGCTGTTAAGGACCAGCTTAATGAAAGCAGTATGATATTGGAGAAACAATTCACCTCTCTGAATATGTACTGAGTAGTCAGAACCCTAAGACTGTAAGATCTCCTCTGCCTTTCATGTCTAAGTATCAGTTGTTTTTAAGAAGTCGCCTGCGTATTTCTGAATTTCCCAGCAATCAAACAAACCCATGTAACGCTAGCCATTTAGCCCAGCTGAATGCCTATGTCTGATAAGTCAAAACTGTTAAGACAGCTAAGGAGGACACATGCAGAAGAGCCTCAACACAGGCTATTATGCTTCAAAAGAAAGGAGGGGGAAGGTAGAGAAGCAGGTTTTAACAACCAAAAGCCAACCCGTCAAATCTACTTATTCAGACATGTCACTGGTGGCTTAACCACAAAATGGGCTATAGAAATAGAGCTCAAACATCTTAGAATTATGGCATGTTTTGATTTTGTTCACGTATTAAGGGAGTGGCGACTTTTACAACATACTTGTGGTTTCCACATAAAGGAGTAGAACACTCATTGATTTAATTAGGTTTCATGAGGTCCAATTTATCATGTTTTACATGACTTTGTGTAGTGAAGAAACAGAATAAACACACCAAAAATAGACATGTAAGCATGCTGTGAAATTAACCGGTGACAGCCAGTCTTATGAATCTCCCGTGAACCAGGAAGAAAAAAAAGTGCGCACACACACACTCTTTGGTTTTCATGTTTGGCCCATCACGAGCCATGTCTGATTGCTGAAAATCAATCATCTTCACTTTTGAGGCACTTACCCTTCACAAACTCAGATAATCAAGCAAGACTGAAATTAAAACACTGTACCAAATGTCAAAAAACCTGTCTTAAAGATGCCTCAGTGTTGAAATAATCTTTGTCAGGTGACACTTGTCCAACTAAATCATTACCTCCTAAATAAGTATCCTCCTATCATTAGTAAGTATTTTCTAAATTGAAGTCTAATTTACTCAACCACAAGTTAGTGGAATTAAAAGTTAGTTCCCTGGGTGACATCTGTGCAGGGGAGTGCCATATCTGTGTGCCAAGGATGAGAGCATTCTTAAGAGAAGCCTTTGTGGGGCGGTGTGGGGGGAGCGGCAGGGAGGAAAGCCCGATGGACCGGTGCTCCTGAGCCAACACTCCAGCTTGACAGGGAACGGCCAACACTGCAGCCCCTCGGAGCCATCCCTGAAGTGCCCCTGTGCGCCAACACCAGTGACTTCAGTTGCCGGTGGAGTGAAACTAAATGCACTGAGCTCTCTCCCCTCCTCCATCCCAGGCCCATCATGACTTGTTTGCTCTTCATTTATGTAATTCATATTATCACATTTATACTGCTCTGACTGAAGATGAGTTACATGGATATGAATAATTTAATTCTTCCATTCTTCATCCAGTTTCCTCTGTGACTAGAAAGTGAAAAGAACACAAAAAACGGGAGAACCGACACCACGCTCTAATCTCAGTTGCCATGACAGCAGGCTTTGAGATACTGAAATGTTCCGATTGCCAGCTAAACAAAATTGTTGAATGTGAACATTTGGCTGGAAGATTAAAAGGCTAAGGGGAATGCAAAAGGGCAGTACCTCCCACATTCCATGCAGCAGTGAATCCAATCAAATGGCTCTGACTCCTTAACCACAGCCATTGTGAGCACTGGGCTAGGGCAATTCATCTAGATAGTTAGAGCAGATTAGAGCTGCAATTTGAAGACTATTGGCAACAAAAGTAAATGCCCTACTGTACTAAGCAATAAGAAGATTTCAGAACGTCTTTTAGCAAAAATTATGCAAAACTACACATTTAAACGTAAGAATTAAAACCTGGAATTTTAAAAATTCTATTGAAGTTCATCAGTGTAAAAATGTTGTCTGACCAAGGGGACATGAACAAAAAGAAGTGTTCATAGGGTTTTTATGATCTTGGCATTATCTACACCTCAGTGTACCTTACTCAACTTCTAAAATCATCAAATCAAAACTTTATTCCTGTACTCCAACTTAAATCTTGAATACACTCGCAAACATAGAGGTATAAAGGTTTAAGTAGAAGGCAGTGAATAATTGTACACAAAAAATTTACCCAAAGACATCTTACAATTCTGATCAAGTTAGAAATAACAAAAATCAAATTACTTAATAAGCATATTTCCAAACAATCATGCCACAACCACATGATATGAATTTAGCTTCTGAAAAGCACAACCTGTAGAATTAATCTAAAGATGAGTTTTACAGAACCATCACTCACGCCCCGAGCTCACTCCCAACCTACCCAGTGGACAGAACACCTTCAGTCCTGAGCCATTACTCAACGTACAACTATCACCAGACCAGTAACTCACAGGCTTCCAGCACCAAGCAGCAGAACACTGGGGGCGGTTTTTCAAAGGTAGTGTCTAACTATACCTGACTACAATGACAAAGATGGGAGGAAGGGTCCAAATCGCCTAAATCCACAATCCCCACTGCTTAAATGCAACACATACTTCTAGAATCCTCTGGCTATGTTTGCACATTTCAGGAACACCAATCTGCCAAGTCTATTTCACTTTTTTTTTTTAAACCAACCTTTCAGCTCTCTAGTCAAGCCAGAAACCCAAATAACACTCTAAAATCTCCAGCTAAAAACTGAGCAACGGAACAAGGGTTCAAGTCCTACCTAGCAGACACTAAAACCATTCCAGTCTTTCTTCAGTTGTGAAACCAATGACCCAAGGACATCAAGGTTGGTGTTTAATTCAGGACCAATAAAAGCAACCCATCCAAGGAAGATATCTTTTGACTTTTTTGGGAAAAAAAAACACCCCCCCAAAAAAATGATTAAGGGTCGATTGTAAATTACTGCCCTTGACATACCTCACCAGGGAGGGACGGTGAACCCTGCACCCAAGGACACATTACCAGAAATACTAGGACATGTAAATTAAAACAGAAGACAGTTCTCCTTTGGGGAGAAACCAGGACAAGAGTCAAGTGGGTACATGCACAGGTTTTCTATTAAAAGCACATCACCACCGGCTGGCTGGCCAGGAGCCCTTCTACAGGGCAAAAGGTACTTAGGACACCCAGGCCCTCCCACCTGGGGACCCAAACACGAGCACCACAAGCAGCAGCAGCAGAAGCAGCAGCAGGAGAAGCAAGAGCTCAACCCTGCACCCAAGTAAGCTCCCGGACGCCAAATTTGCAGGGAAAGGATGCATGTAATAGAAATCTCCCAAGGAACCAGAAAGCACAACTAAGAAGTGTAAAGCACACAAAGGCACAACCCTTCACACACACCCACACAGACGCACACAAAGAGGAAAGTGGGAGATCTAGGAAGGCGACTTTATCCTACCTTCTCCGTTTTCAGTTTCTTGATTCGCCTGTGGCTCTCCTCCTCCTCCTCTTCCTTCTTTACCAACATACAGTTTCCCATGAGCCCTGAATCCGGGGCACTTTTGCTAACTTCCCCTGCAGCCGCGCCGCTGCCACTCCCAGTGCCCCCGCAGTGGAAGGGGCTCGCGCCACCTCCATTGCTCTTGGCCCCAAAGCCATAGAGGTGCCCCCCAGAAGGGGCCTGGCCGCCACTGCCATTCGGGTGGCCCGGAAGCAGGTCGTGCTTGTCCTTCCTGGATTTCCCTGCATCCTTATCCCGCTTGGCGCCTCGGCTGCTCTGGCTTTTACCTGGCTTCTCCTCTTTGCTTTTCCCGCAGGAGGCCGCCCCTGCGGTGACAGCGGAGGTGCCGGTGCTGGTGCTATTGCTGTTTGGGTTGCCGCCGACGCCGCCGCTGCTCACACTTTGACCCAGCGCTGAATTCATGCCAGTTGCCTCTCCAGGGCGCCCTTGGACTTCCTGCCTCTTGCCAGTGCTGCTGATCTCGGGAATCCCATACAACGCAGCAGAAGGCAGAGATTTATTAGCATCCTTAGAAGTTTTACTCCTTTTCACTTTTGATTTGCTGGTCTCTTTGTGTGAATTCCCCTGGGGAGCAGAAGGCTGAACAGAAGCAAATTTTAGGCCATCAGCTAAGGCTGTGGTAGCACCGGCCCCACTGGAGGCCAGACCTCCACAATCCTTAGAGTTGCTGCTGCTAGTGGTATTGGTGGAATTATTCATCTCAAATTTCTGTCTGTCCTTCTCCAAATCAGCGTCCAAATCAATTATTAAATTTCCAACCCCGATTTCCCAATCATCGCCACTGTCATAAGTATCAACTGTATTTGGATCCACACCTTTTCCTGCAGTAGAAATGTTCACTGACATCCTGAAGATGAGCTCTCTAGAATAAAAATCCGATGAACTTTCCTTTGGAGATGAGGGGACATTCGTTTAGCTCCGCTGGGCTTTCTCTTAGGGAAAAAAAAATCTTCTAATCTTCCTCTTCTTTTTCCTGCCCCAGGAATGTGTCCAGGGATTTTACACCCTTCAGTCCAGGTCCACCTTTTCCTGTGAAGGGGGGAAAAGTCGAATATTTCTTGTCTGGGTGTTACCAGAATAAAAAACGATTAATATTGGGGAGTCAGTAAGGGGTACAGGGAAGGATGGAGAGTAAGGTGGCTCATGTATTGTCTCCACAGTCCAATATCAGGTATAAAGGAAAATAACCAAACCCCCAAAACATACCCATGACAGCAAGCATCTTACAGTAGCTAAAAAAGAAAGTCCCTTTAGCAACAACACAGAGATAATCACTTTTTAAGGCATTAAAATATCTTAAGGATCTGAGTAAGTTCCAGAAAGGTTTAAAAAAAGAGAAAAGAAAAGAGCTTAAGATTTTTTTTCTAACACATACAAGTGATATCTCAACCCCGGATACATAGCTTGAACACTCAGACAAGAGGGAGGAACACGGCTTTAAACATCCCTGAACGTGTCCTAGATCTTACAATTTAAAAAACCAGACACTGGAAGTTCTCTGAGGTTAGTTAAAGAACGATGTTGCTAAATTTTCCTTATTTCTAATTTTATTACTTCTTTTTACAAATTGTCTGGGCGATCTGTTTTTTGTTCCCAGTAAGGAACAGAAAAAAACAACCAACCCCCCCCCCATACACATCCCCTCCCCTCCTATCCTTTCTTCCCCAACAGTTTAGACAATTTTATTTTGAAATACACACATGTCTTTAAGAGCATTTCTCTATAGAAAAGACAATGTTAAATAAAAGTGAAATATCTGCCTTTTGATTTAAAAAAAAACACATCTAAACAATTCTACCATAGTCCTAGGTCATAGACTTGCTCAATCTGTTAAATATGGAGCTACTGACTGTACAGGGAAACTGATTAAGACATACACTTTAAGTGATCTGCGCCAAGGTGGCCTCAATGACCGCAAATGAGTGTGTGTTTGACAAAGATCAGTTAAAACGGTTTTTAAAGGGATCAGCCCCTTTTTAACAGTTGATTGTCAAGAAAAATAAATAAATATACATACACACACAGACATTGCTTACCTTTAATCCTTTATCATTTTTTAATTAGGCCAGCAAATCAAAATGCCTTTCCCACTCCACTCGGCAAACAAGCCTGTGCCTCATTTTACTTAAACACCAAATGATCAAGAAGGAAGAAACCAAACAACACATCTCAGCCAGAATAATCACTCGATAACATTATTCCACCTCCCCACCCCCCTTTTGGCAAACGGATCAGGAGTCCTTTTCTCCTTAAAAAAAAATGTGTCACTGTACAGCTGGAAGATAATGTTTCACATTCACAACAGAAGCACCAAAGGTTTTTTTTTTTTCCTCTTAACAAGCATCGAGAATAATAGTTTTTTTTTTTAAAGAGCGAGTTTAGAGAAAAAAGTTTTCCCAACTTCTCATTCCGCCTTCAGTTCCAGACTTCAGAGTCACCGTGATCAGTAAGTAATGATCCCATGTAGCAAACCTACAGGCGTCCGCTAGTAACGAGACAGAATGTGCTAACATCGGGATAAATTAGTGAAAGGGAAGAAAGAAGAAGAAGAAAGGACTGAAAATCTGGGCTGGATTCCGCCTGTTAGTAGGGAAGTGGCATTTTTCCGCCCGTCCTGACAGATTTGATTTCTTGAACTAACTTAAGAGGACAGGAGGGGGGGGGCGGGGGGAGAAGAGGAGAGAAGGAGGAGGAGGAAGAAAGGATGGGATGAGAAGCTGAGCCAGGGGAGAAAAAGGAAGGTGTGGAGGGGGAGGGGAGCAGATGATTCAGTGAGCTGATACACCAGTTACAGCAGCTTTCGCTCCGGGCGGGGGGCGGGGGGTGGGGAAGGGAAAATAACGGCGTTTAAAATTGTTTCAGCCTTCGAAACCTAAAGGATGTGATGTTTTCCTGTTTTATGTTGTTTTAAGAAAAAGGAACCGAGTTCCTAGTATAGTCCCCGAGGGGGAAAAATCCGCTGTCGCTCAAGCCAATCAGTCAGGCGGTAATTCGATAATTAGAGTCAAAAAAAGATTTTTTTTTAAGGCGACCTTTTCCAGGACAGTTTTCCCCGTTTACAGTCGCAGCAAACGGTGCATCTCCCTTTTATTTATTTTCTCTCCTCCTCTTTCACCCACCCCCTCCTGTGTTTAGTCAGATGGCCCCAGAGCTTGGCTTAGTATTTTTAATTAGCTGGCGTTTTGGAAGCTAAAAGCAGTAATGAATTGTTGATGGATTGGAAGTGGAGAGTCGCTTTGCTGGAAATGTCGGGGCTGGAAGAGGGGGATGGGCGAGTTAGCAACAACCAACCATCTAAAAGGAGCGATTTTGTTACAGTGCTAGCCTTTCACATCACGTGAGGATCAAGGGCTCAATTGGTTGTCGTGAGAACAAAAATGGTGACAAGCGTATCAAGAAAATACTGATCTGGTCTTTAAAAAAAAAAACCGCTGAAGGTCTCTCCCCTCCCCCTGCACACACTCTCCCCACTGCCGCCGACCCACCCACCCCCCTGCAGTGGGCGCAGCTACAAGTTATGAATGTGAAACATTTCTCGCAGATCTAGGCTCTCGGAAGTTCGGAAGGAGTGAAATGTAATGAGCACAAGAGCAAAGCAGATGTTTTAGAGAAACACCTTATAAACCTTTCCTCAACTTATCTCCAATTTGTACGCTTTCCCAAGGGGCCAAGGATAGGGACGCCTAGGCGAGGGAGGAGGGCACCTCCAAGCTAATTTGGTTTTAGGGGACCCCCTCCTGTCTTAAACAAAGAAAAATATTTTGCTAGCTCCCAAGCCAGGTCCTGTAATAAACACACCATTGTTACTATTTGTGGGTTTGTTTGGGTTGGGTGGGGCTTTTTTTTTTTCTTAATGGTGTTTTTGCTGCTTTTTTTTTTTAAGGAGGTGGAAAATGGTAATTATAACCATTACATGTAATGGGTGACTATTCCCTTGTTTAATATTAAATTATTGGGCACTAGGATGTGACAGGAGACTGAAATCGTCTTGTTTTGCCCTTGCCCCCATTTTCCTGGCTCGGTTTGGAAGAAGGTCTTGCCCAGCTAGAACACGAGAGGGAGGAGGTGAGGTGAGCCCCAGAATGGACACTGCAGATCAGGATATGTAACTGTGTCACTTTTATTCTCCTTGGGTTAGAGCCCAAAAGGTAATTTACTCTAAGTTACCCCGAGTGCCCAGTCAAGCTTAATTTGTGTGAAGTTACAAATGCTTCACCCTCCACTGGCTAAAATTCACCCTTCTTGGGTTGTTGTTCTCAATGCAAAAGCCAAGCCCTGTAACTAGTTCCTCATTTCAATGCATAAAACTCGCACATTCCCCTGCATGAAGTCCCCGCTAAGTGCTATATAGAGACACACCACGCAACCGTACTTACGGTCTGTATTGGATCGAGTTGACCTTTTCCTTCTAACTGCATTGAATGTGTTTGGTTGCAGCCGCTTTATTTTGGAAATTATAATCTCTTCAACAAATTTATTATTAAAGAAGATGGACCATCAAATGTCACAGACTGTCCTGTGTATTTTTTATAAAAGCAAAAATTAAAATAAAAAGAAAACAAAAATCCCCCTGGTGCACACACACACAAGCTTGTTCTGCAACACTGAAATCAGGACTGAAACACAACACACACAGGGGGAGTGGAGCAAAAGGAGCTCTCAGCCTCTATACCTGAAAGGGACTTTTCTTTGTTCCCATTGCCCTTTCGCATCGGGCCAATCAGAGAGCAGCTTTTATGAAACTGGGCTCTCTCATTGGCTAGCTGCTTTCTCTTGGCTACTGTAGGGGGTTGAGAAATACACACGTATAAAACACACACTGAGAGCGGGTGGGGGTGCGGTGGGGGGTGGTTGTGGAGACAAAGCGTTTTATTTTCCATCCAGATTGGGGCAGAGGAGCCTCCTGCAGTAAGTAGGGGAAAAAAATGGTGCGCCCGTTTCAGTTACTACATCATTCACGTAAAACACTTATTTATTAAAACAAATCTCAAAACGGGCTGAGAGGAGATGATGTCGGTAAATACGAGTTTGATTGTGTTATCTTGGGGGAAATAGTGTATGTGATCTCTTGGTGGCAGAGGGAAGCCAAATGAGCCACTAGCGCGTAGCGAGGAAAAAAGAGGGGCTGGCTGTGTGGAAATGACTGCGAGCGTTTTGTTGGCTTCCCTTCCTTGTCGCAAGGACTCGGCAGCGTGAACTCCCAAGACTTATTTTTCTGTATAGCAGCTTCTGGCTTTCAGCCCTCCCCCACCACTTTGCCCTCCTTCCATTTTTTCCCCCCTGTGTCTCTCTTTTTACTCGCTGATTAAGTAAGAAAAATCGATCTGGGGGTAAAGGCGGTGGTGGGGAAACAAGTAACCCTTTTGTTTCCAGTCTTCTGCTCTACCAGCACTGAAGTGCGAAAGCTGGCAACCATTTAACCACCACTAAGTGAATGGTTCTTCCCTGGAATTAGTAACAAATCTTTCCCACCTGGCCCTAGGCAGCTCCAAAAAAATACAAAATAAAATAAGGTCCCAGCCAACCATATTCACACCTCCGGCTAGCCTCATTTTTTTTTTTTAATCGATTTGTAGGAGATAAAATATGCTAGGAAGATTAACCCATTAAACAGTCCCAGTCGGCATTTTTAAACCCACGGATTGTCAGCGTTCCCCTTCCCCCAAATCTTTAGCCCTACCTTGGGAAGAGAGGGGATGTCAGAACCCTCTGACTGCTGCAGAGGGCAATCCACCAAAGAATAAATATTTTAGAATTTATTGTGGGACAGATGCCAGCAACCAAGTTAATAGGACTCTGAGGTCACAGGATAAGAGAGGTCAATATGAAATAAGTTCAGTATTGTACTGTAACAGCTAATACACTTAAGCTAATGTATTTATATATATTAAACCTTTAGAGCCCTTAGAACACTTTTATTTTTAATTTTTATTGTTATTTTCCAGTACTTAAGGAGCTATAATATGGAAATTCTAAAGTCAAAGGGTGCTCTGGATTTAATTGAAAGCATCATGATCCCAAGCCTTGAAGATCCAGCGCTATGGGGATTGTAAATTTCCACATGACAACTGCAATTTAAGATAGTCCTCTTAACTGACTCAAATGGACCTATAGAGTGAATTACTGCTAGCAGAAGATCGCTTATGACGTAAATATTCAGTGATAACTTTGTGGATCAATAAAAATATTCGTCATGTTTTCAGTAATGTCTATTGACCCCTGTTTTAGCTTTCAGTACAGTTGGTGCACACACACACACAAATGCCAATTAGTTGTTTCACAACCCAACGTGGACTAGATTTGATGCTGCGAACAATAATAAAGAGCAGCTTCCACTCTTTTCTGGGGTGTATTAACTAGAGGAATACCACCTATAATAGTCCCTAGATCTCCCTAAATAGATTTGTATTCAAATCAAAGCTGTATATTAACAAATAAAACGGGGCAAATTCGATATCTTATATCCACTTACCCTCCATTTTAGCTTTGATGTTTGTTTTATATTTTTTAATGTACAACGTTTACAATTTGTGTAGGTCCTGTTGACTATAACACAGCCCCATATGGTAGCTTCTAATTTTGCTTCTTTTGGAAGAATGGTTCCTTAAAGGACCAGATCACTCTTGAGCACTTTCTGTGTCCCTGGAGTATCATCTACATTTCAGCCTTTGCAAGTCCATGGCTGCCCCCATATGTTGTATCAGTTTGGAAAAATCAATAGCTAGCTCTTAAAACAACTGGACTTCAAAAGGCATAGAAAATAAGACCTGGTAAAGTTGGAAAAGGGTTAAAGCACTCCTCCCACATACTCCCTTGGGAAAAACAAAGTGTAGGCTTCCTAATACTCAAATAATCTTGACCTAACCTTTTGCGTAAACCTCACTGGTCAAAGATTAAGGCTTCCACCAAGCTCAATCACACATTTAACCAAACCATTTCAATAACTTAAAGCATTTTGCTTCCAGTACACCTCCAAACTCCATTTGCCCTCAGCCCCATCTCCTGCCCTCCAAGTTCTTCCAAGAGACTTAAAACAAACCACAGTTGTTACACTAGCTTTGCATGTGTTTGTTTTGTGATGTTTGACAAAAGGGCCAATCAAGAGACATCAGAGGGCTATCAGCTAATTGATAACTGACACTAAGATTATTACCAGCTTAGAAAATCGAAGCTACCCCCTTCACAAAATTGGGAAGCTCAACTATATTTTAGAAAAGGCAATTTTATGTTTCTCTCTTATCAAGATAACAGAACACACCCGTCTCCCCACTAATATCTACATGCATATATTTGATAATACCTACTACACTGTTGCATATAACATGTGCACTTTGTCACTTTACATTTTAGTGTGTGTCAGCGCAGAGACGTGGTCAAGAGGAGGGCCTGTCTGGAAATGAGTCTAGTCTAAGAGGGATTAGGAGTGTGAGCAGGTGAAGAGTGTTATTTCTTCTCCAATAACCACCACCACCAGCTCTGCCCCTGCACTTACTGCGTGGATTACCAGGTGATCAGAAAGTCCGGGCACAAGATTTTTCCTCCTTTTTAAGGGCAGAATTACACAAAGCTGAGGAGGCCTTTGCTTCAAGCAGTAACAACACAGGAAAACTGGGGTTTTTTTTGTTGTTGTTGTTTTTGGGGGGGGGTGTCTATTTCCTCTGATTCTTTGTATTATAATAAGGATAAGAAATAATTTCTTGGCTTTTTGTTTTTGTCTCTACCTGGGCCTAGCTTTTCTAAATCTATGCAAGCATCAACATGAGATTTACTCAAGGTCAAGGGGAAAAAATGGAAAGCAAAGTTAAAAAATGAATAAATAAACCTACCTGGATATGGGCTTAATTTATGGGGAGAGAAACTTAATTTAGACATAATGAGAAACTTTCTGACCGCTCAAGAAAGAGTGTAGGAAAACGCTTCTTATCTGTCTAGGGTTGCTTCTAAAGAGGCCTGCCTCAAGGCGGTGGGCAGGTGACCTGCCCTGGTCTCTAGGGAATATAGAATCGGTGATTTATTAAACGCCCACACGAACAGAAGATCTTCATTCCTTTTAGCTACAGGTCCCATCCTAACTTCCTGCCTCTGACAGGTCCTTTAGAGAAAACTCTCTGGCTTCTCACAATTTCCTGCTAACTCCGACTCAAGTTTTTGTGCAGTATTTGTAACACTATCCATCTCTAGACAAGTGTCACCAAAAAGAGGTGTACAATGTTCTTGGTCAAACATTCGACATTTTTTCAGTACCCTGAAATGTCACTGGACCACAATAACATGCCAAGGAAAAGGTGTCCAGTGAAGAGAGAGGACCCTGCACATGGAAACATTTCAGGTTGGGGAGGGGGCATATTAGAGAAAAAAAAGACACCCATAGTGTTCACCCTGCCATGGAAGACTCACGGGCATTCGGATATACATTTTGTGGATATGGGCATTTACATGAACCATATAACACAGTTGTGTTAACTTTTCAGGTCATTTCTGTACCCTGTTAGCTCACCTTCGATTTAAACTCCATTGGGTATAACAAAGGGACCATACAGCCAAGGGAAGGAAAATAATGAACGTCTTCACAAATCTTTATAACATGGTTCCACCTAAGCAAATTGAAATGACATAAAGCAACTTTTCCATGTTCTGATTTAAGACTACAATGAATTTTAATAGTAAAGAACTATAAAGTGAAAGGAAATACTTCTCCTTCTGTCCCAATCCTCAACATTAAAATAATCAAGAAGGAAAAGCAGCATATCTTGTCCCTTTGATGCCCTGCAGTTCTACAGAACCTAGCAAAATATTGCAAACCAGCACATTCTTCTATAGGAAAACATTTGTATACTACTCACATTGAGAGAACTGCAATGTAGGTCAGTGTTAAGTGTCTGAAATCTTACCTCCACTTGGCCCTGGCCCTTGTGGTGTGGTGTGGGCTACTATATCTGAACGGGTGCCCAAGCAAGGTCTGCAAATTGGTTAGCAAAATAAGGCAATTTACATCGCCTCTAATGAAACCATTTCAGGAAAAGGATTTTTCTTTTATGCCAGTGGAGACTGGGTGCATAAAGAAGATCAAAACACAAGCTACATTTTTTTTTGAAAGTACTTATTGGAGATTGCTATTGCTGGTTTTATTACAATATGTATTTTACAGATTTAGGTAATAGCCCTGATTTTTCAAATCGACCTCTGTTTAGACATGTTTCACTTTGGGCTGTTTCTTGTCTGCAAAATTACAGTCATTTGCACGTTATTACAGTGAGTAGGAGACAGATTGTATTTAGCATTGGGTGGGGGAAGGGTTATTATGGGAAGTGATCTGCTACGGTCAGCACATAATTTCAGCCTGAAGAAAATTGCTTCTGAATGGCTGGTCTGTTAGCTAGCCAAGGAATGGTCACTGAGAGAGGCTGAAAAATACTTCTGCTTAATCTGCATTACAGAATTATTCTCATTTCCAGAAAGATGGTCTGTGGAAAGAATGATTGTAAAATAAATTTTAAGACTTGTAGGTGAAATGTTGTCACTGCTCTGTGTGGCTTTAAAACAACCACAACAAAATACAACCACTAAGCAGGAGTGAGCCAAAAGGCAGCAGCATACGGACCTTCTGCTCTACTCTCTTCCCCGCCTGGCTTTCTCTGCTCCCTTTTGTCATTTTTTTGAAATCTCTATGACTTAACGACAGTGGATTTTTATATATGTTTAAAAATTTGTAAGAGTAATACCAAATGCATGGATAAATGTATCTCTAGCTTTCATGTACATATATGGCTGTAAGAAAAAAAATGTCCTAGTATAGCTTCTTTTGGAAGAGTGGAAGAGTAGCAGAATCCTCTTAATTGTGGAAGTACCCAATACACCTTTAGTGCCAGAGTTTAAGGATTTCCCTACACTCTACAAACTGCGTTCTGCTTATGCATATTTCACATAAGCCAACAGATTAATAAAGTGGCTTATCAGAAATAGTAACCCCTGTCTAATTTGTAACTTAAATCAAACCCTTATAAGTCTCTTAGGAAGTCTTGACATATTTGGTTGGAAAAAATCAGGAGACTAAAGTTTATTTTAAAGAAAAACAAAGGAGTACCATTATATTCAGCTCCTTTGGCCACTGAATATCACTTTTGTTGTGAACAAGTGTGCTTCTTTTGTTTTGAAAACAAACTTTCCTAAAGGATGAATCACCACAATCATTTGGAAAATATGCAATAAACAACAGAAAGCCAGAAAGTTGTTTTGCTGTTTTCTCAGCCTAGCATTTCCTCCCCATCCTCTCGGCTCAACTGAGCCTCCAGCCCACCAGCCAATCATCATTATGGAAATGTGGTTCTCAGGATCCTCATTGGCTGATTCCTGGGCCAGTATATTAAGGTTTCTACAGCTTAAATACACTCCACGCCAGCCTGCTTTGTGACCGTCTTCTTCCCAAATTATTTTAATTGCTTTTTTTCCCCTTCTCTTTTCCTTCGTTTTTCTCTTCTTTTCTTTCCTTCTGTCTTCCCTTTTTAAGATTTTTAAAATCAGCCAAGGAAGCAACTCGTATTTAAAAAAAAAGAAAACAGCTTCACACATAATGAGCATTTTGGGGATCTACTAAAAATAGAATGTAATGTCCCCATGCATGGGGACATTTCTTCTTTTAAAAAAAATTTACAGAGGAAGGATAAGGGGGAGAGGGGGGATAGAGAGAGACGGAGAGAGATTGATTTGTTGTTCACTTATTCATGCATTCAATTGGCTGATTCTTGTGTGTGCCCTGATGGAGGGATCTAACCCACAGACTAGGCACATCGAGATGATGCTCTAACCAGCTCCCTGGCCATGGCTGCGGACACTTCTTCTGACCATATTTTAATGTTTTTTGGTTTGCTTATTTAGGTTCTCATGGTGTTTCCTTGGATTTTAGAAGAATCCCACAAAAGGTAAATGAACAAATTGCTCTAACATATGCTTTAATTTTTGTATTCTAAACATTATCTGTCCCAGCTAAAATTTTTCTCTGAGATTTTAAAAATTAAAACATTAAATTAGAACTTTCAGTTTAATATGGAAAAGTAGTCATGAAAAACCATTTTTAGGAGCAAAAGAGACAATGTATAATTCTTTATAATTAAGATGTTACATCCTATCTTTTAAAAAGTGTTTTAAAATTTTACATCATCTTCCTTAGAGACTGACACCTGCCTTAAGGATGCGTAACTCTTTCGAACCTCTTCTTTCGAAGAGGTTTTTGATTCAAGAAAGTGGACAATAATGGGAAAAATAGGTGTGGCTTACCATGTTCCAGAAACTTTTCTTACTTTTTCATATGTATTAATTCATTTAAGCTTTTATAATAGCCCCATGCGATAAGTACTGTTATCATCAGAGGAGGAGACTGAGATGCAGAAAAGACAAGTATTTTTTTCGAGTATCACAGCCAAAGCTTGGTGGAGCCAACGTTTAACGCAGAAAGTCTAGCTGGTGCCTGGACGCCTAACCGCTGCACTAGACTGACTCTTCTTCTTCCCAAGATAATGAATTTAAGTGCCATTCAATCAAAGAAAAGCTATGTGGTCATTTTTCACCAGAGATCAATATTATGCCAAGAAGAGAAGTGGCACCTAAAACTCGGGATTTTTTTAAAAATCAGCTTTTGTTATTACTCAATTGGAAATTTTTAAACATTAAAAAAGGTACCATAATGGGTGGCAGGGTGAGGTTAAAAGTGACATAAGACTGGTCATTGCTGACACTGGTAATACGTACATTGGGATCATAATACTATTCTTTACGTAACACACACATATGTTTGGAAATGTCTATATAAACAACTGAAAGAAAAAAGCTATTAGGTCTTAGATAAGAAGGAGCTATTCAGAAACACAGTTTATCCCTTGGCTTTAGAATATTTTTGTCATTAACCCAACAGGGTAAAATTGTCTCCACTGACATTGTTGTGCATACTAACAAGCAGCAGATTATACTTGCTTCCTACCATTTGCTTACTCCTTTTTTTTTATTGTTTATCTGTTTTAGTTAAAATTCATTTGCTAGGTCATATATGGTAAAAATCTGTACTGTTCTATTTATATTTTCAAATGCACTTAGAAGACTTAATTGAACACTTTATAAATTTCTTATGTAAAGTATATTGCAATCAAAAAGGAAAAAAGTCAACCCTATATAGAAAGATATTCAACAGAAATTAAGGAATGAAGACTCAATATTTTGTTACAGGTGTACTATACATTGGAAGAAAATAATTGGTGACCTGGATTTCTTCAGTGCATGTTTTCTATCTTATTCAAAGAAAGAGTTGTAGAAACAAAACCAACAGTTCAGACGTGGAATTAAATTTTTATATAAAATAGCAACATACAGCAAAAGATACTATATAACATAAGCAAAATTGAATAGAATTAAACTAACTGAATAGAAGAAATATTTAATCTTTTCAGGAAAAAGGCTATGACATTGGGACTAAAAAGAGCATTGAAGAAGATGAAATCATGGTGATAGTTACTATTCTTAACAAATAGGGTCTAATTTTGTGAAATAATGAGATTATAGCACAAGGAGTCACTGATAGAACTGTTATAGCAGAAAATGGATAAATCATTAAATATAATGAGATTAACTATCACTGTGAGAGAAATGTTATGTAATTAGAAAAGTGAATAGAATATAAAAAGAAAGCAATGTTTCTAACCATAGTTCCACATTACTAAAAGTCTAGTGATAAAAGAGGAAAGCATTTCTGAACATATTGATAAATTATGAACTCAATTATCATTCATTATAATAACAATAGTCCTCTCAAACCCAAACTCATGTCCTATCAACCTTTCATTTTATTTAACAAACGCTTGTATAGCACTTACTCTGTGAAAGTCACTATGCTAAGCATTTTACAAGTATTCACTCATTTCATGTGAGTAAGTTTGAGATATTCATTCAACAAACCTCTATTGTGTTTACACGTTCACAGAAGATACAAGAAAAGGAATAAAACATCATCTCTGCTCTTGAGATCCTTCAAGATTTGCAGTTGACATAAGATACTTGACAAACTCAAATGGGTTTGATTTATGACAATAAATACAAAAAGTATTACTTGGGGAAGTAATTACTTTGGGGAAGAAGAACAGCTAGCTTTATATAAGGAATCAGTATAGGCTCTAAGAAAAAAAATAGGTCAAATGGTTGTGTCACATTAGGATGAAGATGGAAGGAAGGAAGGTCATGCTAAGCTGAGGAAACACAGTGAACACAGGTATAGAGGGAAAAAAAGAGTAGGTGAGCAGCATTAGTTCAGCTTAGCTAGATCATAGGGACCCTGGGGAGGGCGAGGAATGGTGGCTGGAGGTAGAAGAGCTCTTGCAGGTGGAGCCATTATGAACCCTCACAAAGGTGCTGTGCTGAGGGAACAATGGAAGCTGGCATCCAGCTCACACTCTGCTCTCCAGGCTCTGTGCCCTGCTCTGTGCTGTATCAGCCTAGGAAAGGGTGGTCTTTATGATGGACAAAAGGTGCCCTAAGCCAGACTGGACTGAAGGGATGCCTTTATCCCCTCTGATGAGGAGTTTCAATTTATCACAAGACAGCAAATGGACTAGCTCTAGTAGATTCAATGGAAAACTCTTGAATCTTTTATGTTAGTTTACAGTCAGTCATACATGTGTGAGAAAATGTCCAGGAAGCAGTAAATGAATTATATCATGCATTCCTATCTGAGTTCTTGGAAATTGTAATGATCAGAATGCTTGCAAAACTAATGTTGAACCTCTATATGAGAGAACAATAGAAAGAATTTCCCCAAAATGTAGGGGACAGTAATGGTTAATCAGCAGCTCAAGGTGTATTGAGATAATACTCAAGCCATAGAGTATATTGAGAGTGAACAAACAATAATAATAGCATGAAATAAACCAACTCTGAACTTAGAAACCCTCTATTTAGAAAGTCAAAATTCTACAAGAATGGGCTAAACCAAATTAAATAAACTAACCAGAGTAGGCAGAGGTCTCTATGAATGAAAACCTGTTGAAAGATAGGTCTTTATGAACAAAAACATGTTGATTGAAGCAAAAGTTAACGTCAACAAATAGAACATAGGGTCAACAATGGGATCCCTGGGGAACACCAACATCTAAGTTTGGAGCAGAAAACATAACTGTTTGAATGATGAATGACTGAGCAGAGAGATGGAAAAAAACAAAAGAACAACTAGGTAAGGAGTACCTCTGAAAAGAAGAGAGTGATCAACAATCCCAGGTGCATCAGGGAAATCAAGTTAAGTGTTGGACTGAAAGCCTGCATTAGTTTTTCCTTGGGGAAGGACTTAGTGATCACAGAGGGAACAATGTCAGTAAAAGGGCAGCAAAAACCAGCCTGTTCAAAGCTGAAAGGTAGAGGAGCAAAAAGGTTAAATAAAGCTTATTCTTTTTAGAAGCTTACTGGAAGGGAAAAGAGAAGGGTAATGTGAAGAAAGAGTCTGGAAGAATTTTGTTGTTGTTTTGTATTTTGCTAATATGAAACAGCCTTCAACATACCTGTTGAGAAAAAGTAGTCAGTAGAGAGAGTAGTTGAAGTGTAAGAGGTTTGTTGATAAACAAAGATCCTAGCTGAGAATATTGGGGAAAGGATAGAAATCAGTCTGTTGTGTCTACAGTGAGACTCTGCAGTCATTCTAGCACAGGAACTTCAAACGGGAGGGAGTAAGTGGAGACTTACAGAGCTGCTTCAGGGAGGTGACTGTCCCTCAGGCAGCAGCAGCATAAGGACATCAGTGAAACTAGCCTCAGCAAGTGAGATACCTAACAGGTAACAGAGGCTGAGATAATTTGTATTTTTTATTTAAACACCTTCAGCTCTTAATAATTCTAGATATCCTGTCACTTTCTGGGAAGCTGATGAGTTAAGGAGAAAGAAACTTAACTTGGGATATTACAACAGATTTATCTTGTCAAAGTATGAAAATTAATGGATGTATTGATGTTAGTCAGTCTCTCCTTTTCTCAACAGGGTTTAGATGAGAGAAATAAGAAGGAATTTTAGGGGTTTTCTTTACATTCCAATTTTACATCCCATTGGGTTATATTTGTCTAAAGCAAAGGTTTCTGTTTTACTCAAATAATTATATGTAAACCAAAAGTAAATGCTTGTCATTGATCCACATTTGAGGCAAAGTAGACCTGTTCACATTAAAATCTCACTATTTTGTATTGTTATTTTATTAATTCACTTAAATATCATTCAGTAGACACCAACTATATTCCAGACACTCTGCTAGACTTGATAATACCAAAAAAAAAAAAAAAAAAAAGAGTTGGTTAAATCTTGAAAAGGACTCATTTTTATATTTTATTTTCAAATATATATACTTTAAAGTTGGATGGTCACTTTGGATAAACATAATTCTACAAAGTCATTAGCCTTTTACTCCAGAAACAAGAAACTAATTAATTAACTCCCTATATACCTTTCAGGTGTGTCCAACATTGTGGCATCTCTGGACCACACTGGAAGAAGAAGAGATATCTTGGGTCACACATTAAATACACAAACACTAGCAAAAACAAAAAAATCTCATAACCTTTTAAGTAAATTTATGATTTTGTGTTGGGCCGCATGCAGCCAACAGGCCATGGGTTGGACATCCTTGCCAGCTTAGCTGACACATAAGTCAGTATCGGAAAACAGAGCCCAGGACATCCAGTTCCAGGATCAAAACCTCAGGTAACCCCAGGTCTCAAATAAAACTTCCAGGATAAGACTGTTTCAAGAATAAAACAAAATAAAAATAATCTGCAACCTCAGTGTCTAACTCAGAAAATTTATTTCAATTCAAAAGAAGAAATAGTTAGAAAGAGAAAAGTTCCTAGGATGTTAAATAGCATTTTGCTCCTAATAGTATCAAACTATACATTAAAAATGACTATACAAATATTCTAAAATTTTTCTGAAAACATTCAGATATTTTAATGGAAAAAACAATTGGAAATGGTATATTTTTCTCAAGAGGGATCGAAAAAGATTTATGGAAGTCATGAAATATTGTAGTTCTGGAAAAATTTACAAAAGAAAAAACATAAGCGATTGGATATTTATGTAGTATGTGAAAACAGTGTTAAAACTATTAAATGAATTAGCGGTAGACAAACAGGTTACTTAGCATTTTTTCAGACCTTTAAATATATATCCATTTTCCCATTTGAAAAGTTTGTCATACAATTGGTGTCTAATTTTAAGAAAAACTTTATGAGGATGTAATTTCTATACCATGAGATTTACCCATTTTATGTGTATAATTTAATGAATTTTAGTGTATTTATGGAATTTTGCAACTATTATCATATCTAATTTTAGAATATTTCTACCACCCTAAAAAGTAGCCTTGTGCCTATGTACAGTCACTAATGGGGTTTTTAATAATTTTAGAAGCAACATTTAGTGATTTGGTACACATAAAAGCTATGATCAGAAAATTAGCTTCATATTTAAACGTATGGCTGTTACCATCGAAAATATCCACTTTTCAGGAACATCTGGGTAATCCTTTACAGAACTTGATATGAGAAGACTAAGCTGTTAAAGTAAAATCCTGATGTATGTAGTTAATAATTATGACAAGGGTGTTCCTTTGTTTGCTTGTTTGTTTGTTTTGCCATTCAACTCTGAATTTACCCTTTTTGCTTGCTTTGTCAAAGTGGATCTGATCCTGTTAAGTACTTTTTCTTGCCAACCGGCACGATGTTATAATTTGTTGGTAGAAAACACTAGAGAGACGTTGCAGAAGGAAAGGGTCTTGTACGCTGGTCCTAGCAGAGTCACTTGTAGGCCACTGCAGCAGTGGTGGCTTTTTCAGCACCAGGCTCCTGCGGCAGGGGCGTCCAACCCGTGGTCCACAGGCCGCATGGGGCCCAGGATGGCTGTGACTGCAGCCCAACACAAAATCGTAAATATACTTTAAAAATTATGAGGTTTTTTGGTGTGTGATTACATGTCATAATGTATTTAATGTGTGGCCCAAGACAACTCCTCTTTTATTTTCCCCAAAGATTTTAATTCTTTACTTCCAGAGAGAGGGAAGGAGGGAGACAGAGAGGGAGAGAGATGCTGATGTGCGAGAGAATAAGTCGGTTGCCTCTTGCTCCTAACCAGGGACCTGGGTCTGCAACCCAGGCATGTGCCCTCACAGGGAATCGAACCAGCAACCTTTCAGTTTGTAGGCCAGTGCTCAATTCACTGAGCCTCACCAGTCAGGGCCCAAGACAACTCATCTTCCAGAATGGTCCAGAGATGCCAAAAGGTTAGACACCCCTGTTGCAGCATAATACTGTGCCGGTGGTGACCAGCAGCTCCCTTTCGCACCCCTTTGGCCATGTCACAGCTACATGCCTCTCACAAGACACGTCCCTCGGTACAGCTTTCTCCAACACACTGGTGGGTGAATTTCTTGCAGTTTTCTGAGAGGGGGAACTTCTTACAAGTTCTGCTGGCATGGCCCCACAATGGCTTCTTTGCCTTACAGTGAGCCAAGGTTATGTTGTCTCCAAAAAGGTCTGGACCTGAGCTCTGAGTGAGTGGGGGAGATGACTCTTCCTTGGATCTTTATCTGCACAGCAGGGGTAGTGGTATACTATATTGTTATTTCTGATACTCCATTATATAATTTATTCTTATATTCTTTAAAACTCTTTTAACTTCTTACCAGCCAGTCTCTGATTACTACAGTCCCCTGTTATACTTAATAATTATTTACATGAAACTTTCCCTGTTCAACTTACTATTTGGTTTCTTTCCCTTATGAGATGCAGACTCATATAAAAATATACTGTGAGCCAGAAATACCTGTTTTAAAAGATATATAATCATTTCCTAAACAAAAGACAGTTTATTTTAATATTCACTTACCATAGAGACCGGTGATTGTATCTAACACCTGGAAAGCTGTGGCTGAATGTAGGAAGAGCACGTACACTTATTTTGAAAGAAGCAGTGACAGCACTGACCTACGCAGACCAAACCTCGGACCGGAACTGAAGGCGTCTGAGGATCCTGCTCGCTTCAGCTGCTGCTCTAGTTATCGCTACGCAGCAAGGAACCCCTCAAATTTAGTGCCTTAAATAAGAACCAGTTTTCTGAACTTCATGATTTTAAAGGCCAGTAATAAGAGCAGGCCTTGCTGATGGATCCTTCTGACCCACATGGTGTCAACACATGGTGGTCCTCAGCTGGAGCATGGGCTGGCCTGCAGGGTGGAAGACATCTTCGGGCACATTTCTGACACCTTGGGGAGACGACTGGAGGGCTGAGTTCAACTGGGACTGTCAGCTAAAATACCTCCAAGGCCGTTCCAGCCTGGTAGCTGCAGGAGAGGCTCCTTCTGTGAATGTTCCCGTAAACAAAGTGATAACTGCCTGGCCTTTTATGACCCAACCTTGGAAGACACGTAAGTCACTTCTCTGGTGACCAGCCAGCCTGGTTTGTCCGGTTCTGAGTTGTTTCCTTGGGGATTTGCAGTGCTAAATCCAGGACAGCTCAGGGAAACCAAGAACAGTGGTAAACATCGTTGAAGTGGTCACAGGCCCATCCAGATTCAAGGGGTGGGAGCATAGATCCCACCCCTGTGGGGGTCTATAGGAGAGCACCAAAGACCTTGAAATTACATTTTAGTATATGTGCTGCCAAAGGGAGCACCTGAAACTATTTTTTTTAAAAACACCCAGCCGGTTAATCTCTCCGAGACTCAATTTCCTTATTTAAAAGAAATAAGGGATTTTTAGAAAACAGCTTCTAGACTCTGCTCCATTTCTAAATGTTGATTCTATCAATGGGAGTCAGTAAAGGCATCAAGAATTATTACTGGGCTGCGACAAACTCCCTGTACATTTAGGTTACAAATAGATTGCTATACACAGAGAACCTCACATCACTTTTTTTTTTCTGATTTGTTTATTAAATTTCAAAATGTGTGTAGTTGTGGGGCTTCTTTTAATGAATTTTGCTAAGCAAACTTGAAAGTCTTTTAATTAGCAGATTCTTATTTGTCTTCGGTTCTGGGAATAATCTTCTTCTTCTTCCTTTTTACAGTTTTATTTACTTATCTTTTAGAGAAAGAGAGGGGCAGAAGCATCGACATGTGAGAGAAACAACAATTGGCTGCCTCTCACATTTGCCCCAGCCAGGGACTGGGCTCAAAACCCAGGCATGTGCCCTGACAGGAATCAACTGGCAACCCTTCGCTTTGTGAGATGATACCCAGCTAACTGAGCTACACTGGTCAGGGCTGGGAATTATTCTTGATGATATTCTTTCTTCCATTACCTCTGTTCTACCTGTCTAGAAGTCTTATTGAATAAAGGTATAAAGTTCTGGATATATCTCCTTAAATATTTTCTCATACTTTCCAGACTTTTGTCTATATTACTTTGCTAGGGCTATCATAACAAAAATAACACAAACTAGGTGGTTTCAGCCACAGAAATTTATTTTTTCATTTCTGAAGATTAGAAGTCCAAGATAAGTCCTTTCCCCTTGGCTTGTAGGTAGCTGCCTCCTTGCTGTGTCCTCACATGGCCTTTCCTCTGTGGACATGCTTCCCCAGTATGTCTTTTTGTGTGTCCAAATTTCCTCTTGTTATAAGGACACTCTTCAGATTCCATTAGGGCACATCCACATGACCTAATTTAAATTTAATTGCTTCTCTAAAGACCTTATCTCCAAATATAGCCACATTTTGAGGTGCTGAGGGTTGGAGCTTCAATGTGTGAATTTGGGGGGAACACAATTCAGCCATTACATTGTCCTTTCGCCCTCCATTCTGGTAGGAATGCTGGGTGTGATTTTCCTCCTCTTTAACCGGATCACAGCATATCCATTTTGCACTTTCTCCTATTGAGGATTTTTATTTCAATAATCATAACTTTTATTTCCAAAAATGTTAGTTTCTTTTTTATATCGGCCTATTTTTGTATATACAATCGTCTCTTAAATCTTTCAAAAAAAATTTTTTTTTCTAGTTTAAGCACGTGATTCTATAATTTAAGACTTTTCCCTCAGGCCTCCTTTCTTCTGCATTCTAGATTTTGATCCTCTTTTTCAAAGTGTTTTTCCTCAAATGTTTGCTGATCTCTCACCATCTAAAAAGGAAGAGTGGACTCCCGGCTTGCCTTCTGGGTTGGGAGCTCCCATTAGCATTAGTAAGTTCCTTGGGGGGCTGCCCCCAGTGCACGCCTCACAGAACTGCCACTTCAGAGGCATCTATTCAAGGTTTTATCTTAGGAGCAAATGTTGTATGTAAGGAAAGGTGGGAAATTGAATTCAGCATGTCTTTCCCCTCTCAGTAGATCTGGTGTTCCATAGGGTTTCTCTCCAACTTGAACGCAGCCATTTCTTATTTTGTTTCAAAAGCAGGGTAATAATCTGAAAGTAGAAAACCTTTGTTTCTGGCTGTTCAGACGATGTAGCAAAGGGACAAGGAGATGAACCCTACTAGTGAGACTTTTTCAAATGTGGTTCTTCAGGTACGCTGTGGATTACACTGGGACCCTTGTCGAATTTTATATACATGAGGCCATTTTTGAGATTACCAATCTCGCCTTTGTGGTAACTTTCTTCTGCCCTGGTTTCTGTTGCCACTGGTTTCTATCTGCCAGGAATTTCTCGAAATGTATACATGGTAACCCATGTTTTATAGCACTCTTAAAGGTGATTTTCTGTCATTTCAATGGAATTTTGGGTGGAAGGGAGTTATATAAACAATCAGTCTTTTTTTTTTTAAAGATTTTATTTATTCATTACCAGAGAGGGGGCGAGGGAAGGAGAAAGAGAGAGAGAGAAACATCATGTGTGAGAGAAACATTAGTCGGTTACCTCTCTGCGGAATCTGGCCGCAGCCCAGGCAGGTGCCCCGACTGAGAATCACATTTGCAACCTTTTGGTTCCCCCACTGGCACTTACCGCACTGAGCCACACCAGCCAGGGCAAGACTTATTCTTAATTATACTCTTTATATAGGTGTGCTTAGGACATTATCTTGATATAATCCCTATTGAATTTTCAATGAAAGAAATAAAAATAATCATGCTCATTTCAAAAAAGGTTTTTTTTAGAGGATAAAATACATATGTACATAAAGCAAAAAGCCATAAGCTTTCTGTCAACTTCCTCCTAACCACATTCCCTTCCCCAGTAGAAATTTCTCCCAATAATTTACCATGTACCTTTCCACACATTTTTTAACCATGAATTTACAACCATATACATGATATATAGAGCTTTCTTTTTTCTTGCTAGAACTGGAACTGCACTATTACAACTTTTCTGCAATTATTCAATACTTTTTCACTTAAGAATAAATGAAAAACATCTTTCCAGGTCAGTACATATAAATGATCTCATTATTTTTATGGCTGCATAATATATTTAAGATGGAAATACTATATTATTGTGTCAATTCTCCAATTGATGGATACTAAAGACTCAATATTTATGTCCCCCACCCCAAATTCATATGTTGAAATTCTATTGCTCAGTGTGATGGCATTTGGAAATGGGATCTTTGGGAGGCGCTTAGGTCCTAAGAGTGGAGTCCTCATGAATGAGATTAGTGCCCTTATAAAAGAGACTGCAGGGAGCTAGCTTGCCCATTCACCACGTGAGGTTACAGTGAAAAGACAGCCACCAATGAGGAAGTGTCTCAGTGAGGAAGTGGGCTTTCACCAGGCAATGAATCTGGTGGCTTGGACCTCTAGCACCCAGAACTGTGGGAAATAAATTTCCCATGCTTACAAGATACACAGTGTATAATATTTTGTTATAGCAGCATGAACAGACTAACATTGGATATATAGGTTGATTATAAATAGATTATTGTTTGATTTCAGTAGCCCAAAGATTTATTAAGGCATTATATTAATTGAAAGTATCAAATGACATTTCCTATCACTATAGACAATATTCTTAAACCACTATTAAATATAGAAAATGGAGACTATTCCAGGAAAAGTCATTTAGTTGTCTCTCTTATGCTTAAGATTAAAATTATTAGACATAAAAAACTAAGTAACAATGGCCATGGCTGAGCATGAAAGCAAACATCTTATCAAATATTTGCGTTACATGGGTCACTTGAAATTCTATCAACTTTGAACACATTGCCTTAAACTGTTGAAAATCCCAAAATAGCTGTGCTACCACTCTCCTTATTGTTCCTCATTCAGCCCGTATCAGTTTACTTCTGTGAGATATTTTGTCCTAATATTTATTTAAGCACTCTCTGTATGCCAGGCATTGTACTCAACCTTCAGCCACAGCATTTCATTTAGCCCATGAATGACCCAGAAAAGTATTATCCTCATTTTTAACTTAGGCAGATTTTGTTCAAGTCTCAGTTTTATTCTTTGTTAGCTGTGTGGTTTAGTGCAAATAATATAACTTTTTGGGGACTCTGTTCCCTTATAAATAAGATAAGGACCACGCTCCAGTATTAAATAATTTAACAAACATTCATTGAGCTCTTCTTACTATGTGCTAGGCATTCTCTCAGGCACTGAGAGTAGCGAGGTTGCTTACAGGATTAAATGAAATAAGGCATGTAACATAAAACCTGGCACAAAACAGACATTCAAGTGATAATTTCTATTATGGAGACTAGAATGATATCAAGCCTGAATTTGAACCCAGGTCTACATGGTCCAAAGACCCTCCTCCCTTTTTTTTTTTTTTTTAATGACTCCAAGCTGGCTTCCTAAAACCAACATCATATAAGTGCCTAAAACTCACTATTCCTTTCACTGGTTTCTGCAATCCAAATCATACAATTCTTCCAAGGTTAAAAAGTAAACCTAAACACACCTAAACCTAAACATAGTTGCTAGCCCAAATAAATTTTTACATCTCTGATTTCATTATTCCTTTGCCCTGTGTACTCCATGATCTAGTGTCACATAGATTTTCATGTATTTTCTTCTCTGGTGCTTCCTTACATGTAATCTGTCTTTCAAGACTTGAAGTGGACAGATGGTACTTTGCACTCTTGTGTTTCTTTCACAGGGCTGAAGTTGTGACTAGACATGTAGATACATAGATGCTTTTCTATTTTTATATAATAATTCTTTGACTAATTCTGCCCAAACAAAGCCATGTGGCTAGTGGGTAACGGATCTCTTACAGCCTTAGAGGATTTGGTCATTTGCCTTTGCACTTAGTGGAACGAGCAAGCTGGCTGCGAACGGGGATGGGCACCGTGGAAAGAACCCCAGAGTCAGAGTTAGAATGCTGAGTTCTTGTCCTAGATGTCACTAATCAACTATGGTGCCTTGGGCAAGCCACTTAAGTGTTCTGCTGTGCCCTAGTTTTTCTTGTTATAAATTGGGACAATAAGGCTTGCTCTACTTACCTCATTAGTTTCTTGAGAGGGTCATAGGAGTTAATGTGTATTAATGTACTTTTAAATCATAAAACCACCTGTAAATGCAATGCATTTTTTTTACTTTGTAACTTGACTTGTGAAACTATCAAGCAAACCTGTAGCTGATTGATATTCCATCTTGACTGTTGTGGATCTTACAAGTGGGTATATTAAGTTTGCCAATATTATGCATTAAAATTATATTTCCAGCATGAATTGATAGAGGAATCAAAACAGTTCTGTACATATGATCCTAAGAAACTGGCCTATTAGAAACTGACAGCCATAGGGACATGTTGAGATAAAGACATAAGAGCAAATATACCGTCTAGATCAGTTAAAACTATTTTAACATTCGATAAAATAAAGTGAGGTTGAACATTTTGCTACAGTACAAATTCTTTGAAAATTTAACCTGAGCAGGCATGGGAGTAAAGATAATATTACATAAATAGAATCAAATATTTTTAGATGGAAAAGACCTCAGAGACTATTTTTACCCAACTCCCTTCATTTTGCAGCTGAAAACATGGAAACTCAACTTGCATTTGATTTGTCCAAGACCACACATCTGAGACAGTGGCAAGATTCCTCGGAACTGTTCTTGAAACCATTCCTCAAATCCAGAGTGAGAGGCTGGCTCAAAGTGGAAGCTGGCTTAAGAACCTGGGATTCCAGAAATGGGCAAAATGGATAAAGCCAAGATAATGGCAAAGCTAGGAGGCTAAATGAAGCTTGCAGCCAAGCGTCAGAAAAGGCACCTTTTCTGACTAATCCACTCTAATAAAAGAGCATGTATGGGCCAGGCAAAGTCTAAAGGAAAGAACGGGCTATTTGAAGGGAGACCTTGAGATGTAGATAAATGTAGACATAGAGTAGATTCTAGGACGATTTTCAGCTGGTGTGCTGCAAGGATTTTTAAAACATGCAATATACCTGACTATTAATCAGGGGCGTCGAACTCTTTTCCCTTAGATTGTCAAACAAAGAAATGACAACCACCAACACAACAATAGCTATCTGGTATGAATGAATTAAAATTATACCTACTTTTTTTGTTTTTGTCAGATCAGCAAAAAATATGGGTTTTTTTGGTGTGCTGCAGAATTTTAGTAATTAGTTTACATGTGCCGTGATATGAAAGAGTTTGAAAATTGCTGTTCTAGAAGTTAAGCCTGGCAAGCCAAAATGTGCTTGGGAATAAACAATAAGATAATAATGACTGTGCCACTGCCACTACTACCTGCTACTATTGCTATTACTTACAACTAACTTGGACTGAGAGCTATGTGCCAGGCATGATGCCAGGTATTTTACACAACTCTCTTGTAAAAACCTTTCTCTCACACATATATGCACACACACACACAGTGAAATTGGAACTATTACCGCATTTGGGGGAGAAGGAAATGGAGGCATAGCGGGAGAGTTGGAGCTTGGCCTGGTAAGTCCAAAGTCCACACGCTCAACCTCTGTGGTCCATGACCTCGAAAGAAGGGAAGGGACAGGACGAGGACATGTGTTGGGTTTAGCAACACCAGTCCTTGATTCACAGACTAGCTGAAAGGGGCTCAGCGTACGAGTTCCACACAAAAAAGAAAAAAAGAATGAATTTGAATACTGTAAACTACCAAGAACTTACATCTACACTTTGTTTCAGATTTATAACTTCACATTAGCATCTTACACTGATTCAGTGTCATTCATTTGCATATGATTTTTTATTTTTAGTGAAGATATGATAAAGTGAATGCAGAGAATTAATGGATGTTAGCTTATAATTCATTCTAGTGGATTGATATTTGTAAGTAAAACCAATCAAAATAAAGGTTATTTCTATACTACTTAAATATTAATGGAATTATAAAGTTAGAAATCTATCAAATGTTGATCTATGTAGCAGAATCCATTTTTAGATATTCACCATATTACTGATATTCATTCATTAATTAATTCCTTCAACAAATATTTATTGAGCATCCATTGTGCTCTAAGCTCTGCTGTGGGCACCCAAATATATCTGTTACATATACAAATTCACTGCTGTAATGGTGTTTATATCCTAGCGAAGTTAAAAATAAGTCAGTAAACAAGTAAATAACTATGATCTCGGATAATGAGAAATACTATGGAGAAAATAGGAAAAGATGATATGAAGGAACTTCATGGGGGCAGGAGGACTTTTAACACTCTGACTGCCCTCATTCCTTCGTTAAAATTTAATAAAAATCTCCTTTCCTAAATGTAGAATATTCCTCTAAATTTTGTTTAAAGTAAGCACCAAAAACAGGCTTGCATTAAAGGGAATAATAACTAAGCAATCACCTTTGAAATAGAGCCAGCCCCAGGAAAATCCTGTCTTAGTTCTCTGTGACCAAGGGATGCACGGGTGTAGGGCTCCCCGGGCATATTTCTCACTCCCCTTGGCCACTGGCTACAGCCTCTTTCAGGTAACACAATGCTGGCTTTCTAGTCAGCTATTAAAGATTGATGAAATAACTGACTGCTGTGTCTGGTTAGTTCAGAAATAAAGGGACAGGACATAAATTTCCTTTGGTTTATCAGATCCATTGATAAAATTAGGCTAAGTTGCTAATATAAACTGGCAGTCTGAAGTTATCCAGAATCTCCCGATATTGGCTGAGTCAAGTTCCTAATGCTGCCATTTGATTTTCATAAGCATAGAGGCTCTTGTCAGGAGATAATACCTGCTGTGCTTTATCAAGCCCAGTTGTCCCCACTTATCCATGAGGTATGCCCAAAATGGCAAGCAGTACCAAGCCCTATAGACAGTATATTTTTCTCTATACATACGTGCATGTATACCTATGATAAAGTTTAGTTTATAAATTAGGGTAAGAGATTAACAACAATAACTAACGATAAAAAAGAACAATAACAGTATGCCGTAAAAAAGTTATGTGAATGTGGTTTTCCTCTTTCAAAATATCTTATCGTACCATACTCACCCTTCTTCTTCTTCTTGTGATGATGTGAGATGATGTGAGATGATACATGCCTATGTGATGAGAGGAAGTGAGGTGATGACGTAGACAGCGTGACACAGCTGGGACACAAGCACTAGGGTACCACCACAGTCGATCTGATAGCCAAGATGGTTGCACAGTGCCCAATGGGCCCAGAATGCACACGGCATGGGTAAGCTGGAAGACCAGGTGATTCAGGTCATGAGTGGAGGTGACCTGGGACGATGTGATTTCATCATGCTACTCAGAACAGCATGCAATATAAAACATACACTGTTTATTTCTGGAATTTTCCCTGTAACGTTTTTGGAATATGGGTAACTGAAGCGGCGGAATGTGAACCCACAGACAAGGGAGGACGACGGCAAATGCATACCATCACTGACGTTCAGCAGCAGAATTCTATGGAAATGTGGGTGTCTTATTTTTACAAACTGATGACCCCTATTGGTGTCTCTAAAGTTAATATGAAAGTGATGAATGTAAGCTTTATGATCTTATTTGAGATAAGCTACAATAAAATACTGGCTCAAGATATTGTTTTTGTGGGGAAAAAAACTTTAAAAATCCACAGGTTGGGATAATGAGATTAGAATGGGGAGGGAGACTGTGAGGGAAGAAAGAGGGGAGAAATGTGAAGAGGAATATAAAATTTAGTTGATTATTCTTGGGGCCTTGACCATGTATAGACACATCGCTTACAATAAGGAAAGTCTCTGTATTCGATTTACATAGAAATCCTAGTAAGTACCACAGTCTTCAATGGAAGCTCCTCCACTTCCTCACAGAAACAGGACCAGCAAGGACAGCCCCCTTTGAAAGATCTCATTTGCTTTGGGCCAGACTCACGTAGGCTCAGTTAGGACAGCTGTCCTCAGGGTTTTTCCTCAGAATCAGCATGAGGAATATATTTTCTTTCGGTCTGTCCAAATTCTCTATGGGATACAGGCATCATCAAATGCAGATTGACATCTATTTGTAGCACAACTAGAAAAGGCAGTTTCATTCTGAATTATTTAACACGGCAACATTTTGCACATATAAATCATGTCCAGCTTTATTAGATTAGGCCAATTGAAGAAATATATACACCTGCCTGTCATGTAAAGCCCTTCATCTTGGGGAGTAGACTCCCCAGGGGGGCATCTCAGGAGGTAAATTGAATACTGAGTGGTGTATCTTGTGACGGGGGCCTGAACTGGAAATTGAAATTCCTGCGTGGACATCGAATTTCACATCAAAATGAGATCCTAGTGCATCTCTCTCAGTACTAATCACTCTAGAAACTTAGATTTACATGATGATGGCTGTCCTGGGCTCTTTATGTTGGAGCTGGGCCCTGTCACTGTGATAATGTTCGTGAAGCCCTTTGAGGTCTTCAGATGAAAGGCATTCTACAAACACAAACTACTGCTTGCATAAATCAGTCAAGTAGCTGGATATTATTTCTTTCCGTCTCTGGGTTTGCCAGAATGGGACAGGAGATAGCAAATGGTATATAGTGAGATGAAAGGATAGAGATTAATAGGCAACTGCTTTTTAATCAGATAAGGCCTGATGATGCACAGTTGATCGGCCTGATTTCTATTACAAGAAAAAAAGTACACCCAGGGTTGTTCTCATTGTACTCAAAATCTCAGAGGAAAATCTCTTTCATAAAACAGGCTGCACCTCAAATGCGCTTCCTAATTTAAGTTCAGGAAAAAAAGGCACTTAGTGCCACATATGGAGACAGCACTAAGAAAATGGGATTGTATTTCTTCTCCCCTCTGGTCCCCCCTCCCTTTTAAAAAACCCTTGTTAAAAGGGGACACTATGCATCTGAAAAGAAAAACATGATGAGGAGACCCAGCACCATTACTTTGGAGCGCTGAGAGGTGGAGAATGAAAAAGCCATTGGTCTCAGTTTTACTGCCACAATGGCCTTTTATGAGAGGGATTAGATACGCCAAGAATTGGTGCAGCAGCCACTGGTGCCCCCATGACAATCTGGAAAAAGGACGATAAAAATCAGTTTGTTGTGAGGTTAAATCACCAAAGACTTCCTAGACTGGCTTTTCAGATTGTTTTTCCTTTGGAAAGAAGATGAAAAAAGAAAGAAATATGGGCAAAAGCAGATTTTCTTCCCTTTCCCTTTTTTGCACCCCCACCCCCCCCACCCCGGTGCAAGATGTAGCATTCAGAAAACATGTTGAGCGAGTTGAGGCATTAAAAAGATCAGTCTTTGGCTGTTGAATGAAAGGCTGTTGTGCGTGTGACTCACATACTAAATGGAAACCTGCCTTCAAAGCCTATTTTACTGCCTAATTATATATACACAAAATGTAGCTGTCTGTTTCAATCAAATCATAGGAAAAGGAATAAAATTCCTCTAAAGATGCAATTTTCATGGTTTGTCATAACCTTAAAAACACGGCTAATGCAGAAGGAGGAAGTACAGCTGCATGGTCCAGATAAGGTTCCAGTAATTGTTTTTCTTTTAATTATTACTTTATAAAGACATTATACCTCCTACTCCAAAGAAGGAAAATGAGTGTCCTCTGTCTCCTCTTTTTTCCCCTCCCTTCCCACTTTCACACCAAGCTTGTTGATATGCATTTCGGCTGTGTCTAGAAGCCAGGGTAGCTATGGAAATAATGTTTAAGTAACCACCATAACTACAGCTCTCAGAGGGTGCCAGGGAGGAAGCCTTTTCCAAATTTAATGTTTTGAATTGAGTAGAGCTTTCCAAAGCACAAAATAGCATGCCAGGGATCAAGATAGAGCGCTCAGACCGAGACAACTATTTGTACTCAGCTTTCGGGGAGATCGTTTCTATTCGTAATAGCTAATATATTTATTTTTAAAAATTATTAATTGCATGAACACTTTCATTGTTGTCATCCTCACTGAAGATGGATGTAAAAAAATGCACAAAAGGCTTTTCCCCCTAACATTTTTATCTACAGATCTTTTTTGTAAAATAACCCGAAACTGTAAAGTTTAATAAGCCATTACTAATTTACATATTTTCATAGAGTCAAATCATTAAAATGCAATGATATTTTAATGGCTTAATATATATCTAATTGCGGATTAAAATTTTCTAACAATGGAGATGGCGTTGAATATACCACCAAGGGATTCCAAGTGCTTAATTCAGGAAGCATTGGCAGCTACTAACACTTCTGAGGGAAAGAGTTTATCACCGGATGAGCACATTGATTATCTTGTAATGTGCATGTTTTTAAAAAAAAATCATCATTTTAACTACACCTACTACTCTTCTCCTTAATCTCTTCCTGCCTACAACCAATTTTGTCTCCAGCCCTATTAAGAAAGGAACCTGCTGTATGAATCTATAGAGTAAACAATTTGATTAGGAATTTTATGGTGATTAAGCAGGTATGATCATAAAGCTACTCTCAATGGCTCTGAGAGATCCTGGGGCATGAGAAGTAATGTAGACAATTAGAAACAGGCAAGACCTAAATAAGACTTATGCTCTGGAAATCACTGCCTATATCCCAAATGCCAAAATGGGACTTGTTAAACATAAATGTGCACAGTTGTTCATAGCATAGGAGCACTAGTCACAGTAGTCAAAACATGGTAACAACCCACAAATGAGGCTGCAAAAAACTAAAAAGTTTTTGCACAGCAAATGAAACCATCAACAAAATAAAAAGACAACCCACAGAGTGGAGAACATATTTGTCGATATATCTGGTAAGGGGTTAATATCCAAAATTTATAAAGAACTTAGAAAACTCAACCAAAAAACCCCCAAACAATCCAATTAAAAAATGGGCGAAGGACCTGAATAGACACTTCTCCAAAGAGGACAGTGAGATGGCCAATACGCATATGAAAAGATGCTCCAATGTCACTAATCCTCAGAGAAATGCAAGTTAAAGCCACAATGAGATACCACCTTACACCTGTCAAAATTGCTATCATCAATAAATCAACAAAAACAAGTGCTGGTGATGATGTGGAGAACAGGGAACCCTTTGGCATTGTTGGTGGGAATGCAGACTGGTGCAGCCACTGTGGAAAGCAGTATGGAGATACCTCAAAAAATTGAAAATGGATCTGCCTTTTGACCCAGTGATCTCACTTCTGGGAATATATCTGAAGGGACCTGAAACACTAATTCACAAGAACTTAAGCACCCCTACATTCATTGCAGTGTCATTTACAATCTCCAAGATATGGAAACAGCCCAAGTGTCCATCCGTAGGTGAATGGATAAAATAACTATGGGGCATTTACACAATAGAATACTATTCAGCTGTAAAAAAGAAGAAAAATTTTACCCTTTGTGACAGCATGGATGGACCTGGGAAATATTACACGAAGTGAAATAAGCCAGTCCGAGAAAGACAAATACCATATGATTTAACTCATATGTGGAACCTAACAAACAAACTGAACTAACATGCAAAATAGAGACAGATTCATGGGTAGAGAACAGGAGGACAGCTATTGGTGTTGCAGGGGGTGGGTTAGGGATTATAGGGATTGAGCAAAAAGGAGAAAGGGCTCATGGACATGGACAACACTGTGGTGATTTGAGGGGGTGGGGAAAAATACAATAAAAATAAACAAATTGCTACACACACACACCCAGAAGCACTCTGCATTTAGGATTTGGGTCAAGTAGGGGGAGCCAGCAAAAGAGAATAAGAAGCGGGTGAATTTGGAGGCAAAGCATAAAATATAGTATCTGAGAAAATAGTAAGAAAGAAAAGCATTTTAAGAAAACCATTCTTAATGTAATAGAGAGATAAAATAAAGGAAGGGCAGAGAAATGTCCTTTGGATTTGGCAACAAGCAAACCATTAATGCCTTGGCTGGTGTGACTCAGTGGATTGAGTGCTGGCCTGCGAACCAAAAGTTTGCCAGTTCAACTCTTAGTCAGGGCACAAGCCTGGGTTGCAGCCAGATCCCCATGTGGGGGCACATGAGAGGCAACCAATCGATGAGTCTCTCCCACATTCGTGTTTCTTTCCCTCTCTTTCTCCCTCTCTGCTCTCTACAAATAAATAAATAAAATCTTTTTTTAAAAAAAAAGAAAGAAAACCATTGGTGAACTTGCTAAATGATGTTTCTGTGGTGTCAGAGTGAATACCAGGTGAGAAAATGGAGATACTGAGATTTGATAATAATCTGAGGAAGTTTGTTCACGAAGAGAAAAAGGGAACCGGAGCACCATTTTTGGAGCTTTGTGAAATCAGAAGAAGATACTTTTGTTTTGTTTTGCTTGTTTTTGTTTTGAGAGTACATTTTTTAAAGCTGGGGACAGTGAAGCAAGGAAGGCCTTAGAAGAAGCAACAGGAGAGGGCCTAGGCGGGCTGCTTTGGCTCTCTAGAAACTTCGAGGGAAAGAAGTGAGCCAAGGTGGGGCTGCTGTCAGCTCACTGGAGAGTCAGAGAAAAAGGGGGCCTTGGGGACAGGTTTGGGGGGTTAGCCCAGGATGAGCTGCCGCTGCCTATTGTTCCCCTGGTTGCAAGTCTTGAGGGGTCCCTTAGAGTTTAGGAGATGCGGGCCTGTGGGGGCAAGGGAAGGGGAAGGGGAAGGCGTGGTCTTGCTCCCAGGAGGGAGAGAGCACCATTGTTTTACACATACACACATAAGATATATCTATACCTATATAGTTATAGATATAGATATAGATATAGATGTAGATGTAGATGTAGATATAGATATAAGGAAGATGAGATATATTAGGTTGATAGTTCTCAAAAATGTGGTCTTCAGACCAGCAGCATCAGCATCAGCATCAGCTGGGAACTTGTTAGAAATGCAAATTATTGGCTCCTACCCCAGACCTGTTGAGTAAGAAATTCTGGAATCGAAACATAGCAATCTGTTTTAACAAGCCCTTTGGGTGATTTTGATACAAAGTCGGGTTTTAGAACCAATGCTGCAGTGGTAAAGGCTATGATCTAATAAAGAAGAAAGACATATTACAAAAGAGGGGGAATGCCTGGATTCTGCAAGAAGATTTGAGGAGGTAATAGAAGGAGTCCTAATAGAGGGGTGGAATATCAAATGAATTAGGGATATTTTCCCTGGAAACAGTCTCTGTTTAGAGACAAGGTAAAGAAGATGGGTCCAAGTGTAGGCAAGGCTGCAGACTGGTCACAAGAACAGGAGAACAAGCCATGACCAACTATTTTCTTTTTTAAAAATGAGATTGGTTAAATGGGTAGGTATAAAATGGAAGGCTATAAACATTGGATATCTTAATTTCAGCAAGACATATGACAAACCACCACTGATATGCTCAGAGAGGGTAGCAATGTGAAAAGTGGAAAATGGGAGAGTTGAGCGGGCGTGTGGCTGGTTAGACCAAGAGGGAGCTTTCTAATGACAGCGTAGTGGTAGGGCTCCATGGTAACGCTTCCCTGCCTAACATTTTACCACCTACTTTGCTGAAGACAAAGGAAGCGTAAGTATCCAATATGAATTTGGTACAAAGCTGAGAAGGCAAGCAAATGTTATTGATGGCATAATGCAAATTCAGGAAAATCTTGGCAAATTAAAATGAGAAGCCAGAAACGAAAGATCAAACTAAACAAGGACAACACTTATTTATGGTATTTAAAAAATTGTTTTTGGTAGCAATTTTGAGATGGGAGAAGACTAATATTTGGATTAATAGTAGTTTTTAGGAGAAAAATCCTGGGGATTTTAGTTACCTACAAGTTCTGTGTGAGCCAAGAAATTCCATCTTGCGTCGATCAAGTGAAGTAACCAAATCAAGGGATACTTCTATCCTTTTCTAATTGCCACGGAATAAACCGAGGGGACTGTGCACAGCACTGGAGAACACTGAGGACAAGAGGACATCATACATCTAGATATGGGGGAGTGCACTGAAAAGCCTGGAGCCCATATTATAAGGGGAAGTTTGAAGTGACTGAATTACACTTCATCACGCAACAAGTGTTTCTTGAGCCAGGCGAAGCTGTATGGGCTGAGGACAGAGTAGAAAACTGGACAGAGTCCCCATATCTTATGGCACTTAGAATCTGGTGGATAGATGAAAACAGATCATAAACAAGACAACAAATAAATGAAGCAGTGATAGTGATCATTCCCTAAAGAGATTCAGATCGCGTCCTTCAACTTGTACATGATGTGTCAGTAAGCTCCTATTGCCAACTTAGATAAATACCAACAAATGCCTCAGTTGAGCATTCCGACCCTCCATAATGAGGTCTGAATTTACTTTATCCGCACTCTTTCCATATCTGTGCCCCACTGACCTAGCCAACCAAGAGAAGGGAATAAGTTTAGTGTTCACAATAATGTTATGTTCCATATTATATTACTGTCTCCATTTCACAGAGAAAGAAGGGAGTCTGTTTTCAAGATGGCTGCAATAATAGTGCTCTTTTGAAACGTGGCTTTGCCTTTCCTCCCATCCAGAGGTAGATTTTATTTCTCCTCCCTTTGAATCTGGGCTTGGCCATGAGACTTTCTTCGACCAATGGGACATTACAAGTGTGTGCAGATGTTTGAAAAGTGCTTGCACATGGGTTTGTTTTCTTCTGGCTGTGGTTGCAACTTGAGACCATTGTGTGAACAAGCCCAGGCTAGCCTGCTGGTACGGTAACGGGGAGAACAAAGATGCCCCAGACAGGCATGTGAGCGGTACTACCGTAGGCCAGGCCACCCCATTCGAGCCACTGTCTAACTTTATCTGCATGGGTGACTCAGGAGAGACAAGAAGAACTGACCAGGAGAGCCTAGTCCAAATTTCTGACCCATAAATAAAAAGCCAAAAAAGGTTATTGTTTAAATTCTGCTAAATTTGAGGCTGCTTTTTTACACAGTAATAAATAAATAACTGCCAGAGGGAGGTTCACAGAGCTGCTCATAACCTCACAGGAAGTAAAGTGTGGGAGCTGGGATTCCAACCTAGGCCAGCTAACTACACTGCCTGTTCCCGTGTCAGCACATACACTGCTTCCCCCAGTGTCCCAAAAGAGCCACCGACAGGGTTAAATGATATGTGAGTGAAGAATGTAAAGCATAATTGCGCATTTAGTGATGATGCAAACTTGGGGAAATGGCCTCAGAAGAACTGGCTGTGTGGCGATGCAGTTTGCTTCTTAAATTGAACAATGTCCCATAAAGTCCTTAACCAAAAGCCAGGTTTGCCTTAAATTTGGAAAAAAATAACAAAAACAAAAGCAAAAACAAACTTCTGACCCACTTTCTTCTGCCTCTAGAAAACAGCGTTTCTTTGCTCGATGATTTTGTCTATCCTTTTTTAGAAGCCTCCGTACACTCACATAGGATTTGAGCTGCAAAGTGGCCCTGGACCCCCTGCTCTTGGGGCTGCTGGACAAGGTTCCTCTGGGTTGGTCAGAATGGGGGCACAGAGCGGCAGGGAGACTAGAGAGCGCTGTATTAATGATAAGATTCCAGAAAATGACAAGTCATTTTGCATTTATCTATATTTAAAAGGAATAAGAAAAGGGAATGTGAAGGGACTACAGAGCGCAGAAAAGACAGAGGCAAACTTCATCTACCCCTAAACTTTCCACTAGTCCTTTAGGTGGCTAGACAATGGCCATGGATGTTCACCGGCACTCATGTCTGAGGGAGCCTAGACCCCTTCCGAGAAGCCAAGGATACCACGTGTACAGTGCGAAAATATTGAGCACTTAGAGTGTGCCAAGTACAGCAGGAATTCGGACAAATGGCAACCCGTGCACGTGTGTGTTGAGTGTGTAGTGACCTCAGGTTTGGATGCAGACAACTGAGTCCCCAGGTAAGACTCTCTGTCACTAGGTAGGTTTCTGGTGGGTAACCCCAAGCCAAAGATATAAGTAAACCCAGCTACAGTGAACTGGTTTTTATGTCAGCAAAAATAAAACATAGTTAGGAGGATAAACCTATTATCCCAGAAAATTTAAAGCTATTCAAAGACTAGAAATAGACTTACAGTTAGACTTTCTCTGATTTGTAATATCTGGATCATTACAATGTGAACGAATGGGAAAAGCACGGGCCCCTGGGTCAGAGGAACCTGGGATTATATCCTAGTTACAATGTCATGTGATCTTGCAACTCTGGGGCTTTGAAGGCAACATAACCCTTAGGATGGTGAGCACTAAATAACGTAAAGTAAGTAAAGGGTTTAATACATTGCCTGGTTCCTCATGGGTCCTAAGTATGTGTCAGTTCCAGAGTATATCCTAATTTTTAAAAAATGAACCCAATATTTATGTATTTTTTGAATAATAGAAATTAAGCACTCTTAAGGGTATAAGGAGGAGGAATATGTTGTTTAAAAAAACCTTTATGCTGTAACATGGATGAACCTTTAAAATATGCTAAGTGAAATAAGGTACGAAAGGACAAGTATAATGTGATTCCATTTATATGAGGTACCTAAAAATAGGCAAATTCCTAGAGACAGAAAGTAGAACAGGTTACCAGGGGCTGCAGGGAGAAGTTGCGGGCATTATTTTTAAACAGGTACAGAGCTTCTGTTTGGGATGATGAAACATTTCTGGACCTAGACACTGGTGGTGGTTGCACAATATTATGAATATACTTAATGCCACTAAAGGGGAAACTTAAAAATGGTTAAAATTTATGCTTGTATATTTGGCCATTATAATAACAAAAGAATTGAAAGCAAAACTTTATCATGCATCGCATAAATGCTAAGCACATTCCTATGTGTCACTGGGGATATAAAAAAAAAAAAGACTCCAAATCTGGGAGTATAGTGTCAAGTCACTTGGGAGGTTAGCTTTGAATGTTAAATAATTCCATTTAATATCCATTCTCTTTGTCACCAGCTCCACATCAGGGTGAATGATAATTGATGGATTGGGAAGCAGTTGGCTCCCCCTTTGCACTTAGAGGTCAAGTTCTCAAAGAGGTTGAGCTTATCCATTGTCTCTGTGACTCCACTGGGATGCATCTTACCCTAAACTAGAATGTACATCTAGAAGAGCACGACCTGACTAGGCGCAAAAGCTACATATAGGGGCCGTGTTAGTGTTGGTGACTATATGAGGATTCCTGCAAGTGTGACAAGAAATCTCACTCAGTCAGACAATGTCATAGCAATAAAAAAGTTGGCGGACAGATGGTTACCCCTGGACTTACGGTGGTGATCATATTGTAAGCTGTGTAAGTGTTGAAACACGACATTGTACACTTGGAACTAATGTAATATTGTATATCGGCTATACCTTTAATTGAAAATGAATATATATATATAAACAACTGTTTCTCACAAATCCCATTCAATCGGGCTTAAACGGAAAAAAAAAAAAAGAGGGAATTTATGAGTTTTTGCAACTGAGTTAGTCCTGGCTTCGTGAGAGGCTTGCCCCATGGCCCCCAGGAAGTCTCTAAGGACCTGGGGCCTTCCTTGCCGCCTTCACCTTCAGGCTGCATGTCACAGAGCTCGACAACTCCGGGCTCGTAGCTCCCAGTGTCAAAACACCTGAGGCAATTCCTGACCTCAGCCTCACGCCTTGTCATCCAGAAGGATGTGTTCCTTTTGGTAGTTCTCAGGAAAAGAGAAGTTCCAGCAAACATCTCTTCACATCTGTCCTGCTTTGACTGGGTCTTATGCCCATCTCTGAACGAATTACTGTGTCTAGGGAGATGGGGATACCAACTGGCTGGGTTGGGGTCGCTCCAGGGCTGCATCGTAGCCTCTGCGTCAATAGCTCCCTCTGGAGCTGTCCAGAGCCCAGCCTGTGCCTCCAATCACAAAAGCAACCTGGGAACCTATCTCATCTTCTTACCAAGAGAATTAATTCCTTAAATGCAATATCCACTCGCCAAGTGTGACACATTATGGCTGCTTAGTAAGCTCTTGCAGAATGAATGCATTATTGTATGAATGAACAGAAAACTAGTTGGAATGCATAAACCTCCCAAAAATGGTGTTTCTGAGTTCCACACATTCTCCTGATTTTTCCGATAACATCTTGCCACTGGATGATAACGAATTCTTACATTTTCAATATTAATAACGGTGAGGTCAAGCATAAATGGATACAATTTCAACCTCCTGCTCTGTTAGAAGGTGACATTTTGTATCTCACATTTGATATATCTAGGTGTTATGAAAATTTAGTCTTTGAAATGCAAGCCTCCATGACCAAAAAACTAAGCTCTTACCTGGGACTTCTCTCTATATTCAACATGGAAAAACAGTCACAAACTCTGATTTTTTTTAATAAGAGTCCTGGTTGGACTATAAACACTAACTGTATTTTTATGATTTAATTTCTCCTTTTTAGGGGAATATAAAATATATTTTTTTAAATGAATATGTCCAATGGAAGTGTATGATGGTGACATAGAAAGCATGTAAATCTGTCACCTACAATATAAGAACATATTTAAATATGCATATTATGAACATTTAAAGCTGCAGTGGTTCAAAATAATGCTAGTCTCTTATATGAAACATTACTCTCTAAATATAAGCCCAACAGCAACTTAAATACGGATTGAATTATATATGTGTATGTATAATTATATATATATATACACACACATATATACATATCAAACATATATATATATATACAAATCAACTAATGGTGAAATATTTTTACCTAATATTTATTCTTAAATTTTTTTCTTTTGGAAATTATTATTTTATGTGCCCAGTTTACTTTTCATTTAGACAGAGAAAAGCATAAAAATTCCTCAAGCCATATATATATATATATATATATATGTATATATTTTATACTCACCTGAGGATATGTTTATTGATTTTAGGGGTGGGGGGAGACAGAGGGAAATATCTATCAGTTGTCTTCTGCACGTGAACCGACTGGGGACTGAGCCAAAACCCAGGTATGCGACCTGACCAGAGACTGAAACAGCAACCTTTTGGTGCAAGTAAGGTATGACACACACTCCAACCAACCGAGCCACCCATGCAGGGCTCATATTTTTTCATCAATGTAAAAACTATCATAAAAGTGGGAAATTATTTCTTTCCCAGGTACTCTTCCCTAGACTATCCTTTTTCCACCTTCTGCTCTTAGATTTTCTCATCTTCTCCTAGGACTTAAAAAACCAAGTGTAAGTTAACGGCCTTCAAATCAATTTATCCACTGCTACTGGGCCATAACATTTTGCCCAACATCCTAACAGAAATCACATTTTAATGTTCCCATGACCTCAGGTGCTTTGGTTAAGGGCATTGTCATCTGCAGATTCAACCCAGCTAGATCCCTTGGAATCATCTTAGATTCCCTTTCTCCATGATCTGCCCTTCGGCTTCTTCCAGGAACTCAACTGACTATTTCTGTCACATGGTTCCATGACATATGTCTCTTGCCCTATTCTAGGGTCAAATTTCATCCATGGTCATCTTTCGGGATGACTTTCTCCTTGTCTTTCAAGACAGTGGTTCTAGTTTCTCACCTGCCCTCAACCCAGATTATAATCAGTTTCTGACAGAATGTCATTACTCAAATTTTCCTGCTTCAAATTTTTCACAGATTTTGCATGGCCTTAGAATAATGTACACGTTCAGATCCGGCACCGCCTTACCACACAGCCTTGTGTCCGTTGCCCTCTTCTGCCCTTCCCCAGGAGCCTTCGGCTCCGGCCCCGCGAAATCACCGCCGAGTCCGAGAACACTCACCAGACCTTTGTTGTCCCCTCTGCCTGGACTGCCTTCTCACCTTTCTCCCCTGTGAAGTAAACTTGGGTAAAGTCTTTTCTGACTTCCCATCACACTTAATTACCCCCTCTATTCAGACTGTGCACATCTGGAACGGGCCTTCCTGGGTGGAGCATGCGCTTCTTGGAGGAGGCCGGAGGGGGAGGATTGTGCCCTGTTCTTCTTCCCACGGACAGATCCCCGCCAGCGCCTGGTGGTTAGCACATACTCAAAAAAGTTTAGTGAATGAGTCTTCCGGCTGAATGCTCAGAAAGACCTTAAATTTGACCTATAAACTTCCAGAAGTAGGAAAAAGGAAGCCTACAAATTCACAGTGGTTGTGTAGACCACAGGCAGTAAAAGCAAGCCGGGTGGAGAGACAGGCTGCAGCAGAGCAAGCCCATTGGCTACAGTCCCTTCTCTGTCTTTTAAGAAATGCCTAATTTGAGATCCCTTTCACGTGCTGCCCTTCCAAGGTTTAATGTACATGATTAATCTTGACTTGCCTTAATACTGCTAGGAATGTGGCAATGACCTCAGCTGAACACTGGTAAAGTGATTAATGTTACATGAACTGGACTAGTTTTTTTTTTTTTCCTCTAGATCCTGAATAAACACATTCATGCAAGATTCGGTTGCAGACCTTTGCTCAATAGAAAATGTACCATGATTTCAAAGAGTAATGTTTCAGATGCAATAAACAACGTTAAAGGAAACATGGCTCTTGTTAAAGAAAATGCTGTTTCAGGCTGAAGTTCCAGTGATCATAAAAGATATATGATGCAATAAACAAAATGAACCACAGGCAGACAGGTCCATTCCATGACTAACCACTGATTGAATTTTCCAACACTCCTGGACTTTCTGAGAGATAAACTATTCACAAAAGGTCCATGCTAAATATAAGGCTGTCAGTTCTTTCTTATGTTTCTAGTGAGGTCCAAGAACAGCAGAGGACCCCCCCCACCCATCATTTCTTTCCTTCTCTTTTTCCCCCCTATTGGTTGTTTGTGTTTTTGAATTTTTTATGATGTGGGAAGACTGGCAAACAGTTGCTATGATTGTCAAATGCCTTAAATCAAGAAGAGAAAATGCAATAAAACCCAGTTTCCATGGTAACACATTGTAACCTAGTACCCCTGGATTGTGAGCCAGCTCACATCTATGATCATTACTTGTTGACAGGCATAAATTGAGCCTAAAAGCATGAATTTTTAGAGATAAAACTGGGATGTGGAGCTAAGTTATAAAAATTTTTAAATGTTTCCAAGGCAGTGGCGGCAAATCGGCACTGGTTATATCACTATTTAAATAATGTTAATAAACTCAGCATAAACACTTAAAAATTTACAAGCTTCCCTCCAAGGACAGTATAACAAATATACTCTTGAGACTGCAAGTGGTAGCTGACATGTTTTGGGTGGGTTTAAATGGAATTCAGCAATTAAATGAAATGATAGATGTTTTAATGAAAGAACGATTCCAACATGGAAATGATTCTTAAAAATCCTGGTAGTAGAGAAGCTCCGAAAACTATCTGAGGACATACATATACAATGTTTCTGGATGTTTCTTGGTAGACATAATGTCATTTTTTTTTTAATTAGAAGAGAGACTCAAATACAATATGAGTCATCACTTTAGAGTGTTTTCATACATGCCTTTTTACACATTCAATCCCATGTTCTCACTGGAATCGCTCACATTGTCAGACATCTTGAAGCTTTTTTAAAAAAAGATTGTCTTGTGTATATGGTTGCATCCAGCTCGCTTCGGCAGTTGCCCATTAACCAATGCAATCAAATACCAAAAGACAGATTCTCACAAAGCTATAACACTTCTAAGTATATTTTTATGACAAGGTAATGTGATATGATATGTATTAATAGGAAATGATATAAAAATGAAGGATTGGTTTATTTCCTCAACATCCAGGCTTTATATAAAAGTCTACTTTATTTCTCTGATAACTTCTTTTTTTAAAAATTAATTGTATTTTTCCCATTACCATTCCTGGTAACTTCGTAGCTGAACTTCCTGGCTGACACAAGTGAGAGTGGGAGAAGCAAGGGAAAAACAAGAAGCTTTCCTTCAAGGCTTGAGCGGAGCCTCAGGTGGGCAGAATGACCATTATGCCTCAGTTTCCCCTTCTGTACTATGGGATTAGACCTACTTCATAAGGTTGTTATAAGGACCCCTTGAGATGGATACATCTGGGAGCTTAGAACACTGCTTGGTGCACTGCAAGCCCTCCATGAAGGCTATCCTCATCATCCTCATGGTCACAGCACCCCCAGTGCCCAGCACTGTGCTTCACACCTAGGGGTGCCTAGTAAATGTTTGTTAAGTTGAATAGGCTTACTGGTTCCACTGGGTATTAAAAGAGAGTTTATTATAACTACCTTTGCTAGACTATGGAACATTTTCAGTAAATTGGAGTAGAGAGATTGGCTTTTATTCACTTACACTGTGCCACTCAGAGACTCACGAAACACCTGTTGAGTGCTCATGGCGTTATGCAAGAATCCTGTTGCCAGTGTTACTAATTTGTACGATTAAACCCCTGGGAATGCCGCAGGGTCTCTGAACCAGTGTAACACAGACTAGTGTTTAACCTCTTGACCTGGGAAAGGCATGGATTTAAGAATCCTCCATACTTCCCAGCAGTGGCTCAGAAATATGCTTAGTGACTTCTATTTTCTCAGTTCTTTGTTTTTTCTTTCAGCCTAGCTTTTAAAGAATATTAGCATTTAAAAAATGAAGAAAATAATTCTTTCATTTTAATCGCTAGAGATCCTGGATTATGTCGACATGGCATTTGGTTTGTCTAAAAAAAAAAAAATTAAGACATTCACGAATGCATATCTAGCTCTCAGTACTCAATAGTATTTAGCGCTTATTTTCTTCAAATCCCTAGTCATTTTCCTTTCACCTTCCTCATTGCATACTCCAAATGTATTCCTCTTTTAAAATCTAATCACTATTTTTAAAAATTTTAGCCAGCGTCCTTGCCTTGTTGACACAAAGAAAATGAAGGCTGTCATATGATAGCCTGTTGTCTTTTAACGGCATCCTAACATGTGAGAGAGTGCTGAAGCATCATGCTAGTTACATGCGAAACCATCAGTAAATGCTGGTTCCCTGTTTCAAAGGAGGAGTTTCCTACCTTAGAGCAAGGTGTTTCCTAGTTGAGAGGAAGAGTGCCCATCTCATCTCTTCCTAAGGTTAACCCTTCAGGCTACATGCTGGATTGGTTCCTGACAATCTTCTCTGGATCCTGGCTCAATCCGGTCTTTCCATTCCTATTTTCAGGGTATTTATCTTTCTGAACCTTTCTCATGATGGTCTTTCGCTTCCAAATCTAGTCCTCCCCCAGGGTTCTTACCTCAATGAAAGTGTCATCATCCCATTCAGAAATTTAGGAATTATCTTTGATACATTCCTTTCCATCACTGCCTCCCTGTACCCTCCGCCCCTCCTGACCATTTACAATCCATCTTTGTCAGTCTTCCCTCCCTTCACGTCACTCTAGCTCCTCTGACATTACCCTTGTTCGGGCTTGGGCTCCGAGGAACGGGGGAATGTGGGTGAGTAATGGGCTAGTGCAGGGCTTGAAAAACAGTTGTACAATGGTGCTTTTTCCTCTGTATGTTAGTCTGAATTTAGAATATCTTCTGATATTTTGGGGAAATGAATACATTTAGAATGTGGGGTGGAGTATTGCAGGGGATTCCTTCACAGTTGTGTTCCCATTTTTGGGATTATTGTTATTATACTGTCACCTTGGGCAAATAGCCCTGGAAAAATCTCCCCAATTTGTAGCAGCTACATTTCATTTGTAGCAGTTGTTTAGAGGACCCCAATGTTCCACTAAAGAAACACTATTTTTTTTTTTTAATAAGACTCTGACTATTTCATGGTTCCTTTTGCTCTCTGTGGGTGACAAGGCATAGGATGTCATTATTCAGCCTGGTGTATTTCAGTACCAAAAAAGGCTGAATCACCATGGGCTGGTGTAAGGAAGCAAGGGCATATTAGTAGCCGACTCAGAGTATTGGTGCTTCTGGATGACCAATGACTTCAGCACAGTGACTTCAGTTGGCATGCTGCTTGCCCTAGAGCTCTCTTTCATCCCAGGGAAGTACTTGACCCAAAGGACAGCAGGCAATAGATCAAAAGTTGCTGAGCCTTCACAGGGTATGTCAGCTAATTGAATGCTGTATGCTTCCAAGCTACCTTTAAGAAGTTTCCTAGGTAAGTCAAAGCAAAACAGTCTTTCCTCGTGTACTCTTATACCCTTTTTGTTATATAGGAATGTTTGTGCTTCGTCTCTGTATTATCTATGTCAATGAAATGCTAATCATCATGCTGTTGCTTTCCCGTATCTGTCCTAAAAGGACATAGTTTTCCTGTTCTGGAGAATTTTGGACACTTACAGTAAGGGAAAATGGGGGCCAGGTTAATTGTCTGGTTGGCAGACCCCTGAACTCATGAGAACGTTCAGTTCTGCTTCTCAGCTCCAGTGCCCAATGCTGGCTTCTGGACTTGCCCTGGGAAAGGCTGAATTGCTGTCCCTGAGTACTCTGAGTAAATCTCAACATTTACCTTGCTAAAAAAGAGGCAGCAGGCCCAAAATGGAATCACTTTGTGGTAGGCCCCATGTCAGCAAACTAAGTTTTAATACTCAACCAAATTGCAGTTTCAGCTTCCCTAAAATGTAACCTTTAGCCAGTCAGCCTGGAATTACCTGGTCAGGACTTGTGAGATAATCTGCCCACAGACAATGCATTCTTTTCTAATAACTTCCTTTTTCCCACCCCCCTCCCACCTTTAAAAGCCTCTCCTCTTCTACAGCTCGACAGAGCCCCTTTCTGTTCTTTGGATGGGATACTGCCCAGTTCATGAATCCCTGAATAAAGCCAATTTAATCTTTAAGTTTACTCAGTTGAATTTTATTTTTAACAACCTAAAGACAGCACAAGATAAGATGTCACCTCTATTTCTTAAATTTAGCCTATATTTTTTTAATCTATGTTCTTCTGATGGCCCTGGTAGCAGAAATAGCCCATTGATCTAATCATTAATTTCAACATTTCTTTTAATCACCATTTTCTAACTTTCTGTTCAGATTTTTTTTTTTTAATAAAGGACATGACCTCCTTTTTCATAGTACCTGGAAAACAGCTGATGAGTATTGAGTGATGGATGAATTAAATTGCTCTCAATTTATTAACCGACAAGTACAAATAACCAGAATAGAACAGCCAGTCAGCATGCTGACATCACTTTCCTTTTTGAACAGCACTAAAGGAAAAAAAGGAGAAGAAGAAGAAGAAGGAAAGAAAGAAAAGAAAAGAAAAAAGAAAAAAGAATCTGTAGAACTCAGTTTGCAGTATCTTAACCCAGCTTTGGAAAATGGCCCCACCATCACCATGAGAAAAAAAAAAATTAGATGGTTGAAATTCAGATCTACCCAGATCAGGTGAGAAAAGCCACGGCTGCTTTGCTTTCTTGCCCTTGTGCTGCCTCCTTTCATCATTAGTAATTCTATCCCTCTTTTATCTGATCACGCAGGGACACATTATCTCACTAGCAAGTGAATACACTGTGGAAAAACTCTCCAAATGCAAATGAACAGGAAGGACCTGCTGATACTGAAATTAAAGGAGCTTTTTCCCCCTCCCACTGTCTGTGGACAGAGAAGTTACAGATATTCTGAATCAATTCAAACTTTGTCAAGATAAACCTTTTGCCTCATTGTTCTAGCACTATATAGAGAAAATAATTTACATGACAGTAATTAGGTTGCTATATTTAGTAGTGTGCTCTCTGCCCATTTCTGGTAACTAGCCTTTATATAAAACATTGAATGGGCTTTTCAAAACTTGGGAGGTATGTGCATGATACTATTTAAAATATGACAGCTAGAAAGAAGTGCAATTTGGGTAGGTTTTGTATACCTCTTAGCTTTGCGGGGAAGATCAAAAGAGGAATACTAGCTCTAAAGTTATTTTGTATACAATGTATACTAGTAGAAAGAAGCTACTAGTTATTTTGTATACAATGTATACTATTAGAAGGAAGCTACTATGAGTTTTATTGGCTTTCTCTGCACAAGCAAATAATTATTTTCATTTTTATATATTGTGTCAAGCTGAGCTACCAAAGCTTTCTTTTTTCTTTTTTCTTTTAATTGGACATTGATTTATTTTCTTCACCCTTTAGGTTAAAACAATGAAAAGAAAGAAACTATTCTGTTGGTCAGTTTATTTGAAACTTTGACTGCAGAGAGGCTCACTAGCATTCTTTTACTTGTTTCATGGTGTTGGTTGGTTTAACCCTTTCCGACGTGCAAACACAGTGATTTTGCAGCCAACAAGGAGTTTGTGGACCACCTGGAAAATGACTTTTACAAAAACCACAGGGCCTTCCTTCCTTTCCTGGTGTCCGTGGTTCCTGAAGGATTTATTCAAGACAAACATTGCCTCCCATTTTGAGCTGACCTGTGAGCGTTAACTAGTTTCTTCAAATTTTATTTCAAGAGTGAGTCAAAATTAATATTTTGGAAGTTTATAAAGCTTTACTGAATAGTCTAGCATGCCTTGACTCCATGCCATCTTTCCTCTATCTCAGTTACCAATCCCTTCTGAGTCTCACAATCTTCCTAGAACCACCACAACGTTCTCCATATTTCATTTTTTATTTCCTTTGTACATTTCATTTTATTTGCTAAGCTAAGCCTGAATTGGCATTTTCACAAATTTCCCTTTCAGAACTATAAATAAGTATATCTTGTTTAGTCCAGTACATTTACAATATTGTGTTTTTGAAAATAATTAATATGGAGCCCTGGCCAAGTGGCGCAGTTGGTTGGAGCATCATCATCCCGTGCACTGAAAGTTGCGGGTTCAATCCCTGGTCAGGGCACATACCTAGGTTGCGGGTTCAGTTCCCAGTTGGGGCACTTACAGGAGGCAACTGATTGATGTTTCTCTCTTCCTCCCTCTCTCTTTGTCTCCCTCCTTCCCTCTCTAAAATCAATAAACAGATGCTTGGGTGAGGATTAAAAAATTAAAAATAATTAAAATAGAAAGGACTTCCTGATTTAGGCTCTCGACAGATCATTTTCATTATAACTGTAGAAGAGAGGATAAAACCCCAATGTGTAAAATTATAGAAATGGTGTGTGAGAGCATTTCATGTATTATAATGGAGTTAGAATGCATACTCTCTCAATTCATTAAAAATATGAGCACCTTAGGCTTCCAGTGGAGGTGGGGAACCTACAAAGCAGCAGAGCTTTTGAAATAAAGTTTCCTTTTACTGATACTCTCTATGGGCATGAGTTCCAGGTGCTGTTTTTAACAAAGAGGCATCCTTGGCACACCTCTTTTGCAGCTGATTTCTCTCTTACTACGTATTTCCATTCTTCCTTATCCTATTCTTCTCTCTTTTTATTTCTCTAATTCCCAATTTTTTCCTTTTGACTTTCCCGTGCCTTCAGTGTGCACATTGGTCCTTTGTCCTTCTTGAACTAAACTCTTAACAGTTTCATGACCCTGCAACCACATCAAGAAAGTCACAAGCGCTTCCTCAAAAAATGAGGAAGAAATACGGCACCTACACATGCTGCACACGGCTGGGTTTCTAGGTTTCCTCTTATCATCATTTCAGCCTCGAAAAGCAGGTGCAGAGGCCCTCTAATTGTTCAGAGCGTGTGTTAGAATCCTCTGTGTGCAGGTTGGAGGAGGTATTTCTCTTTTGAAAATTTCCCAGGTGATCTCTGTTTACATCAAGCCCCCACTGAGCTCCTTCCCCAGATATCCGTTGAAGACTCAGACATCACAATGAAATATCATATTCCACATGAAGCTATTGCCACTGTAGGGAAAAAAAAAAGTGTGGTTCAGTGGGAAACTATGCTTTGTCTACATACAGCACACCCTTGCTGTTATCTGATTGTAGCCTTTCATTGCCTTTGTGAGCTACTTTACAACTTTGTATGTTATGGGTAACTGATAGACATGCAAATGCCTCACTGTCTGGTAGAGATTCAACCGACTTCCCTCAGCCCCCCCAGGAAAAAAACAGTTTTGTTCTATTTGCATACTCATTTCAATATTGCCGAACTTTAAATGTGTCTCTTCAGATTCTCTTAAAGCAGTTATAACACCTGTCGGTTCCCTCTTTGATTCATGAGTAGAGTCAAATCTTTAACATGAATTCATTCTCTTATCTGTATGAGGGTCATGATTTTACCCTTCTTGGAAAATTATCTTTTAAGACATTCCTCCCAGCCTTTATTCACCATTCTTTTCCTAACTCTGATGGTTCTGTTTATTTACAGATAGGGTAATTGTGATTTGTGAATTTAGCATTTGATGAACATAAACATTTTTATAGTCATTATGGCCACCATATTTAGAGTTCAGATGTCTCAGAAAATCTGAGACAATAGATTTTCTCAATAGGTTGCTCAAAAATGTTTCCTATAGAACTATATAGCTGGATAAGGTCTGAGTTTCATCCAGACTCCTCTATTACAGGAACTAGGCCAATCGACCACCCCCACAAATGGAGATTTTTCTCAAGTTTCCACAGGTTTTGAGTATAGTAGTCTCCCGTTTTCCATGGTCTTGCTTTCTGCAGCTTCAATTACCCATGGTCAATCATGGTCCAAAAATATTAAATGGAAAATTGCAGAAATAAACAATTCGTAAGTTTTAAATTGCATGCCATTCTGAGTAGTGCGATGAAATCTCGTGCTGCCCTGCTCCAACCAGCCCTGGACTAAATCATCCCTTCGTCCAGGGCACCCACACTCTGTATGCTACCTGTCCATTAGTCACTTAACAGTCGCCTGAGTTTTCAGATCTACTGTCATGGTGTCTCAGTGCTTGTGTTCAAGTAATTCTTATTTTACTTCATGAAGTCTCCCAAGCCCAAGAGTATGCCGAAGAGAAGCCACAAAGTACTTCCTTTAAGTGAAAAAGTGGAAGCTCTCAAATTAATAAGGAAAGGAAAAAATCAGAAGCTGAGGTTGCTAAGATGTACCAAAAGAATGAACTTCTATCCATGAAATAGCCTAATTTATAAATTAAACGTTGTCATATGTAGGTATGCATAGGAGAAAAACAGTGTGGTCATGTGTTGCCTAACAGCATTCTGGTCAACGACAAACCATCTATGTGACAGCTTTCCCATAAGATTACAGTGGAGCTAAATTTCTTGTAAGAAATGAGATTCAGGAGGATTTTTTTTCTCTGATGGAAACAACATCTGTGGCACTTAGCAATAGACTCCCTCTCACTCACAGCACCTCAATTTTGAGCGCACGCCTTACATCCCAGTCAGTGAGCCACCCACCTGTTTCAGACAGAGGGGCCTGACCCGAATCAGAGGGCATCACAGGCCTCCCCGGTCTGGCCTGATGGTCTCCAGAATGCATGGCTGTAAATCCTTTGTTGAGGTCCTGAGATCTGTCCAAGGACACAGACCCACAGGAGCTACCTTAACAATGTTAAGTACCACTGCCGCTGTAGTGGAAGCTTCCTGCGGTAGTGTGGAGCTCACCTGTTTCTGTACTTTGGAAATATTTTCAGGGTGTAATGATGTGAAGCATTGATAAGTTTTATTTCTTTCATCAGTTCAATGCGAGAGAGAGCCCTTTCTGCTAGATAGGGTCAATGGAACCAAAAACAGATTTCCAAAGTCAAAGTATTGAGTCCTCAGTTCTGCATCCTATCCATGTTAAATACCCTTAAAAAAAAAATGAATACCACAAAGTATCTTAGTCTGACCACGGCTTCAACATGCAGCAGCCAAAGCCACGTTACCCTGGCAATCTCTTACGTTCCTTTACCTCTCCGTCCTGTTTCTTATTCCTACTGACCCTCAGGCCTCCTTTCCCTCCCTCCCTCCCGTCACTATTTTGGTGATCTCCGCCTTACCCAACCAGTTTCTCCTCTGTATTTCCAATCAGTGCAGCCCACACCCTGTTCATGGCACAGCACTGACATCTTCAAGGTTCTACTTCCGACCCTGTCAGAAGGAAGCAGGGGAGGGCTTTGTGGGACAGTGTTTGTAAAGTCTGCAGCAGTGCACAGTGATGTCCTGGGCCTTCACGCTCACTCGCCTCTCGCTCGCTGGCTCACCCAGAGCAGCTGCCAGCCCTGCAAGCTCCATTCATGGTGAGTGCCCTATGCTGGTATACCACTTTTTACCTTTTATGTTGTATTTTTACTGTACCTTTTTTTATGTTTATTTGTGTTTAGATACACAAATATTTAGCATTGTGCTATCATTTATGGCCTATAGTACTCAGTATGGTAACACGCAGTACAGGTTTGCAGCCCAGAGCAATAGGCTATAGCATATGGACTAAGTGTGTAGTAGGCTATGCCATCTACAGGCTTGTGTGAGTGCGCCCTGTGATGTTCGCACAATGACAAAATCACAACACATTGCTCAGAACATATACCGTTATTAGGGGACACATGACTGTACATAAAAGGTTTGGTACTCCCCCTGGTTTCAGGCATTCACTGGTCTTGGAATATATCCTCTAAGAATAAGTAGGGGCTATTGCAGTAACACAATTGAATTTGAACCCCAGTCTGGCTAATTCCAGACTCTAAAGCCTTTGTTACTAGAGTAAACCTCTTCTTCCTAAAGTGGGGATGACGACACGAACCTGAAAATTACTGTAAGACTTAAGTGATAATTGGAACCTAGAGGACCGAGTACCATGCCTCACCTGTAGTAGGCCTGCAGTGCTCCCCATCAATGAATGAAATGGAACGACAAAGGAAATGGCACCATGTCTGTGCCTGTTTGGTCCACCAGTCTCATTAATTCACAGGCTACCTTTGCATGTCATTTATTTTCCCACAATGCTCAGGCACATAATAAATGCTCAATAAAATTTTGTTGTCTAGACTTGGAGTAGAACAGATAGGCGGAGGAACCATAGTTGATTTTAAACAAAGCCTCCTTTTAACCGTAGAGGTTCAAAGACAGCTGTTGATTTCATTGTGAGTTCTACCCTAATCCTTCCGTTAACCATAAATTCTAAAAATAATCCAACCAGATTTGTAGTGAATAATTTATAATATAGAACAATGATTGTAACTAAATAGCCCAACCTACTTTTTGCTAGAAAATCACTTTACATTCCTATTTACATAAGAGTATTATCACAAATCCCTTTGAACGAGCTTAGGAAATCAGGAGCCGCACTTACGTTGGTTGCTGCTTCCTTCCTCAGCAAACCTTCCCAGGTGGATCTTCATTCAGTTCAGGCAGACGAAGAGGGGTGGTATTAGCTAAGGCGCTCTATCGCATGGTTGCCTGAGAGCCCTTTAGACGGTGTGCTATCAATATTTTTATATACTCTGTTTCCCCTCTTAGCTGTTTCCTTTGCTGCCTGAGCTGTTGGCCACGTCTGAACCGCTGCTGATGAAGCCTTTTCTGGCAGGTTGCCCGGGGAGCAGCTCTCCTGTAGATTCTGCCTCTCTCCAGGAGTTGCCTGCATTCGGTATAATGGGCAACATTGAAAGCTGCAAGGCGTTTGGTCGACAAGGTCAAAGTGCCTTTCATTCCTGCAATAATCAACCAGTGTAGCTCTTCCTCAGACCTGGGGAGAGAGAAGATATAGGTCAAAAGAGCAATTACATTTTACATTGACTCCAGAAAAGGCTTGGATCACAAGAGTGAAAAGAAAAACGGATTCTAGCCTCATTCTTATCCATCGCCTTGCTGGTCATCTATGTTATTAACACTGGCCTCAAACCATAACAAGTTTTAGCCTGATGACGTGAAAAGCGCATTTTTCTGCCTGTAGACGAGATCCTCCTGCTTAGACATTTAGCACTGTCAGCATATTGCAAAAGAATGCAAATAAGCTGCAGGATCTATAAGCAGAGACAGTTAGCAAAGGCCATTAATTATGTTTTTTAAAAATGTTAACCCTAGCAGACTGTGTAACAAGCAATTGTGCTAATTTCAATCTGTAATCAGTCCCTACATTAGCATAACTTTATTTATTTAGCATTAAGGAAACAATTTAGAGAATATAATTTAGTTGGAAATGTCAGTAATTTTGCAGTGGCAGATTGCTGTTACAATGCTACCTCTGTTTGACCTTACAGCTGCCAGGACTAATTACTTTAATTGCATTAATCGCACTGACCATTCTGGTGGTTAGTGTAGTTGTTGTTACTCTTTACCCGTTGAACAAATTAGCCTGGCTGAATTCTCGGTAAAATGGGTCAACGTTTTCTTCTAAATCTCCTTCGGTTCTTTTCTGCATTGCTAGAGTCCAGATAATTCAGATTATCAGTCATCGAGATCGAGAATTTTGAGGAAAATCCCTGAAAGGAAAAAAAAAATCTGTATTTCCTAACTGATCCTTATTGCTCGTTGCTGAGCCGATTAAAGAACAATCAATTTGCTAATGACCAAGAAGTGTTTAAAAATGGCTATGACAGTTTGATAGTAAATTAAAAATCTCTCATGTCACATTTGGGTATGAAACCCTATTAAAAATTCTATGTTCTTTGTTTCTACCTTATAGATTGAATTCAAAGTTTTCCCTGTGATTTGATTCAACACAAATTGAAATATACAGCTATGTACCAGCTTAAGAACTAGGGTCTTACAAATAGAAAAAAAAATTTTTTTCTTCCACTAGGAAGATTCCATAGGACATTTAATAAATAATTTGCCACCAGGAACACATCTCTTCATTGAAGTCCTCTTGGAAAATCCAATTCTTATCATGAAATTATGAAATTTGAAAGTCTAGATGCCACCCAATTACTCTGAGCACTCAAGGTAGAGTATCAGCTCCCCCGTGTTTTTTTCCAAATGATCAGCTAGTAGCTGGTTAAACACTTCAGGCTATTTTTTCCGATAACTCAGGTTACTCTGTTCAAAAACTTGGATTGCTGAAACATCTTATTTTATATATATGTGTGTGTGCGTGTGTGTGTATCTATTTCATTATAACTTTTGTTCAGTAGATACTAATAATAGCCAACATGTATTGACTGACTGCTATGTTCCAGACACTCTTTTAGACACTTCACGTGTATTTTTCAGTTCTCCCAACAGTCCTACGGGATATATGCTATTACTGTTGTTGTTATATATGTAAAGTAATATAATTCATGGCAGAGCCAGAATTGAAATCCAGATGTTTGGGTCTGGAGCAGCTGAGCGTGACCTTGATGCTAGATTATTTTAGAATTAAATAAAATTCTTCCTCTGAGGCTACACAGAGTTAATAAAACCACTTTCCTGCTATGTCGGTGGTGTCTGGCTAGCTCCTTATGGTTCCTCAGACGGCAGAGCTTCAGTTTGGCAACACTTCTCTTTCAAGTGAGGCACCTAGGTTGGAATAAGGCTTAACACTCCCAATGTGTGCACTCCTTCTTTGGGGGAAGTTCTACTCATTTGCGAACTCTCAGCCATATATCGTGTCCTTGGTGTGACCACAAAGCTTTCCTTATTAGCATTAACATCCTGCAGTTCAGCAATTAAGTAGTGCAGGAACTTCCATAGGGAAAGGAGGACTGGCACTCTCCCTTCTCAACAGTTTTACTATTGAGCAGTCAATCCCACACAAAGCACAAAGAAATTCACGAAACTCTTGACTCCCTCTTCCTTGAGCTGTATATTCCAGTGACATGGTGTCCACAGGAGGAGCAACATCAATGGCTCTTTTACTTTCCTTTTTTTTTAATGTATCCCCGGCTCCTCATCGTGCATGGAGCCCGCATTCTAGGCTTTCTAATAGGGAATAAACGCTTGGGACTTAGGCTTTGTCTCTTCTTCCATGGTCACTCTACATCTAGCTACTTCCTTGGACACAGGGAATCTGTGATTCTGGCAAACTTGGATTCTCACTATGTCTCCGCCACGCGCCAAATTTCTGTCTCCATGACTAGGCTTGTGTGGCTGCTCTCCACTCACATTCTCCACTCCCCCATCCCCTCTGCTCACCGCTTCCTCCAAAGGCCTGTGAAATCCCTTCCTCCTCTATTTTCACCTCAAACAGCACATCTGTGTCCTCTCTAGAGCCTTTGGAATGGGTTGTTCAGTTAATTCTGTCCTCTCAGCCTTTCTCCACCTGACCTCCTTTCTCTACCCTCTCTGCCCTGTCTCTCTGCAGGCAATTGTGTGGACCATTGCAGGGGTGGCGCGGCTTCTGGCTGATCCCCTCTGTGACCCCTCACGCTGCTGCATTCCTCTATGGAAAACCACTCGGGGCTTCCTGCCCGGCTGTTGACACTGTGTTTTCAGTGTCCTTAGGCTCAGCCAGCCATCTATATGTTTTCAGTCTGAAGGTCATTCTTCTGGGGGAGAAGACAGAGCCAACTAGGGGCTGAGTAATTCTATTTTCTCTCTGTCTTGTTAACATTACATCATAATCTCTTAGAAATGTGTCTAACAGCTCCTTGTTCCTCTTGCTCTTTATGCATTGGTAAAAGTCCTTTTCTTTTTGTTATCCCTTTGTTTTCCTCCAGCAAAATTGAGCATATTTTTTACTTTATTTTTTCATGACACCGTTCTTCAAAGTTTGTGCCATTGGTTGCTTTTGTTCTTGGCTACGAATTCTTTGATCTTTCAAACATGCTTTCTTTTTAAAATCTGAGCTCAAAGGAGAGTTCTCTAGGCAACCACATTGATTTCCTTAGCTTTTCTTCCATATTCGACTAATTTTTATTATGTAGTTAGAATTTCATTTTCTTCTCCTTCTGGACCTATCTATGCCCTTTTAGAAAACCCTCTGCCCATGAGAACAAAAATATATTTTCTTTGAACTTTTGAAATTTACTTTTCCATAGTCTGGGGTGCATATCAGACACAGATTAACATTCCTGTCTTTTATGCATTTGAACTCTTAAGAAGTTATCATTTTTTCCCTTCTTTGTTCAAAACCTGCCCTTTCAAGTTCAGAGTAACTGTGTCCTCCCAGTCCAAGCTGACAACCTGTATCTCTTAAACTGCTGGGTGGAAGACCTTTGTTCCCAGAGGTAAGGGAGCCCCTGACCCCATACTACCTGATGATGATGGAGTCCTATGGAGCTCTGGCTCCGGTGCACAGGCACTGGCAAAGGATGCCAGAGCGTAGGAGTGGTGGCAGCCTCAGGAGAGGTACCTAACCTCCTTCTCTGGAGGGAAGGCCAACGGGTCAATCCCTTGTCCAGTCATTGAATGCCATCGCCCTTGCCTGGGGGTGTTCCTCTGACTGTGTAGAGTAGAGATGGCAAAGCAGAGGAGGCACGGGAGCTAACATGGGAGAATGGTAAAATGAAGAAGCACAAAGTGGGGAGGTGGGGGAGTAATACTCACTGAAACTCTAGTGTGTGCAGACACTGTGCTAGGCTTTTACACACACCTATCATATTCCTCCCGATACCATTTTAACTGGATGGAAACTGAGCATTATATAAGTTTATTGGTTTCTCTAAATCGCAGAGCCAGAGAATGCAGAAGCCGGGAATTAAACCTACATTTGAGGATGAGAGGATAACAAAACCAAACAAAACCAGAAAATTACAGTGGATTGCAATACAGGCATATCAGTCCTAAACATTCCAAAATAATGCCATTTATAAAGGAGATATATGTACAAATCAATGTCTATTACAGCAAACTTCAAGAGAATAGATATTTCATGGCACGTTACTAATATTTTGGCGTATAGGGCTAGAATTTTATTATGTCTACTTTCTTGAAAAATCTAGCCTTTATTTCAGTATTTTTGCTAGGCTGAGTTGTTTGTTTGTTCTGTTTTTGGCTTGTGTGTAGTTTAAAATTTTACCGGTGACTCTTCTTGGCAAAATGAAGAGAAAACAAAAGTAACACCATAGTGAATCACATAATTTGTGATTTTTAAAGAAACTAGTCTTCTTGGTACATTACTGTCAGCTAAACATATAAATGTTCTTTGAAAAGTCTGCTTCTACATGTTAATGGAAGTATTGATTTTCACTTTTTTTTGGAGGGGATAACGTCTGTTTACCAAGCTACTTCCTCATCTCCATGCTGAGCTCTGCTTCCTTCAGTGTCGTGTCAGAGGCAAGTGCCAAAACCAAGGCGACTAAGCGGGTGTCAAACCACTTGCAGAAACAGAGAGAAGACTTAACTAATGGCATAGGTCTTCGAAATCAATGGACCCTGTCTCTTCTAATTTCATTATCAATTCACCACAGGAACCTGACAGAGTCAGTATGTTAAGTCAAATTCAAAAGCTCAAAAATGAAAAAGAAAAAAAAAATCCAATTTCAGAGTCAGGTGAAAACATCATAATTCAGAGAAAATCTTTATTATTGATTTATAGCTGCAGACACTTGTCCAAAGGTTTCCTCTTTAAATTAAGAATACTGATGGTTTTCCATGCTGAAATTAATAATCCAAAAACTGCACAAATTTAAAAAAGGCACTAATTGTTGTACTTCAGCTAAGAGGTGCCAATGAGCAGATGCTTAGTTTCTTTCCATCATCATGTGGTTGATGACAAGCCATGGTGTTTGAGAGAGTCACATGCTTCCCTGGGAGTTATTCTTGTGTGTGCCAAGAGGCCATGAAATTTAAAATGGAATATCCTGTTTGTGGAGGCTTCTATACTTGCAATCCAATTGCCCCCTGATAAACAGATTTGTTTGGGACAAAAGTTCCTGCCTAAGTAGTTTGGAGACTTAATTTTGCTTGTGGAAGAGGAGACACAGACCCCACGCGGAGAGAGGCAGACGGCCTGGGGCCCTTGCAGGGCTCTGAGTCAGTCCCAGAGGAAGGGCAAGCTCGCCAGGGCAGCCACGGAGACTTCAAACAGAACTGAAACCAGGAAAAAGGAAACAGTTATTTGTGGGCAGCAGGAAATAGGTAGTAAGAGGAAACTGACATAGAGATAGTCATTTTGCTACTGAGTATTTTTATTTACCCTGTGCTATTGTATGTATTTTTATAAGCCATGTTAAAATATGGGGGTGTGAATGAATAAATGAAGTCTCTTTAGAACATTTTAAGTTACTTTGTTAGGGGAAAAAAATAGAGATTCATACACCTACCCAATGTTCCTTAAAAGAAAAGAGATAAAGAACAGCTTATCTTCCTAGTTAATTATTCACCTGTTTTTAGTAGGATTGTATCAAAATATTGGAATCCTTTGTTACTATCTCAGAATTTGTCTTCTGGGCAAGACTACTATTTTGATTGTTACATACATTAAAGAGATTTAAATGTTAAAAAGCATGTTCCCACAGCCTTCATGTATCTATTCATGTATCTATTATGCCCCCCCACCCCCTTATTTTGCTGTTGTAATTAGTTATTCTTATATTTCTTTCCTACAAGACTGAGTTCCTGGTGGGATCACAATGTCTCCAGGTCCTGCAAAGGTCCCTAGAACAGAGAATACAAAGAGTAGATGCTATCTGGGGATTAATATTAAATAATCCAATGTAACTAATTTCCACAATGGTTACAAGGATTGAATGAGATAACATAAAAACCCAACAAGAATCTGAATCACATTAGGAACTCAACTTCTTGGTTCTCTGTCCCCTTCTTGGAACTAAAGAAGGGAATTCCTTAATTTTTAAGGAAGTGTAGAATACTAAGTATCAAATTTCACTTAGTAAAAATATATGTATTCTGTAGAACTTGGTTTGCTCTTATGAATAATCATGGTGATTGCTGGGGGAGGAAGGGAGCGAGGAGGTGGTGGAGGGTATAAGGGTGATAGATGGTGATGGACAGAGACTTGGCTTGGGGTGGTGAACTCACAGGACAGTGTACAGACAATGTGTTGTATAATTGTGCACCTGAAACCCGTATACTTTTGTTAACCACTGTCACCCAAATCAATTCAATAAAAAAGAAAAAACATGAAGAAACAAATTCAAAACCTAAAGAAAAAACAAAGAAATTCACTCTCGCTGGTGTGGTTCGGTGGATTGAGCACCGGCCTGCGAACCAAAAGGTGGCCAGTTCGATTCCCAGTGAGGGCACATGCCTGGGTTGTGGGCCAGGTCCCTAGGAGGTGGCACTTGAGAGGCAACTAACTGCACATTGATGTTTCTCTCCCTCTCTTTCTCCCTCTAAAAATAAATAAATAAATAAATAAATAAATTTTTTAAAAGGAAGGAAATTTTGAGACACGCTACGACGTGGATGAACCCTGAAGATACTAGTGCTAAGTAAAATAAACCAGTGACAAAAAGACATTGTATATTTCCGCTTAAATAAAGTACCTAGAGTAGTCAAATTAATAAAAAAAGGAAGTAGAATAGTGGTTGCTGGGGGCTGGAGCATGAAGGGATGGATAGATAGTGTTTAATGGGTTTAAGTTTAAGAAGGTGAAAAGTTCTGAAGATGGGTGGTGGTGATGGTTGCACAGCAATGTGAATGGACCTAATGTCACTGAACTGTAGGTGTAAAAATGGTTAAAATGACAATAAAAATATTTTTAGAAAGATAAAAGCAGTCATATTTGGTATATTTAGAAACTTAAGGCCCAAGTTAGATGGATGGGGACAGAAAAAAATTTGGGGAAAAAATTTGGCTTCCTTCCTTTCAGTGGTTGGGGAAAGCGACCTTAGGAAAATGTTGACCTCCCTCCTTGTACCTTCTCTTCTCTGCTTCTGGAACTAATCTGGATTTTTTTGTCCATCTTGGTTGAACCCCTGGGCCCTAGGCCCAGGCTAAGGCTCGGCCACTTTAACAACAGAACTGCAGGAAATTCGGTGCCAGTGAGGTAGGATCAATGTTTCCTCAGCTCGAGGCCCTCTTTACACCGCACAAATTTCATGGGTGAGACAACTGAGTTCTTCTCCCCCAGAACTACCTGGTATTTGCATCTTACAAACAGACAGTCTCTTTCCTCTAAAGTTAGGAGGCTGAAGAGTATCTGCAAAGGTGTTACAAGGAGAGGCAGTGCTGCTGGAAGAAATGCAGTACAGACGTACAGGGAAAGGGGTACGTTGTACCTAAAAGGGTTTGTAGTCAGTTCTTTAGGACAAGCTATGACTTTGGCCTTAGAGTAGGAATGATTCCCCACTTATATGTATCTAGAGATTTATGTGCAGGTTCAAAAATATCCTGTATGAAGCAAAAATGAAGGACAGAGTAGTTGCTGTGTCCACAAGCAACCCTGTCTATTCCTATGAAAATGACCATTAGGCTACCCTGATTTTCCTTTGTGGCTGACTTCCATCAGACTGTAACTAGCTATGAGAGAGTGAAGAAGGGATGTCCCTTTCCGAAAACAATGTCTACCTTTCTCATGGTTTCTAAACACATCTCTCCATCAGCTCCTTTATCTCTTTAAATTGCCAGTGAGAAGGGCTTTAACACACCCAGTTAGTGATTCCCGCTTCTTAGGGTTGTAATTCAAAGAGACGCAGTGTCTCTGATGGCTTAGAAGAGACTTTGGAAAGAACACCTACCATAAGGTCATAAAGTAAACAGCATGTCATCTTACCCTGGTCGCTGTCTGTCTCTGAGACACGTGTCTGTGGACTGAAGAGCGCACGCAGCTGACTCTGCTTACGAGTCACTTCTGTGCCCAGTCTTTCAAAAGGAAGCTGAACAACTTTCTGTGGAATCTAACTTTTCTGTGTCTGTCAACAAAACTCTCTGGTCATCTATATTTCCTTATTTTGAGAAATAGGGTGTGTTTGAGATTCTGTGGTCTATGCAGAAACCAGAAAAGAAATGAGTCCAAGAATCTGAGTCAGGCATTAGCACTGACCTCCTTGCTGGCCTCAGGATTTTCATCAGTGAGGCAATATGCTCCGCTGTGACTCTGAAAACACAGCTCTGAACACTTCCGGCCTCTGGAGTATTAATCCAGGGCTTTCTATTTGACCGTATAGATGAATAGTTCTCAGCCCTGGCTGCACCTCAGAAACATTGGGGGTCTAAAAAAAAAGATGGAAAGGGAAAGGAAGAGAATAATACACACATGAAAAAAATTGAAGCCCTGCAAAAAGTACACACTGAAAGAATGCACGCTTCCACCACAGTTTTCAGTTTTTCCAGTCTCCAACTCCCTCTCATCCAGGATTAAAAAATATAGAGATGTCCAAGTCTCATTTCTTACCTGCTGAATTTCTGTCTCTGGCAGGTGTATTTTAAATAAGCTCCCAGGTGATCCGACTGCTTAGGATGTTGAGGAAGTGACAGGACCCCCCCACTGTAGTGCATCCACTGTATATGACACCTGGGCTTGGGAAGTGACCCAGTGTGGAGGGCTTTAGAACTGGAAATCCCTTATTGCATGCGCCTGTTAGGAAGAGAAGGTTTTGCACTACCTGTTGAAGGTGCAGCACAGTACGGTTAACACAAAACACAGTAACGAAGCAAACTGGTTGCCTGGGACTTTAGAAAAATGTCTAAATTTGATTCTGCCAGGGATTCCCTGTGTGACATTGCCACCACATGTGAAAAAGTGGCCCTCAGAAATTTATAAATTTTACCTCTCTAATCTTCTCTAGTTAAAAGGTTCATGGCCTCACCTGGACCCATTCATACTTTCTTCTTCCTGATAAATTTCAGTTTCGTTCAGGAATCTAAGCCCCCTGACACAGCCCAAATTCCTCAAAGGGGAGGGCCTGGTTGGTGGAGGGCTAAGTCCTTCTCTCTCCAGGAGCGGGTATGTGACCCAAATCCAGTTAATATAAAGTGAAGACAGATTTGTGAGAGGTTTCTGAACTATGAGAAGCCTGTTCCTCTCTCACACTACATGTGAACAAAAACATACTCAATAGCTGTGATGGCTACGGAGACCATCCTTTGATTAACGTGGAATGAGCCCTAGAGCTGAGCTGACACGGAGACAGCAGAGTCGAAACACTAAGAGAACATAGACCCATGTTGATACATTGAACCGCAGGATCCGGCAGTGCTGAAACCCTCACTATATCCAGACTTCCTGATCTATAAACCAATACAGCTATTGTGTAAGTCATTTTGAGCTAAGTTTTCTGTTACCAGAAGCTGAATTCTTCTCAGAGATCCATTTTCTTTAAGTCTAAGTCTCTCACTCAACCTCTCTAATCTCATTCTTGATTCATTCCCCGCTTTCAGGTATCTTTCATTAACTTCTTGATCCTTTACCTTGTCTCTCTTTATATGCTTTTCAGCTTTATGGTCACCAGGCAACTTAGTGACTATTAATTTGCTATATTTATCATTTATACTTTATCTACTTCTGGCTCATCACAAATTAGCATTTAGGACGATCAAAGTATATACATAATATGTGTAGCTTAGTTCTTGTTTAGAGTAAGGGGATACTTTACCCAGCAACAAGTGGAAAGGTAGCTTACATTCAGATGGTAACCAGTTTTAGAAACTTAGGGGTATCTGCAAGAGATACTACCAATGTCCCCTTCTTGTTTTCACTAAGACAAAAAAAAAAAGGACTCTTTGAATCTTAATGTTAAACAAGAAATATGAAATGCAAGAGTTCTTTTGTGTTCTGTCTTGGGAAAGTGATTTTATAGGAGCTTAAAAAAAGCGGCGGGGCGAGGGGGGCGAAGGAAAGAAGGAAGGAAGCAAGGAAGGAAGGAATCAAAGCTTTTCTACTCTTATGTCCCAGGGTGCTTTCATATATACCCGCAGTACAGTCATAGAACAGGCCTGCACGGTAGGTTATTTTAATCTCTGCTTTACATATGGGGCAATTGAAGCTTAAAGAAGTAATTTTCTCAAGGCCACTCCAGCGCATGTCAGAACCAGAATCATACCAGGGACTGTATGATTCCAAAGCCATATATTTTCTATATCATACAGCTTTTTAACCCTTTATCAATCCCCCTGGAAAGGCGGTTGAACTTTGGTGACCCCCTCAGGCTGTCTCTTTGCCGAGCGAGTGGTCAGCATCACCAGGGCAGCCTCTGGCATCGGGGCGTTCGGGCTTTGCTCTCTGGGTATTTCCCGTGCTTCTCCTCTGGCCCTGGGTGCCAGAGATATGCCAGCAAACTCAAGGTCACTGAATAAATGGCTGATAACACGGCTGTGCTCCTGTCACATATTTCCCTGGCTTGCCTTCCGTCCCATGCTTTGGTGGTCTCATGGTCACCACATGTGAAATGATAGCCCTGGGGACAGCTGCCACCCTGGTCTTGTGGATCTTTGCAATTTATTGAATTGTCCACAGACACCTACCGTCCAGCTTCTATGCTGCATGTCTTCTCTAAGCAAGCTGTCCCAGCGCTTAGTGAGTCTGCCCCAGGGCCCAGGAGCAACATTTACGGTATTCCTGACACGTCGGGCTTAGAGCCTGATGAATCGCCGTGACCGAGCAGACTGGGGCTGCTCCCTTTTCAGAGTTATCCTCATTCATGATATCAGAGCAGGGCTCTAATGTGGAGAGAGAGTGGGCGGGAAGAAATATTGGCCAGGAGGAAAGAAAGAAGGCAGGGAAGGTGGGAGGAAGATCTGGAGTGGTTGAACTTATAGAACCGATGATGTGAGTTTTGACCAATTCTATTTGCAGAGAGGTTGGTGTGGCTTAGTGATGGCAATATCAACGTTTCTGAAAACTGCGTTTAGAGAATAGCAGGTTGTAACAAGATCTGAACATCAACCCAAAGATACTACTGGAATTATTATTATTATTATTATTATTATTATTATTAGGTATTGCCATGGGTAAGCAGTCATTCTTCTTATTGAAGCAATCATGCCCTGATTATCTTGTTTCTCCCTCCATTCCACCACCTCGATAGCCTAAGGGAAAAGGGGGGAGGAAGGACACTGATTCCCACGCTACATGAGTTTCTTGGATGTCAGGAATTTTGTGTTTATAACTTCATTTGTTCATTGCAAAAACTCTTCAGTGAAAGTAGGTAGAAATTATTATCCCCCCCACCTTTTTATAATTAAGGTAAGTGAGGGTCAGAGAATTTGAGTTACGTTCCCAAACATTACTAATGACTGATAAGTAATGACTTGGATTTGCTGTTGTACCAGAAGTCCAAATTCAAGGTGTCAGCAGGGTCATGCTCCCTTCACGGGCTCTACGGGAGAATTCTTTTTTGCCTTTTCCAGCTCATTTTGGTTTCTAGCATTTCTTGGCTTGTGGCAGCATATAATGAGGTCGGTCTGCACAAAGTTCGGTCACTGTTAATATAACGAGAACGGTTTGTGTAACATCAACATAACCTGGCACAAGGTCCAGTCCATGACCCTGAGTGGACTGGAATGCACATGCGTGAACAATGATGTCTTCACTGTACTAGTTAGTGAGGGTGGTAGACTCCACTGAGTGAGCATGTGTACTGTGTGGCTGTCGCTTGCACAATGACTGAGCAAGTAGAGCAACGAATCTGCATCAAATTTTGTGTTAAGCTTAACAATCCTCTGCAGAAACTATGCAGATGATGCAGAAACTATGCAGCTACCGTTCTGGGCAGCTGGCGATTGGCAGCATCATCACCATGATGTGCTCACTTAATGCAGATCTCGTGCAGTTTTTTAGTGAAACATCAAATCACCCAGGTGACTCAGTCCCCCTACACCCCAGATTTGGTGCCCTGCGACTTCTGGCTTTCCCCAAAACTGAAATCACCTTTGAAACAGAAGAGATTTCGGATGATTAATGAGATTCAGGAAAATAGGATGGGCCCGCTAATGGCGATTGGGAGACCTGTGTGAGCTCCTGAGGTGTCATTGTTCTATATACGATGTTTCTTGTATGTTGTATCTTCTTTGATAAATGTCTCTTTTTTTATAGCACATGGCTGGATACATTCTGGACAGACCTTGTAACTCTCATCTCTACCTCTGTCTTCACATCATCTTTTCCCCTGTGTGTCCTTTTCTGTCCCTATAAGCACACTCATTGGATTTGTGGCCCACTCTAATCCAACAGGATCTCCTTTTGATTCCTACCTGAACTATATCTGTAAAGACCCTTTTTCCAAATAGGATCAAATTCTGTGGTTCTGGGTGGATATATGTGTATTTTTTAATCCTTACCCAAGGATATGTTCATTGATTTTAGAAAGAGAGGAAGGGAAGTGGGGCGGGGGGGGGGAGAGAGAAAGAGAGAGAGAGAGAGAGAGGGAGAGAGAGAAACATTGATGTGAGCTAGAAACATCTAGTTACTGCCTCCCGTACATGCCCCAACCAGGGACTGAACCTGCAACCTATGTATGTGCCCTGACCAGGAATCAAACCTGCAACCCTTTGGTATAAGGGACAATGCTCCAACCAACAGAACCACCTGGCCGGGGCTGGACTTGCATTTCTGAGGGACACTACTGAACCCACTATAGCAGGTCAGGAAATAGTATACTTCAGATCACACAGGTATGTGGGTTAAAAATCTAATTACAAACCATGTTTATTTGATGCTAAGACTTGCTTATAGGAACTTCAGAGACAACCCTTGGAGGTTTCAGAGTTACGTAGTAGACTTTGCATGGGCCTCTAGGGTTCATAATAGCAGGTAGAACTAGTGAGGTTAGAGAAACACTTTACTACAATTAATGTGGCTTCATTTGAGGTGCCCCGCTTAATAGGTGAGGTAGTGTAGAAATCATGAAAGCCACATGAACATTTTTGATGAAACAACTAGAGCAGAAGAACCTTGTCTCAAGGGGCTCTTTTAGGAAAGGGCTTAATATACTGAGAGCGTGTCACATGGGACAACATTAATGGCCCGAAGGTTGAAAAGATGGAGTGACTAAGATGACAACGATAAGGATACTCTGATGACAGAGAGTTTAATGCTGGAACACTGAAGAGGGAGGCTTCCAGGAGTTTACCAGCTTAGAAAATAAATGAATACAAGAGTAGATTTTATGTGAATTAATGCAAACTACATTCTTGGATATCCTTAAGTGCTTGAGAAGGACATCAGTAAAGATTCGGAATTACTCTTTTGGCTATGCCTCGTTAGTCGAGGTACATCTGCAAAACTGGTCAATGATTTATACACATTGTTCCCAAATTATATAGAAATTCTTGACCCTTGGCTGCAAGCTTTCTATCTTTTTTCTAAGTATTATCCAAATCTTGGGAAGAAAAAGCATGGTCAAATTAGGTAGCGAAGGGATGAAGGAAATGTCAGATATGGGGTGTTCGGAGCCTATCCAATGAGGAAATCCTAGATTTTATTTATGAAGTCAGAAAAGCACTTTCTTGAAAAAACTTCTATATACATAAAAAGGAGTTGTCTTACATTAATATGTTTATTTTAAAAGAGGAGTATGAGGGCTGTGTGTCTGTGACTACTTGTGAGGTTGAGTGAAAGATGTTTTCCTTAAGACTGTCGTTTAAACAATGGAGAGAACAGAATATCAATTACGGTAAAAGTCTGATTTCATCCAAGTTGCATCACATAGGAGAATATTTCTTGTCCATTTTACACTTGAACTACAGCCCTGATTTTGCCCAAGCAATTTACTGGAGACTTTAGAGTGTCTTGAAACCGTCTTGGTGTTTTGAAAATGTTGCTAAATTGTTTCCCTTGCAACAGATTTAACCAGTGAAATGCGGTGGGTTTTTTTCCCCCTCATTTTCAGACATAATCTTGGCAGAATGTTTAAGAGAAAGATAAACAAAATGTCAGGAACACTTATAAAAGAACATTAAAACAAAGAGGCAAGGGGTGGCCGGGAACAGAATGAATGGATATTGTCATACAGATGGCAGCCACTGCTGGAGTGACCGATGCGGTGATTCTGAGTTTCCCGTAGTGTGACGATGGACGTCGAGCTCATTTTCAATATCCCTGACAAGGCAAAAGTGCGAAGGAAGCTCTGCTCCTTTCTTCCCTGAAACATGGGGTAAGTCATAAAGCCCTTCTTGGGACCACGGAGTCATCTATGTGCAGAGGTTAAGTGTGTAAATGGGAGAATAAACGCTTGGCTTCCCAAATTACCTTGGACCCTGGGAGGCTTCGTCAAAACCTAACAGAATCTGTATGGATGCTCCAGATCTGCCTGTTCAAAGCACCCACAGATGTTTTCTCTTGGCACAGATAATAAGAATCTAGGATTAAATGTTACCATTTAATAATTAATACCATTCAGACTCTCCCTCCTCCTGCTGAAAGTTGGCACTGCAGCATCACTGCTGATGTGCTTACATCCTGGAACACCGGACGTGTTGATTTCCATGCTATTGTAACATTACATTCAGGATAAAAGTACTTGAATTTCCCAAGATCTAGTAATTGTAGTTATCATGAACTGGGCCATATGTTGGAATCTTTCATATACCTGCAGTTAGCTACATTTATATATAAAAATTGGCAAATCATTTCCTTCAAGACAATTATGAATGTGGATTCTCTAACAGTCTTGAATATTTTAATCGTGAAATCCCTATTCTTTTATCATATGTATAATAGCACACTGTCGCAGAATTATGTAAGACAATGCCTGTTTCTCAACCTGAAATTACCTTCCTCTTCCTTTAATTCACACCACACATCTATAAAATGATAAATTTGGGAATCTGAGTGAGAGGTATCCAGAGTCTTTCTAATAGTCTCTCAACTTTTCTATAATTCTGAAGTTACATTCACCATGAAACATTTTTTAAAAATCTGAACAATATCTGAAATAGCTCTTTTTAAAAAAATTAAATTTACTGGGGTGACATTGGTTAATAAAGTTTTATAGGTTTTAGGTGTACAATTCTATAAAAGATCTTCTGTATGTTTTATTGTGTGTTCACCACACCAAGCAAAATCTCCTTCTATCACCATTTATCTCCCCTTTAACCTTTTCTATCTCCCCTCCATGGCCCTTTCCCTCCAGTAATCATCATACGGTTATCTGTGTCTTATGAGGTGGTTTTTTTTTTTTAACTTAATCCCCTCACCTTTTCACCCAACCCCTGCCCCACAGCCCCACTGCCCCACTGAAAGTCCCCCCTCTGACAATGGTCAGCCTGTTCTCTGTATCTATGAGTCTGTTTCTACTTTGTTTGTTTATTTTGTTCATTAGATTCCACATATGAGTGAGATCATATAGTACTTGTCTTTCTCTAACTGGCTTATTTCACTTATCATAATACTCTCAAGGTCCATCCATGCTGTTGCAAGAGATAAGATTTTCTTCTTTTTTATAGCCCAGTAGTATTCTATTGTGTAAATGTACCACAGCTTTTTTTATCCAAGTACTGGGCTCTTCGTTTGCTTCCAACTCTTGGCTATTGTAAATAACGCTGCAATGAACTTAGGGTGCATATATTGTTTTGAATTAGTTTTGTGGACTCCTTTGGATATATTCCCAAAAGTGGAATCACTGGATCATAAGGCAGTTCCATTTTTAATTTTTTTGAGGTATCTCCATACTGTTTTCCACAGTGGCTGCACCAGTCTGCATTCCCAACAACAGTGTATGAGGATTCCCTTTTCTCCACATCCTCGCCAGCACTTATTTTTGTCGATTTATTGATGATAGCCATTCTGACAGGTGTGAATGGTATCTCGTTGTGGTTTTAATTTGCATTTCTCTGATGATTACTGACTTTGGGCATCTTTTCATGTGTCTACTGCCAGCTGTATGTCCTCTTTGGAGAAGTGTCTATTCAGGTACTTTACCCATTTTTTAATTGGGTTGTTTGTATTTTCGATGTTGAGTTTTATATGTTCTTTATAAATTTTGTATATTAACCCCTTATCAGATATATCCCTGGGGCCTCAGGGGGTCATCAGGGCAAGGCCCGCAGAGTTTATCAGGCCCACACAGGTCAAGGTTTGGCTGTTTGAAGCAAGGGCTCTCCACTGGTTGGACATGTGAGGGGAAAATGGCCCCATTCTAGAGCTGTACAACTCAGTCTGTCCCAGATTCTGCCAGGAGTGCCACCTGAGCAGGACGGGATGCCAGGAATTAGGATAATGCATCTCCCCTGATAGCGGGGAGCCGGTCAGTCTTGAGAGAAGGTGCAGGGATTCCCCCCGGCCCAGAGCCACACCACGGAGTCATCGACACTCCTGGAGTCTGCCCCAGATCTCTGCGTCCTGGCCCAGACAGCCGACTCCTCCGAGTGACAGGAGCTCTACAGGGCGGGGTGAGAGGGAGTCCAGAAGGTGGGGCTACTGCTTTCCCCCAGGCTGACTCCGTAAGAAGGGGCGTGGCCCACCCAAGAAAGATGGCTTTGCGGAATGGGAGAATGCCTCAGGACGGGGGGCCCCTGCGGCTGTCCCTTTAGCTCCCTCCCCAGAGCCACAAACCCCATACTCTCCTCACGCAACTCCAACACGCTCTGCCCTCCCTCTGTTGGAGCCCAGGGTGAGTCGATAGGCTCTTCTTAAATAATTTCAATCTTCTGTTTTACCTCCAAAAACATTACCTGAAATAAGCCCATTATTCTGTATACAGAAAACATTTAGATTAAAGGTTCTACCCTGCTACCTATAGAAACATAAAGTAACAGTTCTGTTTGTTGTATAACTAACAAGGTCACAAGCTGTTCAGCTGCGGGAGCAAACCTGATTAAGACCGTGATAATCTTTTGAAAGATTGTAATTTATCTCCATTTGAAGGGCATTATCTTAATTCTTCAGCTATCACGGGGAGCAAGGTTAACAAATATTCAGTGATGAATTCTTGAAAGCTGCAGTTAGGTCTTGGTCTCCTAAACCTTTCTAAAAAGGGTTGATTTCACTGTCAAAAGGCAGTGAAATAAAAATTGCTAAATTTGTACACAGACTTACTTCATGACTGTTATCTGAGAAAGTGGTTTGTGATTCATACAGTCACTACCTTTACTTAAGCAGTTTCTTGTTTGCTTTAGACTGAAGACAGCCTGTCGCCATTGCTCACGCGGGACAGACTACCACAAGAGGCTCTTGTTTACTTGAAGTAAGAAGCTGTGAAACACAAAATCCGCCCAGAGGGAATCCACGCTTTCAAAATAGTCTCCTACATTTGCTAAGGGTCAGCATTATTGACGGTCTTCTTACTAAATGTATTTAATTTAAATGTGGATTTTGGGCCTCTAAATAGCCTTGAATATTTCAAGAGGGTTTTGATACTAATTTTGAGGGAGGAAGGGAAGAAGGAACTAAAATGATGAAACAGCTTCTGGGTGCTAGGGACCCTGCTAGGGAAATAAGTCATTCTCTCTGAACTCTCCCAACAGCCCCATGAGATAGGTATTACCATATTTTACCATGTATGATGCATACTTTTCTGCTCCAATTCTGGAGAAAAAAAAAAGGATGTGCATTATACATGGGTATAATAATTACATACCATGGGTATAATAATGGGTATAACAATCCCGTGTATAATGCGCACAAAAACGTGGGTGTGCATTATACATGGCAATATACAGGTGTTTACATTTTACAGATGAGCACATTTAAGCATGGAAAGATGAAGAATGCAGCACATAGGGAGTCACTGTGAATGAAATGGGGAAAGATTCACCAAAGTGTTGTATCTTTCCATTACTATCCATACCTGCAACTCTTCGTCAAATGTTTTTGCATAATTTTTGCCTTGTCATTTGCTCAAGTGATTGATTTCTTTCCCCCTATGCTGGGACCAGTTTTCTGTTGCTTTATTTTTTTTTGAGGTGGACATGTAGACATGGAACATGCCTGAGAAACCTCGATAATGTGCAGTAATATGGCCTCGCTTATTTTCAAGGAGGGGGAGGCGGGAACGGAACAGGCAGAGGGGAGGAGAAACTGGTGGTTAGTGACTCATATATTTAGAATGCATAGCCCCACTGCTTTCAAATATTACTTTATGAGACATAACTTTGCTACTTCTATAGTTGGGGTGATGATGGAGAGAAGCGGGGTACAGTGAGCATAGTGCAAGGGAAATCCAATTCAACTTTCTAAAAAAAAATATGTTGTGTGCATATTTTTTATTTTTCATAGGGTTTTTGTTGCTGTTGTGGTTGTTGTTGTTGTTATTGTTTCCTTTTAGCTGTCCACTAAGCCTACCGCATAATTGGGACAACCCCTTTCAGTACAGGAGAGATACCAGGAATATCTCACTTTTTTGATAGCCCTAGTATAATTTTTAAAATGAAGCATGATCAAAACAGGTTTAAAAACATTAAAGTATATTTAGAGACTTCCATTGAGCAAATGTAATGTTTCTACCTGCAAAATATTAAATGCTGATCATGCTTATGCAGCTCATAAGGTAGTTCCAGGTTAAAAATATTTTGACTCGCAGGTGCTGTTATTCGGCAGCACGGTGAGCGCTTGGAGTAGTGTGATACTCGTGATGACGCCACTGCATGTGTTTACCAAAATTCCTCAAATGCATACTTTAAAAAGGTGACTTTTTTAGTATACGAGATTTACCTCAGTTAACCTGACTTTTAAAAATGTTGCCATCGTGTCAGTGTATTCCTGTGACCACATAACCTTATTTGAAGATATTGCTAAAAACTTATGTTGGAGTCCTTTCAACAATGGCAAACCCACGGAGGGTCTGATTGTCTCCCTGGGATGCAGTGAGGGGGGATTCATCTGGCCCATTCAGGATAGAAGCTAAATGTCTAGTGCAGTATTAGGCACACGGCCGGGGCTCCTTTGTACCTACTGCTGAAACGCACTTGCCCACTCGGGCAAAGCCCCAGGTACCCTATTACTTATCTCTATGTCTTTCTTCCGCCAAAGTCACCCTAATAAACCTAGCTGCTCTTTAGGGTCCTAAAGATCTTTGTAGACATTGGTGGCACTGGTCATGTATTGGTCAGTTTCAGGACATGATCTCGATGGAAACTTCTGGACAGACATTTTAGATCCTCTTTTACCCTAAGAGGAGTCACAGAGGTGCCTAGAAGTCCATCTTCTTGGCAGCAGAGAATTGGGGACATAACTTACACCAAACACAAGAACACTTGTGCCTCGAGTCTGTTCTAGAAAACGTGAGGAGTAAGGTTGATCTACCTGGAAAAGCATATTTCTTCGGTCATTGTTCCTTCTGCTTAGAGAGCATTAGATAACTGCTATTGGGATTCACGTTGTTTTGCTTGCACAGGCACCATTTTAGAGGTAATTATTTTTCAAAATAAGGTTCAGATCTCATCAACAATTAAGAAAAAAGAACCTTACTCTATCTGACACCATTGTTCAACAAAGTGGTATGTAATGTAAATCTCCTTTAGACTAGAGAAGTATTTATAGTGTCTCTTTCCTAATTATGAATTTACTTTATTTTGTGAAATTCATTTGAGGAAATACTTGTATAGAACTAACAGAATATCATAAACATTAAGGATTCCTCTGGCTGTTTATATTTCAGTATGTGAGTGTAACAATAAAATCCTTGCATTATATACATAAGTACATGTAGGTTAAGCTATATCCTTACGTTTGTCCAGGAAATGGGCTGAAGTCTGTTTTTGTCAGTCAATTAATTGAAATAAAGGCATAGAATTCTGTGGGAATACTACTTTCTTTCATGACATGTAGCCAATTATCATAAATGATAATTGCCCAACAAATTTCTGAAATCCTCCGGAGTCTCACCTGGATAATTTGGGTACTTTATCCCTGGAAAATATGCCTTGTTCTTTTCACCTATCAAGGAGCTACCTGCTCTGAGTTTTCTCTCCTTTTTCAGGCCAGGCATGATGATAGGGTTGGCTTGAATCAGCTCATTCACTACAAATTTCTCTAGTGGGAGAAATCTGGAGCCTGCTACACCAGCCAGGAATACTCCAACCAGTGGAATCAGTTATTTCTAAGAACTGATGGTTCGGTTTTCAGTTTAGTGTCCTGGTTGTTAAACACAGTCATTCTTAAAAATTAAATTATATAAATTTACAATAAATAAATTATATTCAAACAAATATAAGACACCAAAACTTACCACTTTCTAATTATGTCTTATTCCTTACCCCCTTTTTAGAAAGAGTTTTATTATTTTTAGGGAGAAGGGAAGGGAGAGAGAAAGAAAGGGAGAGAAGCATTTTTTGGTTGCCTCTATTACATGTCCCGACAAGAGACTGAACCTGCAACCCAGGCATGTGCCCTGACTGGGAATCGAACCAATGATTCTTTGCCCTATGGTAGGATGTCCAACCAACTGAGACACACTGGCCAGGGCATCTTCTTACTTATCATTTTGAGGTTGTTTACATTTATTGTCTCTGCAAGATAGAAACACAAGTATAACAATGTGCTATTTCATTTCTTTCAAACTCCATGTGCAGTGACATTTCATTGGTAGCTTGAAATTAGCCATTGTGGGGAATCAGCAAACACTGCAACTCAGGGCTACCTACCCACTCCTTCTCCCAAACACCCATCCTCTCCTGCCGGAAGGAGTTGTTAAACATTTACCAGCATATTTAACAGCTTTCTACTTGAAGTTAATTTAAAAAAATAAATAAATAAAAATAAAAAAGACGGATGCTCCATGACTTTAACTTTTCCTAACCATATCATAGTCATTATCTTTAGACAGCCATACTTACAGAAATTACCTACCCATTCTTTCATTCATTCAATCAATAGTGTTGTAATGTACAAAGCATTGCACTAAGCATTGTTATTAGGGGTGTAAATAGACAGTACAAAACTCAACAAAGAAATGTTGAGTAGGGGAAATAATAGGTGTTTTGGATTCAAAAGGATCTGGAGTCTGAACCCAACTAGGTCAGGTGAATAACCTCTTGGTTTTCCCAAGATTATACTGGTTTCATTGACTTGACTTCAGGTGGTAAATACACAATACAATATACAGATGATATATTGTAGAATTGTATACCTGAAACCTATATAATTTTATTAACTCATATCACCCCAATATATTTTTAAAAACCCCTTCAAATATTAAAAAAAAAAGAAGAAAAGAAAAGGAAAGTCCCACATCCTGGGAAGCCCTTCTCAGTGAAAGGAATCAAAAAACGTTATAGGCATGACATTTAATGATTTTGAAACCTCGGGATAGTTACTTTGTATCTCTGAACTTCGATTTTCCCATTAGTGAAATGGGGCAAAGAAAGCCAAGTTTTTAGGGCTGATATGAAGATCAGTGTAATATGCCCTCTATAGAGACAAGTGCCCATATTATGTAGGCAGTTAGAACAATATCTCACATATGTAGCATGCTCAATGAACGAGAGCTTTTATTACTGGTCATAATAAAATCCATGATAAAATGCAAAAAAAAAAAAGTAGAAAATTCTTTTGTAGGAGTTGAGATGTACATGTAAATTCTCATTGAAGGTTTTAGAATAGTTTGATGGAAGAGGCAGCATTTGCATTTTAATCCATGAAAATACGAGCTGCCCTTACACCATTATCAAACTAAATCTTGCCTTCTGATGCTGCTATATTGTTTTCTAGCATTTGGCATCCTGATTTTCAGACCCTGGCCAACCCTACTGTGAAAATCAAGTTACCACTTTCTGTCTCTGTTCTGACCAGCCCAGAGCCTGCCCCCCTTTAATGCCTGTGGTTAGGCAGGATAAAGCTGGTACTTAAATCCTAGTCTCTGAAAACCCTCAGCAAAACGATGTGTTCTGTTTGTACATTAGTGGAATAAAATTCAGTAGGAAAAAGGAAACCAAGATATAATACCTACATGGTGGATATTCAGTGAGGCTTAAAGGTATGAAAAGTTCCCAAACATTAATAGTTGCTCAAGAAACGCTAGGTCATATTTCTACTTCTTCGCAAGTGCTTTCCAAAGTCCAAATACCTGTTCAAATGCTATGTATCAAGAATGTTATTGATGTTATGAAAGTGTGAAAGCTTTTCATTTAACAACATTATTAGATTAGAAAATAAAAGTTCATAATGATTTAAATATCTTGAAAAGGAGAGCAACATAATGTTTTATTCTACAGAAATGGAAAAGTCCACGTAGAGAGTGATTAAAATACCCACAGTTGCCATTGAAAACCACAAATGGAATACAAGAAAAGCATCACTGTTGTTTGAAAGCCTTTTGCAAATGTTGGTACAGATATAATTTTGAATAGATATTAAATCCAGACACATAGGCAAACATTGATTTCACTGTTGAGGAAGTGGCTTCAAAAAGACTTACATTGTTCACCTTCCCCTTCCGTCCGGAGAAATTACTCTCATTATTCTTATTTTGTGCTTTGATATTCGAAAATCATGATAATAGATGTTGAAAGATCATACTTCCTTTGCGGAAAAATGTGAGCAAACGGAATGGACCCCTGTAGAAAACCTTCGGTTAAAGGCTATAGATCTGGTGTCTTAGCCAGCCACCCTCCAAGACAGCCACCTGCCTCAGCCCCAATCTTCACCTCCTAATATTCACATGCTTGTACAGTCCCCCCTCACACTGAATTAGAGCTGCTCTGCTCTGTGTTACCAAAGAGCACAGAACAAGTAATGGAGTATGACTTCTGAACCTCAGTCACAAAAGTTGGGTTGCCAGGTAAAACCCAGTATGCCCAGTTAACATGGAATTTCAGGTAATCAACAAAACATTTTTTAGTATAGGTATGTCCCAAATGCTGCACGTGCCATACTAACACTAAGAAATTACATATTGCTTATCTGAAATTCAAATTTAACTGTGTTTTTATTTGCTAAACCTGGCAACCCTATGAAGAGCACTTTGGCTTCCACCTTGTTGCTTGGACTATTCATCAGAATGTGAGGACACTCCGGGCTTGTGGACAGGCCCACGTGAGGAGGAACTGAAGCCTTCAGCCATCTGTCCACACCAATGTGCTGCTCATGCCAGAGATCCCCACAGGAGCCATTTTTATGGTTCGAGTATCTCCTTCTGTAATTTGCCTTGTGCATCTCATTTGTTCTTAGTGGCTACTCTAGACTGTGATTCCATTGGAACAGAGTCATATGTTTTTGATCCCTAGTGCCCAAGTACCCAACCCAGCACAGGGCCATTCACTTGATTGATTTTAATTCTGTTAAATGGTGTAAAACGGTGCTCTGTGCCTCACTTTTGACATCTGTAAAATGGGCTGAAAATGACTACATAGAGTTGGTGTGAATATTAATTGAGTTAATGGGCTTAGAAATATGCCTGGTACATAGGAAGTACTTAGTGCACATGGGAAGAGTGCTTCTTTATCTCACCGATTCACTTACATTCCCCGGAAAGCTTAAAATTCTGATTCCTGGGCTCCACCCTCCCGAATGTTTGGTTCTGGGGGTCTGGGTGTGGCCAGATGATGCTCATGTTGCTAATTTTGGGACCCAGCCACTGCTTTGGCTGAATGTTTTCAGTGCCTGTGGCCATGCTGGGAAGGTGCCTTCTCACTTCTGTTTATCAATTCGTATTGGCTGGGCACAGGCCTTTGCCCAGGCAGAGCTGTCAGGAGCGGAACATTTAATTTCCTGCAACACAAGCAGGCATAGAAGTCTCTGATTTATTTCTGGCTATAATCAATACCTCTAGACAAAGATATGCTCTTAGCCAGCAGGAAGTCTAAAACAGTAGAAAGGCAGCAGCCTCTGTTCTAAATTCGGAGGTAAGTTCTGTTCAACTACTACCCTTGTTGCAGGCTCCTGGTTCTCAGTCTGCTTGAAAGTTAACTTCATTCATTCAGCTGAAGCCCCTCCCACTGTGGGAGGGAATTTCATAGTAAATAGTAAATAATGTTGTTGTGGCTCACAAGCATTATTTTAGTCTCCTAATTGGCACAGGTTTAAAGCATTAAACAAGCAACCTCTAAAAGTGTTCCCTGGCATTTTGAAGACACAAGCTCATCTCCAAAGCAGTGCAGGGGAGAAAACTTTTCTTTTACCCTCTTAGATTCTTTAAATGGGGCCTGTGAATTTAACTGACAAAGACAGATTAGCAGGAGGAAGGGCATACTCAGTTTTATTAGCATTTTTATGTCTATGGGGGCTTCACAGAAAAGAAGTAAAAAGAGGAGAGGGTCAGACCTGGTGGCCTATATACCATTTTAACAAAAGACAATAAATTGTGCAGAAATGACTAGATAAAGGAGAACAGGTGGAGGGTACAGGTTCTTAGGGTCAGTAAATTGTGAGACAGTGACTAGGAAACATATGGTAGATAAGGGTAGTTTAGTAAGTTTTGTTATACAGACTCAAATAGCCTCCAGTGATGAGTCTGAAATTTTTCATTGAAGTGCACTGTGAATGGTCATCTTCCAGTTATTAATGCCTTAGACACTTTTTACTTACCTATGGCCAACACCTCAAAATTTTCTTAATTTCATCTGTGGTAACTTATACATCTGCTCATCATTCATGCGAACAGCATTTATGGGGTGATTCCTCTGTGCCATTGATCGTGCACATAGTGATTAATAGTGCCCATGTAATTTAAATTATAATGAGGTTTACTGAACACTTTTTATGATCTGAAAGTTCAATATTTTGTGTTTCTTGGCTTTAAAATATAAGCCGGCTTTTAAGTAACAGATAATGTAAATTTTTACTTCATTTCCATAATTCCTTCAAGAAATGAGGGTTAAGAAAATGAACATCTTTGTTCTTAGAAAGTATTTACTGTTTGGAGAAAAACAATTAAGATCTTATACATGGGAAACCAAAAATGTATCTGATGAAAGTGAAGATAAATCTAAATTATGATTTACTGCTTATGAAAATGATTTTGTTTATAAAATGAAGTTTAGTGATTTCAATGAATACAGTAATTTAAGTAAATTTTGCATTAAGAATGAATCATAGTAAAAATTTTCTTTTGTGACTCTGTAAGCTTTAATGGCCATTTGTTTTAAAGCAAATCTCTGAAAAGAATTGGTCAAGTGCCAGAAGCCATTTGTGATGACAAATTGCTCACGATGAATTGCTTTGAAAGAAAACAGTATTTTTTTTGTTTTTGAAACATATTTGTGTACGTACTAGACATATTCCAGTATCTATAAATCATCTTCTCTGACCATAAACTTAAAATGCTCAATTTTAATTCTTATAATTTGTGGTTTTCAGATCTTTCTAAACATTATACCTATGTGCTTTGTGGCAGCAAATGGTTGAGTAACGTATTATCAGTGGTGGCAAAACACCACTTCTCTACATATTTTTCTTATGCAAACATGCAATACTTTGTTGATTGGCTTAAGCTTCCCAGTTCTTCAAACTGGTCATAAAAAATATGGTTTTTACTTTCCTAGGATTCACATTGATTTGCAAAGATAACCACTGTTAAAATTGTAATTGCCTGTGTTTCAAGTAATGTCATTTATAATATGATCACATAAAATCAATGAGAATACAAATTAAAAATGTTCATTCTCACAAATGAATAAGATGGCTGCCAACTTTCAAATAGCCTAACGTGTGTCTTCATTTGATTAAATAGCTCTAGAGTTATATTTATGGATTCAAAGCAAAGTAGAGAACAGGCGGAAGGGGTGAGCATTTATTTCTGAATAAATGAAGGTCTTCTGGATAAATTTCTGAAGGCCCAACTTTGCTTCTGATTCGGTTGCCTTACTTATTTTAGACCTAGAATCGTGGACAATCTCTAGGCCCAGACTCAGGTTACATAGAACTTGATGCTTATACAAATTCGGGGGCCCTCTTTAAGAGAAGAGCTTTTAAAATATTTTACTTTTGCAAAACTTGCAGAAATAGGTGACCACATAAACTCAATATGAGAGTTCCTCACCAAGACATGGAAGGGGCCCATTTCTTCAAGCAAGAGTTGAGCCTGAAGATTAACTTTCATTATCGTCACAGCAAATCCACCGGTGAACTTATAGACGTAGTAAAACTGAGACACAAAGCTGAACTAACCTACCATCAAAAGCACAATGTGATGGATTGGCGTATGGCTTATGGAAATCTGTTTTATTACTTTGTCATATCATGTAGAAAAAGCACTAGAAAGAAATCCTAGCTCTATGTTGAGGGACCAGTAAACGATCTTGGCTTAGCACGTGGCAGGGAGCTCTGTGGGATCACCACGTGGCCTGTTGGCTTCCACCAGGGGGGTGGCCGATGCAGTCTGCAGGCTCCTTGGTGACTGACCAGTATCGTGGTTATTAAAAAAATTAAAAATTAAGAAGCAGTCAATTTTGGTTTTGTTATATAAACCTAGCCTGTGATCTTTAAACATATTGGTTATATCACAGAGCAAACTGATTTATTGGATTACATTTATAGACCAACAATTAACAACACAAGGTAGTCTATATCATGGGCAAATACACAACAGAGAAGACAACCCAATGCTACTATAATGAGAGATGGAAGAAATCCTTAACTCTTCTGGGACATGGAGATTTCATGGAAGTGATATGATCGTTTTAAGGCAAAGGTAGGCATACATTTTAAGCAGAAACCATTTTGGTACAGGCGGAGTCTCCATTGTGGGAATGATGAGTAGAAGAGCTTACTGAGATAGCAGGTTCCTAAAAGGGGACTCACGGGTGCCCATTTGAGGTGGTAAACAAAGGCCATGTGATTCTAAGAAAAGGTCTCGACAGTCATTGTAAAATTCCAGCCTTGATGCCAACCCCATTCTGCCAGACCCGAACCTTTGGGGTGGGGCCCAGCAATGTGTTTAACATGCCCTCCAGGTGCATCTGAGGCCCACTGAGACTGATGCGCTAAACGTTGGAAAGCCAAGGAAAATTTCCATGAAGAATGGGATGCTTATAAAGTGGTGTTTCTGGAATATTAAGCAGGCAATTGTGACTTAGATAGATTGGATAAAGAAGGGATTGGAGTCAGGAAAGTCAATTTTTTAACATAATGTCTTAATCAGCATAATATATATAAATTATAATACCTGCTTTTGAATTCCAAAGCTGCTCTTTGTCAGGGTTTTAGCATCTTCATTTCATGGTAACATATTAAATTGTGGCAATATCCCTCAGTGAGCCTGCTCTAAATTATTTAACAATCAATTAAATGCTTTCATTTTATTATAGTGAAAACTAATTTAAGGACTTGTAGCTAGTAACTAGTAGGAGGAACTTCCATCTTTTGCACAAAATACAATAAAAATTTAGCAACCTTATAAATACACATCAGATAGAAAGCCCATTTTTATGTAATGAATTTGGGTCTTTGAATGGAGCTTTAAAAGAGACTCTTCTTCCCTAGACATAATAACTTCAAATAAACATGTGTGAACCTGGAGTATTAGAGGTTATTTAAGAGAGAGAAGGGAGGGGAGGGGAAGGCAAGAGGTGGTGGTTATTCTGAGTGTGAATGAGAGAGCGAGGGAATGGAAGAGTGACAAAAAGAGAAGACCAAGAAAGAAGAAAAATGAAGCAAGAAAGTATAAAATAACATGCCTCAAAAGTCAGACAAATCTGTCAGGCGTTAGGTCTCAGTGAATCACCAGAGCGGGGGACCTACCTGGCTCTCCGTGCTTGGTAATGAGTGCCACCTATGACAGCCCAGCTGCAAAAGGCTTACGTTCCTGTGCCTCGGGGCAAAAAATGACTGTAATACTGCTGGACGGCTGCCCTTTAAGTGTTTTCTTAAGTTTGAAATGTTGGCACTTTTTATACACCCATCTATAGAAAACCTGCTGTGTGAGAAACACGCAGAAAATGTACTTATGGAACCCCATGTGTGAAGCGATAGTGTTTACATAAGGCTTACACAATTTGAGAATAACGCAATTTGACAGAAGAGACAGGTTGATGAAATGTCTGTGGTGTCTTTTTTTTTTTTTTTGGCATTATAGTTGAGTGGGCAGAATATAACCATGGGAAAGCTGAGAGCTGGCCCCGATTTCTGGCTCTGTTACTGACATCCTGTATGATTCAGGACAAGAGACATGGCTTCAACCCCACACTCATTACAGAGCAGGACCTGAGGGGAGAGAGGCTCAAGGGTTTGTAAAGCGCTTCAGCGTTCTCGTTTTTCATCAGATTAGAAGGTTTTCCAGTAGACGGTGTCTAAGGCAAATGTGCCCTGCCCGTCTCCCATGAGGTCAGGCTGTAAAAAGAGCTTTTCATCGAGACCAAACCTTGACTATTAATATCGGAACTTCATGGGGCAGCTGGTCACAGAAGCCGGGTAGAGGCCTGGGAGAATGTGATAAGGAAGGTGTGGAAACCGGTCAGAGTCTGCCTTAAGAGCCCAAAAGCGTTAGGCAAGCTGCAAAGTCCTGAAGCCACAGAATAACATACATGTGGGTCCCTTGTAAAACTGGGGCCATGGAACGAACTGTGGAGGTGGTCAGGGGCCAAGGGCCATGGTAAGGAATAAGTATATTCATTGACACATTCCCAGAACTCACCATGAGCCAGGTACAGATCTTAGCATCTGGACTGTATTAATTCATTTAATTCTCGCAAACTGTTTCAAAGGCAGTTCTCTTATAATGCCCATTTTATAGATGAAGAAACTGAGGCACACAGAGGCTAAGGTGACCTGACTAGGCCATGGCTCAAAGGCCACACATGCAGGTAGCTTTCTGCAGTTTCACAGCAATGGAAGAAGATAGCAAAGTAGAATTATGCATGTAGATCAGAAATAAAGTGTCCAGCATGCAAATTAGCTTTCTACTCCAATCGGATGCTTCCTATATGTCTGCTTAGTGAGAGCACTAACCAATCACAGAATGGAAAGGCTTATAGCAGAGCCATATGCTGCATCCTCAGCTCTGAGAAAAGCAGCTGCATGAATCTGTTTTACCACGGCCGGGGAGGCCAAGGATCCCCGGCCTCTGTGCCAGGATAAGGGTGGGCTTGGTACTATTACAAAACCGCAGCCTTAACAGAAACTCTGTGTTTACTCAACAGACAACGAAGTGGAAAGTTTGCAATTATGTAGCTTACTTGGAACAAGGAGTCATCCAAACTGGGTAATTTGACTCTCAGACATGAACAAAACTGTGGCAAGAGTTGAAGATGTTCACTGCACAGTTTAGAGGAAAACATTCCCCTTCTCTTGTGTGCATGCACAGATGACAGCGAGTAAAAGGTAACTGGAGAAACCTTCCTTGGATCGCATACTTGTTGGGTTTCTTTTAGTTAAACTGTATTTTAAGAAGAGCTCATCAGTGGACAATTTTGAAAAATAATGCTATAATATACTGCCAATTCTCATAACACAGGGATATTATAAGTAAATATGTTTCTCTTTTCGGAAAGAATGTAACCTGCAAGGATCATCCTCGGCACACTCATTTTCCCATTAACTATTTCTTCTGAAAAATACAAGTTGCTTTTCAAATGAGTGTCTCGTTAGTTTTCCCTTCATTACGAGTGTGAGAGGAAATTTCGGGGCTTTAAAAGAAAATTCCGTAGCTTAAAAAGTAAACTTCAAAATAAAACTTTCTTAAACTGTGGATCATGCCCTGGAGTGTCATGAACTATCATATTATAAGCTTTGGTGGATATAGCCCACAGTTGATTTATAGATGGAATTATAGATGGAATGGAAGCTTAAAAGTCACATAATTAGAGTTTTTATTTTACAGATGAGAAAACTGGAGCACAAATGACTCTCATAAGGCCGCAAAGCTGGGAATTCACTGAGATGTCTATTGTTTCTACTGTCTTCTGTTCTTCCTCTGCAGAAGATTGAATTTTTTTCTGAATATTTCTGAAGTGTCTCGTCTCCACATATTAAATAGATACCCAGGCTCAGATTTATTATTTAAAAATACATGGGAACAAAAGAATTGAAAGCAAGGACTCAATGAGAATTTGCACGTCCAAGTTCATAGCAGCATTGTTTATAGCAGCCAAAGTTGGAAGCGACCCAGCTGTCCAAAGATGGATAATGGATTTAAAAAAGTATTCTATACATACAATGAAATAGGCAATCACAAAAGGACAAATACTGTATGATTCCACTAACACAAGGTTCCTAGAGTAGTCAAATTTGTTAAGACAGAAAGTAGAATGGAAAGGCAGGGGTCAAGATGGAAGAGCAGGTAGATCCTATACTCACCTCCTCCCATGAACACATTAAAATTACAACTAAATATAGAACAACAATTGCTGAGAAAGACTTGAAGACTAGCTGACCAGAGTTCCTCTAACTAAGGATCAAAAGAAAAAGCCACACTGGGGTGGGGAGGAGGGGCAGCAAGGTGGTCCGATCAGGTCCCACAACGATGACATGGTGACTCATAAATGGGAGGGACCTCAGCTGAGGCGGCGACCCGTGAGGCGTGAGGAATCCAGGCCCGACACTGGGCTCCTCAGCCTGGGGGTCCTAGTCCAGGAAGAGGAGTCCCCATATTTGTCTTTGAAAACCCACAGGGATTACATGAAAGAGAGAGAGAGAGAGAGAGAGCTATGTAAGTGAGAGAGTGGTTTTGAAGGGCTCACATACAAACTCACTTACTCCAGGCTCCAATATGGAGGCAGCCATTTGAGAAGCACCTGGGTCATCGGGGGTAAAATTAAATTGACTAACGTTAGAGTGAGCGTTGTCAGTCAGTGGGAACTTTCTGTGTGGATGAAAGCACTGGCTGGTGCCACTGCTTCTTTGTTTCTTTTGTTGTGCTCTCCTGCAACTTGGCTGGCGTAGTGCAGGTGCAAGTGAAATCTATCACTCTCTCTTCACCTGGATAACACCATTTGCCCCACCCTGGAGTTTCTCTAAGATTCTGCCCCACCCAACCTGCTTACACTGGCTAGATCCTTACCCCAAAACTCCAGACCTGCCACTTATGGCACTGGCCTCGGCTTACATCATAACCTTTCCCAAGCAGCCCTTAGTCCAGCACAAGCATTGGCCAAACGCGGCGGGCATCATAGCTCCCACCTAATGGCCCCAAGCCCGGCACATGCAGCTGCGAGGCTTAGCTCGATCACACCCCCACCAAGCAGCCCCAAGACTAGCACAAGTGGCCCAGCCAGCTGCAGCTGATGCCAGAGCCCAACCCAAACAGCTCCACAATGAACATACCTTCTGGGCAGCCTCCGCTGGCCCTGAAATTCCTTTGAAGTGACTCTCGCTCCATGAAAACAGCTCCCGCACAGCAGATTGTCTTGCAGTAGTTACAGCTGGCCCTGACAGCCAGTCACAGCCTGAAAGTCAACTGCACCCACTGGTATGCCTGCAGCAATGGTAGCCTAACTACGACAGGAGGGCACACGCAACATACACAGAGGACACCCCTGGTATACCTGGCTCTGGTGACCAGGGAGGATCACACCGCTGAGCCCCAGAAGATGTCTGCTACATAAGGCTGATCATTGAAGACCAGGACACATACCGTTTTTACCTAATACATACGAACAAACACTGAGAAATAGCCAAATGGGGAGATAGAGGAATACGTTCTAAATGAAAGAACAGGTCAGAGCTCCAGAAAAGGAACTAAATGAAGATAAAGAATCTATTGGATAAAAAGTTCAAAACAGTGGTTATAAGGGTGCTCAATAAACTTGGGAGAAGAATAGATAAACTCAGTGAGAACTTCAACAAAAAGTCAGAGAATATTAAAAAGAATCCATCAGAACTGAAGAATGCAATAACAAATGAAAATATACTACAGGAAATCAACAGCAGTTTAGATGAGGCAGAAGAGTGAACTGGTATCTGGGAGACAAGGAACAGCAAAAAGCAAAAAAGAATTTAAACAAATGAGTGTAGTTTAAGGGACCTTCAGGACAATATCAAATATAGCAACATTCACATTATAAAGTTTCCAGAAGGCGAAGAATAAGAGAAAGAGCCAGAAAACATATTTGAAAAAATAATGGTTAAAAACTTCCCTAACCTCATGAAGGAAACTGACATCCAAGTCTCAGACGCACATAAAGCCTAAAACAAGATAACCCAAATAGGTCCACACCAAGACAGATTATAATGAAAATGCTAAAAGTTAAATACAAAGAGAGAGTCTTAAAAGCAGCAAGAAAAAAAGCAGCTAGTTATGTACAAGGAATTCCCCCATAAGACTTTAACGCTGATTTCTCAATGGAAACTTTGCAGACTAAAAGGGAATGGATGGATATATTTGAAGTGATGAAATAAAAAACCCTACAACCAAGAATACTCTACCCAGCAAGATTATTATTCAGAATTGAAAGAGTTAGAGTTTCCCAGACAAACAAAAGCTAAAGGAGTTCATTACCACTAAAGTGGCACTACAACAAATGATCAAGGTACTTCTATAAGTGAAAAAGAAAAGGCCAAATCTAAAAAGAAAATATAGGAAATTAAAAAAAAAACCTCACTGATAAAGTCATATGTTTAGTAATGGTAGAGGATCAATCGACTATAAAGTTAGTATGAAAGGCAAAAGACAAAAGTAGTAGGAGTATATGTAACTACAATAATAAATTAAGGGATTCACACATACACACACAAGATGTAAAATACAATGGGAGAACTATGAACGTGGTTGGGTTGTAAATAAAAAATGTAGTGCTTTTAGAATGTGTTCAAACTTAAGTGACCATCAACTTAAAATAAACTACTATAAACATAGCTCGTTATATACAAATCTCATGGTAATGCTAACCAAAAACTCATATTAGGTGCACAAAAATTAAAGAGAAAGCTATCCAAATAGATCACTAAAAACGTTGTCAATGTATAAGAGAGCAAGAGAAGATGAAAGGTACAGAGGAGAACTACAAAAACAAAACCAATAAATAAAATGTCAATAACTACATACCTATCCATAATTATTTTTTTAAAGATTATGTTTCTTTATTTTTAGAGAGAGGGAAGGGAGGGACAAAGAGAAGGAGAGAAACATCAATGTGTGGCTGCCTCTTGTACACCTCCAACCGGGGACCTGGCCCACAACCCAGGCATGTGCCCTGACTGGGAATTGAACCAGCGACCCTTTGCTTCACAGGCCGGCACTCAATCAACTGAGCCACAGCTGCCAGGCCATATTACTTTAAATGTTAATGGATTAAGTGCTCCAATCAAAAAACATAGTGTAGCAGAATGGATAAAAAAATTACATTCATAGCCATGACTGGTGTGGCTCCGTTGACTGAGTGCCATCACGCAGACTGAAACGGTTCAATTCTTGGTCACAACGCACACCTGGGTTGTGAGTCAGGTCTCTGGCTGGGGGCGTGCGAGAGGCAGATGATCAATGTTTCTCTCGTACATTGATGTTTCTCTCCCTCTCTTTCCTCCTCCCTTCCACTCTCTCTAAAAATAAGTAAAATCTTAAAACAACAACAGCACTCATCTATGTGCTGCCTACAAAAGACTCACTTCAGACCAAAAGACACACACAGACTGAAAGTGAAGGGATGGAAAAAGATATTTCATGCAAATGGAAATGAAAAGAAAGCCAGGGTAGCAATACCTATATCAGACATAATAGACTTTTAAAAAAAGACTGTAGCAAGAGACAAAGAAGGGTATTACATAATGATAAAGGGGTCAATCCAACAAGAGGACATAATATTTATAAACATCTATGTTCTCAATGTAGGAATATCTAAATACATAAAGCAAATGTTAATAGACATAAATAGATTGATGATAATACAATAATAGTAGGGGACTTTAACACCCCACTTACGTTAATGGACACAAAATCAACGTAAAGTAATTTGGTGTTTACCAGGGGCTGGAGATGATGAGAGAGTGGGGAGTTATTAATTATCAGGGGTAGAGTTTCAACTGGGTAAGATGAAACATTTTTGGAGATGGATGGTGGTGATGGTTGCAAAACAACATGAAAGTACTTATCGCCACTAAACAAACTGTACACTTAATGGTTAAGATGATAACTTTTATGTGTATTTCATCACAATTAAAAATAATTTTAAAAATACATGGGAAAAAGTAGTTATTTTTGATCTACGTGAAAAGGTCAATAAGACCCTTATGATTGTGCAATTATTTTACTCTTTTTAAAAATCCTGTATACCTGAAATCAATCCAAAGTAATATTGACTGTAAACTGTAATTTAAAAAAAAATTTTTAAGAGCAAATAACATTAGGAAAGAGAAAAAATACTTTGTTTTTAGGAAAGTGATGCTTTTAGCATATCAAACTGTCCTATAAATAAAATTCAAATATGTTCTTGGTTCGCTTAAGTAGTTTACATTGTGAATTTATTAAATCTATTTGAGAAAAGGGAAAAAACTAGGAGTGCATTTATTTTGGTGGACAGACAGCATAGACATTTAAGAACATCAGGCCCCGAAATCTTCCCAGAGCCAAATGTGTGTGCTCAAACTGCGTTTGTGCATTTTGGATAAACATTTTAAGTGTGCTTTGAACAAAGATTCAAGAAATAGCATAGCATATTTTGAGTTGTTCCACTGGTATATCAGCAGTTGGAAATTCTAACAAGAAAGCCGGAGGCTAAATTCTAATTCTTAGATCTGTGTTCTTGGGGCAAGAAAACAATCCATTATTATGTGCGGCTTTCAAAGTACAGCATGAGACCCAAAGACCATGAGGAGATAACTCATTTTTCCACAAAAAATGACCAAAGTTATGACTTCTATTGAATATTTTCAACCATTATGTTGATTCATTTAAAAAATTATATAATCTTTACCTAGGTGTATTTCAGGGGTCATTATAAATATAATGAATTATCATGTATATTTTGGATGGGAAAATATTATTTAAGAACATGTTTCTGTTATTTCTGTATGTCACTTGTGATGGAGATTTTTCTGATGATTAATGGTAATTTTAAAAAATTCTCTTCTTAAGCCAAGTTTTAAATTTAGCTTTTCACAGTTTGCTAATATAAGGTTAAGCTCCATTAATTCTTTTTTTTTTAGATGTTTAGAATATATGACATATCTGAAAGGTGAACTTGGCATTAAACCAACATTTTACTATTGTCAGCTCTGCAGAGTCAATATATCATATTCCCAGAAGAGTAGATTGTGTTCCTCTTTGCCTCAAACATCATTAACAAAACTGACAGCGAAGCGCTAATTCCAGAACTGTTCTAGTTTTTATTGACACGTAAAGCGAAAGGACTGAGCCTGATTGTCAGATGTCAAGCTGGGTTTCCATGGCTGACAAAAACCTGCACAGTTTGACTTGTAAAAAAGGGCCCGGGTGATCAGAATATGGTAAGTGAGAAAAAAGTATAAGGAAAACAAGATTATGGCATCTTTTCAGAATCTTTTTTTTTAATCATAAAAAGGAGAAAAGAGAAGTTTAAATAAAAACAAAGATACTTTAGGGACAGAGCAAAAACAAAGAAAGGTTTAATAGAATAAGAATTGCATTTCAGTCTCCTTTCATCTTTTACTAAGAGAAATAGAACCTTCCTCATATGTGTTACCTTGCTAAATAAAGGCAGCCCACTCTCTGGGTTCATCTTCCGTGGGTCTGTGGGCGCTTCTACACACACACACACACACACATCCTCAGTGTTATAGGCTGTCTTTCAAGTAGGGTTTTGATGACTTCTACTGATAGTATTGATAGACTTAAACAGAGGGTATTTTAAAATGTTTTTGAATTTTTAAGGATGATCCTCCTTTACCTTTCTGAGTGCTAGGAGATAACTTGTTGCTAACCCAATTTCAATTTCCCCCACCTTCCTTCTAAGTAGAAACCTGACTTTGTTTCACTCATCACCTTTGTCCCCACTCCACCGCCTCCTGGTTATCATTCTCGCCACCCCCTACCTCCCCCCACTCCACTCTGTACCTAACAGTGACCATGCGACAGTTTGAGGCACCAGTATGGAAGTTGCTAGGTAGGACTTTTTGATAGGCTCTTTAGAAAGGAAACTGAGTCAGCGGGTGGCTGCCCTTTGTCTTCCCCTTCCCCTTCTTCCCAAGGAGTGGGGCAGCTGTCTAGGGGCCCTAATGAGATGAGCTCACCCTGAAGACATGCTGGGCAGAAACGTAAAAGGGCCTGGGTCATCCCTATTGGCTGCCAGGAACCACAGCATCTGCTCTGGGGAGCTCACTTCCAGACTTCTCGTTACATTAAAATAATAATAATAATAATAATAGACAACCATACCCCAAATTTGCTTAAGCTTTCTCCTTTTGCTTAAGCTTCTCTCCTGCCTGTTGTTTATAGACAAGTTCACTTCCTATTCACAGGAACATTTTAGAGCAGAAAATTCAAAAGCAAAATACACTAGAGCTTTTAATGAATGGCATTCCCCTAGGCTAACTTGCTTAATTATGAGGATGTTTAGTTAATCTACAAATTATGAAGCTTGAAATAATTGGCTCTGATCAGCATCCTCATTATTATCATTAAAGACATTTTTATTCAGAACTTATTTGCATGGGGAAGCCTGCTTGGCTATTTACCTGGTGAATGGTGGAAGCCTCTCTTTGGCTTGGAAATCACTGAAGAGAGTCTGGAGTCTCCAGTGCGGTAAGAGCAAGGGTAGAGTGGCTTTCTCGGAGGGTGTGACAGCATGTTGAAGTTATTTTTTCATGGGAATTGTTACCAATAATCTTTAAGGCTAGTTATTTAGGAAAATTTGATATGATTTAATATCTTTATATATTAAAGCAAATTTAAACTTGTCACATCATTATATGGCTTGCAGTAATGTCATTCTCATCGCAATTCCTTGAGCAGGACCAAAAGTGATGGAGTTATAGTTAGCAAACTGGGAATTTCCTCTCACTCTGGGCATGCCCGTGGGTATTTCACATTGTGAAGATGATCTGTTCTATATTTGAGCAGAGAACAGCTGAAAACTGCTTTATACACAAAGAGCAAACCCCCCTAATGAGTACTTCTGGCAACACCTGGACAGCTGACGGGAGCTCCGTTCTTGGTTATTCGCAAAGGTCATGGGGGTTGCTTTTTATTAAATCTTCAGGAATATAATCATTATCTCAAGGGCGAGGGCTTTGAGCTTTCCTTGTTTACCAGAGTGGCATGAAATAAAAAGTTGAGAAACAACCGTAAAGACTTCGTATAATATGTCTCTCTTGGCTTATGTCCAGTGTCAAGAATTGGCAGCGGGGCCCTGAATCTTCACTGCATTGGGAAGTTTCATGAGGCCGTGTTCAGGCCCCGTGCGGGGCAAGTACAGCAATTGTTTCCCTGGCCTTTGGGCTTAGCACCCCCTGTGCCACTGCCTCCTCTTACTGACCAGGGCGCTTGCGCTGAAGTCATTTCCATGAGCCTGAGTTAACGACCCTGGCTGCTTCCTCTGCTCTACCGGCGCATCTTGGGCATTATATAAATTTGTATTTATTTCCAATCTGTATCAGTCAGGATTAGCTTTAGCTGCAAATGGCAGTGTGCCCTCAAATGACGGGGTCTCAAATAATACAAGAGTTTAATTCTCTTTTAAGTAAAGTAACTCTGGAGGTAGGGAGTCAAGGACTGGCAGGGCTCCTTCTAGTCTTCCGCTGCATCTTCCCTAGGAGGGCTCTACATTTTTCTATCCTGTACAGCAGGATTGGAGGAAAAGGCAGAAAAAATGTTTCACTTCCTGCCTTTTAAGAAAAATTTCTGCAAATACTATAGAACATTTTGGTTTTGAATCAGCGCCCCAAATTTCCGCACATGGTCACATCTAACTGCAACAGAGGCTGAAAGATAGAGCCATATATTTGGGTTTATGGATGCACTTGAAGTCAGTTCTGGTACTAAGTAAGGGAAGCTATAGTTGTTGCAGCGCCATTTGCAAACAACTGTAACTGAAGTTATGGCTATTTGTAAGTGCACTAATTTCAACATAGGGGAAGTAAACCTGGACCCATTTAGCACCTGAAATGCTTTCTCCACTTCCAAGGGATTTATGGAAGCCAGATGGTGGCCAGCTACCAGGCATAGGGCTTCAAGTTTGCTCCGCTGTTTTTGTGTATCTTGAGTCTATAGGTGAAAGGGCTTGAATGTATCATTGCGGCTCCCAGGCCCCATTCCATTTAGTGACCTTGCTTTTCAGATGGAACACACCTCCCCTTCCCCTGCTGTGTTGGATACTTGCTTATTTCTGAAGGTCATCAGAGTGCTCTTGGAGGTAGGGCCCTTTGTAGGACACATTCCGGTATCCTGATCATGACCTGTACTAACGAGCTCTGGTTTCTTCTTGGGAAGGAAAAAAAAGAAAAATATGCCATGCCAGTGAAAAGTAGTAAAAAAAAAAATTCTAAAATCTCCTGGTTAGATAAAGCATGCCAACTTAGGGAATATTAGTGGCAATTATTGGGCACAGGAGGTCCTTCTGTTTGAGAGGGAGTGATGACATTCTCCATCTACTCCCCCAAAGAGTCAGAATTCTAGAGCATCTCTCTATTGAGTGGCCCCCAGGGGCCCATTACTGAGAAGTCGGAAGAGGATTAACAACTAGACTGTTTAATTCCAGATTTCTAACTTCTCCTAGGAGCAGATTTCAGTGCTTAATATACAGGGTGGGGGAAAAGTAGGTTTACAGTTGTGAGTACATGAAGCACAGAATTTATTCTTGTATTATTATTTATTAATTATTATATTATTTTCCATACATACAACTGTAAACCTACTTTTGCCTCACCCTGTATTTATTAGCTGTAGTTCTTCTATGCTTAGATGAGATAAAATTTCAAAAATAGGTTAAGGTATGAAGAAGTGATAATTCTGAGAATAAAGATAATACATATACCTATCAAGAAAATAAAGAAAAATATCTTTTTCTCTGATTCATTCAACTGCTGAGGGAGTTGTGGGGGGATGTCATTTATTTATTTTTGGACTTTTGGATACAATAGCTAGCACATTGTGCACTGGGAAGAGATGTTACTATTTTAAAAGACTAAATCTTTGTATTTTATTGTTATGTCCATGAGACTGAAGGAACCACATTGCCTCAAGAGCAGAGATATGTTTTAGCAACTGCTCAACAATTCCCACATGTCTCTCTTTAATTCAATTCAATTCAGTTCAATGCAATAAATCAATGGAATTCAATATAATTAACCATTTATCAATTCTGTGGCGGGGGTGAAAATAGAGACAGACCATTTTACTTAGGGATCACATGCACACATATACATACATGAGAGAAAAATGTAAAACAGGTTACGTCTCAATGCCAAGGTGTCTGCAACAGGACCTCACTGTCTTTGTATCACAGCAATTTACTTTACAATTGGACTTGTGGAAGGGAGCCCCAAAAGTCCACCTGGAGATGCTGCCTAATGGCAGAACTGGGTGCCTCTTACTCCTTTGCAAAGGTGAAAATCCCAGGAGATAACTGTTCACAGAGACAGAATTCAGTAAGTTATCAAGGCTTTGTTTATGTGTGTAGAATATTAATATAAATTAATGTTAGTGGTGGCTGTCAGTGGGTTGGGGGATATTAATGCTTTTATTTTATCTCTTATACTTTTCTATATTGTTGGAATTATTTACAATGAATATTATTTATCTCTTATAAAACCATAAGAGAACCAGGTGACATTTTTCATTGTTAAAAAAACATGGGTATTAAATTAATGATGTCTTAGGAGTAGATCACAATCACCATTTGATATTTTGCTTTGTCTAGTCTCTTCTTATTGTTATTCTACCTAGTTCTCTAAAATAATTGAGAAAAGATGTCCTATTAAGATAAGCATAATGCAGTAATAAAATTTGGGTTCCATTGTGAGATGCAGTAGAACTTGCATGCCATGGCCCAGTTGGTTAGTCAAACCCCTAAAACTGTGAGGCCTGAGACCAATTCAGTGTTTGAGATTCTGGCACAGTACTGGGCACTCGGTGAATTCTCAACAAGCTTCACAGTTTTTAGGCCTTACTCATTTTAGTGGTAGTTTCTGGCGGAGAGCACGATTTAAGAACACCTCTCCAGGCTAATAGTAAAACAAACTAGGAGAAAGGTTTATTGGAGTGCAAGAGCAGGAGACTGATCTGAGGCTTCTAACAGTTATTAATAATAAAGGTCAATGAAGCAAAGTGGCAGCAACTTGAACTCAGAGTCAAATAACGGCTTTGCCACTTGTGAAGGGGCTCTCTCCGCCTCAGAGAGGTGCTGTGGGGATTAAGTGAGATAATGTCTGCAAAGTATTTTGCATAATGCCTACAACAGAGTGCATAGTCAATGAATGTCAGCTAACAACCATGGTGAAATGATTTCTACAATAGTATCAGAGGCTTTTTAAAGGTCTGTAGTCTCTTTTTCCACCTCTTCCATTTATCTTTTAATTCTTCCTGCTGAATCTATTGTAAACCTCTGCACAGTGGATCCAAAACATATGTGGTGAATTGACTGAAATGTAAGAGAGAATGTTAACTGGATCCATGTCCTCCAGATGGGAGTACAGCACGGACGTGGTACTTGGGTGCTAAATGTCAAGAGAGGCACCCATGGAGAACCTGGTTCATTTAAGGCTGACTGCTAGTTACAATATGGCCTGTACCCTTCTTCTCCCACCAGTTGTGTGCCTCATGAAGGTGGTGACATTTGTTCCTGGGCCTGTTTATGTAAGCTGTACTTGCTATTGTAATTATAAAATTTAATTAAAATTTATGTGAACCAATAAAATGTGATGTTGAAAAGAAATCTGTTATTTCATTGAAAAGTAAGTTGAAAAGGACGTACAGTTGGTTAGGTACAGTGGACACAATGGTGCATATTGTGGGGAGGGGATGCTAGAAATCTCGAAGTAGTTTGCATTCAGAGAGCTTCATAATTATGTTGAAGTTTCTCCCGCAGAAAAATCGGTGATGCATTTTGACTGCGATTTAACTAAGAAAGCCAGTGCCGAGGTCCTTGATCTCAGCTCTGTATTAGAAAAAATGAATGTTAAAATGTTTGAGATAAGCGTGTATTGTTTTGAGAGGTGGGGGATGTTTCCCCACTTTAACTGAGTCACTCAATAATACTGGGCCAATGAACAGTACATCCAGAGACTAATGTGTTAAGTAAAAGGATTATAATTCACTTGTGTCATCTTTTTGTTAACTTTTATTATAAACAATGACATTTAAGTTTAGCGCGTGCCTGGCAATAGCACACTGTGAAAGGTATCGAGTGGGTAGACTTTGCTGATGCATGATAACTCAACTTTACTTCCCTCCTGACCAACTTTCTCTAACTGAAATTTGAAAAGACAAATGTTTTACATTTGACCTTATCAAGAAAATGAAGAACAAATGATAATCCATGAAATCTAATGAGAATATGTTTCTTAAAGCACGACTCCTTGTGTACCTTGTGGAGCAGCGAAAGGACGCTTGTCCTTTCTTCCCAGGCCCTTCCCCTTCCTCTGCATATCCGGGCTGTTTTGCACACTGGGGCTCTTTCTCCTAATGGTGATTTCATTCTTTTGTCCAACCCCTTGCTTTAGTTTTCAAAGTTGGACACACCTGTGGTTCCAAATAAAGCCTAAAAGCACACTGCTGTCAATGGATCAGCACACGAAAGCTCTCTGCTGTCTTAGGATTTCTCACAGGTGGTTCCCTCCGCTCGGCTTCTCCTGGTAGTGTTAGCCCTGTTAACTCCCTGTTTCCAGGAGTTTGCATATTAGGGGTGGGGGGGGGACATAATAAGTAAATAAACCACAGACTTTCAGGGAGGGAAAGGGGCCAGAAATTGAGTTCCCTTGCCAATGGCCAGTGATTTTATCAACCATGCCTGTGTAATGAAGCCTCCAAAAACAACAGGGTCCCCAGGGCTTTCAGACTGGTGAACACGTGGAGATTCGGGGAGAGCGATACACCCAGAGAGGGTGGGAAGCCCTGTGCCTCTCCCCCAGGCTTTGCCCTATGCATCTCTTCGACTTGGCTGTTGCTGAGTTATATCCTTTTATGATAAACATGCAATCTAGTAAGTAAAATGATTCTCAGAGCTGTTCCAGCAATTACTTGAACCTGGGTGGGGGGCCACTGGAAACTTCCATCTATATAAGCCTGTTGGTCAAAAGCACAAGTGACAACCTGGACTTGTGACTGACAGCCGAAATGGTGACGGTGGGTAGTCTTGTAGCACTGAGACCTTAGCCTGTGCTCTCTCCAGGTAGATACTGTGAGAAGTGAGCTGAACTATAGAATACCCAGCTGGTGTACGAGAATTTCTTGGTGTGGGGAAGAAACCCACGCATTAGAATTGGTGATCGGAATCATTAGCTAATAATACAGATACTGAAAGTTTTCATTTCTGGTGATTTCTTACCTGCTAAGAACAAAATACCACTTTTTGTTAAGAACAGTGCCACTTCCCATCATTGCCTCAAAATGTCCCAAGTTTCTCTTATAATTTTTTTTTTTATGTTGGCTAGCTATAAAATTTGAGAAATGAAACTGAGAACCCCTGCAACTGCTTGTTGACTGGTTTCATGTGGTGTGGATTGCTAGGTGTCTGTGTGTCGCTAGTTAACCACCGTCGTGGGTCCATCAACTATGTTTTCCTGAGGATGGTTCAAATCACAGTGCTGGTGATGTCACTCCTGCCACCTCCACTGAGATTGGTGTGGTTCTGGTAAGCGATGCATATGGTAGCAATTTGCATCATGCTGTGCTATCTGAAATTCCTCTAACGTGCACTTTTTAGAACCACTCAGTTCTGAAGCCAGCAGTCCCTACACTAATTTCGGACCTCTCTCCCTGAAGTCTGATCACAAAGAAAAGGAGGCACTCACTGAATCAAACATCTTGATTGATGTTGGCTCCAGCTCTTTATTTGGAAAAGGGTTTGGTATATTGGTTAATTAAGAGCACAAAAATTACAATAAAAACCCTTATAGTTCACATCCACTATATTCGTAAAGGTCCTATTGCCTGACACACTGAATATTTATCAGAATTGTAAGTCAAGGGCAATGCCAATCAATTTTAGGCTCAGGCTTCTCTCTGTCATTCTGGGTCCTGAAAAATTTCCAGTGGTTTTTACAAAATGGTAGTCCCAGTTTTAGGAAGCTGAGTTTGCGTGTCTTTCCCTTTTGAAACATGGCCCAGCATCTCCGTTCACAGACCAAAAGGCTCTAAAAAGGGCTTAACAAACATCTTTACTGTCTAAACAATGTGGTTTGACTAAAAATTGATGAAACTATGCTGGCAAAGCTACATGTGAAATCTGCCCCATTCTTCGTCTAATGCCTGACTGTGCACCGCACGTGTGTGAGAAACATTCAATGATCGTGATGTTTATAAAAGTGGTGATGTGGGCTTTTAGGGATATTGGGCAGGATGCAAATCATTAGTTGGAATGAAATAAAATTTCAGAACTTTGTAGACAAATATAGTGACAAGGGGTAAATGGAAGTCTCTCTGGAAATACTTGTAAGAGGTAGCATTCCCCGCCCTCCAGTTAATGATTTGAATGCTGCCCAGTGGCCCTGCGGTCATGAGCATCATCTTCATCGTTGTAATTACCAAGCTCACACTGAGAATGGCCATGTCCAGTAGTAGGTGCTTTGGTGTCTTCTATTGCTCTACATCCTGGCTTATTTAGAGCTTGTTAACTGTGTCATCTGGTTTTTAATTGGTCAGCTGTCAAAAACTTGGAAAATACTGAATCGTCTCCCTGAGCAAAATTGGTGCTTCTCAGCTTTAGCCTTGAGTTTACAATGAGAATAAGACAGAGGCATGCTCTGCTGGGAAGCAGTGGGGCTGAGACAAGTCAAAGGCCTCCCTCAATCTACTTACAGTTCTTCATCTCATCAGGGTGATTGGCCTGTCACTGTCCATACGGTGCCCGAGGCAAAGGGCTAGCGCTGCTGAGGGTGACATACCCTACAGCAGCACTCCAGCAATTATCTCGGAGTCACATTCTATTTGCAGTTTGGGTGGACAGATGGAAGAGACTACAAGTCAACATCAAGTTTTTTTGGTCTGGCTTGACAAATACATGAATAAAACTACGACCACAATGGTCATTTAAATATAAGCTTTTATAACCGTATGTCTAGGCACCCTTGTCCTTCTGTTTCTGTTTCTGAAGTTCTTAGTCTGTAGAAGTCCTTCCTGAAATTGTATTTCACACAGGCCTGACTTTGCTGTAGGTGAATTCAGCATGTTTTACTCAAGCATTACCAGAGACTGGGAGAGAGAAGGGAGAAAGGATAAAGGGAACACAGCAAAGCAATCTAAGGATGATTTTTTTTTTTAATGAACTTTACTAACTGGTAAAAGTAAAAGTGAGGACCAGAAAAGAGTGGAAAGATGTACTGAAAACAGTAACACACAAAGAAAATATAAAGGAGAACAGAGAATGATAGGATGAAGGTCTTACGACATCACGGAAAGGAAAAGGGAGCAAAAGGACAACTAAATACGCAGCCATAACACCCCAAAACCCAGCGGTTACACTGCTAGATAGATGCCCAAGAGAACTGAAGACATGCTCACACAAACACTCCTACACAGTATGCACAGCAGCATCATTCGTTATAGCCAAAACCCACGGATAATCCAAATGTCCATGAACCAATGAATAAATAAAGTATGGTATAGCCATGTGACAGAATATTACTTGACAATAAAATGAAATGAAATACTGATATATACAATGTGGGTGAATCTTGAAAAATTACGCTAAGTGAAAGAGGGTAGTCACATATTGTATTTGTCGTCTTATATACATATTGTATATATATGAAATGTCTGGAATAGGCAAATCTATAGAGACAGGAAGTAGCTTGGTAGATTAGGACTATGGGGTGGAGGAAATGGGGGAGGGGAGACTGTTAATGGGTATGGGATTTCTTTTGGGAGTGATGAAAATTTTCTAAAATTAGATAGCGGTGATGATGATACAACTCTGTGAAAATACTGAAAACCACTGTTTTTTACATTTGAAAATAGTGAATTTTATGTGAATTATATCTCAATAAAGTTGCTCTTTAAAAAAAACACTGTTATTTCTCTTCAGTTTTCTAGTATTTTATGGGGATGGACCCTAGCAGCATGTCTGAGGCATGGGCTGGGGGAAGAAAAAGAGGAAAAAGTAAAAGGGCTTAGAAGGATATAAAAAGACATTGGGAGGAGGCGGATATAGGAAAAACAGTGGCAGAAGAGAGCGGTTCAATCAGACTTGTTAAACTGCAAGGAATAGAGGCCCACTTTAGTTAGTTAACTCAACAAAAAGGGCCATTGGTAGAGAAACACCTGCAGAGTCCTTGAAATGGCAAACTCTAGTCACAAAGGCAGGTCTTGCAAGCAACTCTGTTATTGCCCGCATGGACTATGTATTACTAATTTATTCTCTTTGTTATATGTTTCTTCTTTCTGTGTATCCGATCCCCTATTTTCTAATACCTGACTTTCTCTCTTAAGGTCAGCCCACAAGTGATTTGACCATACTGCCCCCCCCCACCCCCGCAGCATGACTCTGCCTCATAGCATTCTTAGCACAGTCTTTGCCTTCTGCTTTGGCTGGTATTTCATTTGGTCTGTTTCCTCCTTCTCCTTTCCTAAGGAAGGGGCCCAGCTACTTCAGTTTATGTTTGCAAACCGAAACCCTGTGTTATAGGCTGCTCGTCAATTAGCCAGTCTGGACTGATCCTCCTTGGATCATGGGCCTACTCCTAGAAAAATTAGCATTAGCTGGGAGCAGAACAATGAGGTTATCTGGTTCATGAAGTGCACATTGGGCCAGAGGGAAGAGAGAAAGAGGGGAGAGGAGCAAAGGATACCATGGATGGGCAGTAGCAAAGCTTCCCGGTACTATAGGGAAAGAGGAAACACATGGGAAGCTGGAGATGGAACTCTTGTCAACCATCCCTCCCATATAACTATTCTCAAGAAATGTAAGGTTCTTATTCTGTCTAATACTCAGAGGAACGGTCATTACCCAAGTTGATGCTTAGGTTTGGACTTAAACACCATATTTTTGCTAGAAGAAATTTGTAGCCCTGGCTGGTGTGGCTCAGTGGATTGAGTGCTGTCCTGCGAACCAGTCACTGGTTCGATTCCCAGTCAAGGCACATGCCTGGGTTGCAGGCCTTGTTCCCAGTAGGGGATGTGCAAGAGAAAACCATATATTGATGTTTCCCTCGCTTCTCCCTCTCTTCTTCCTCCCTTTCCTGCTGTCTAAAAATAAATAAATAAAATCTTTAAAAAAAAAAGAAATTTGTAATTTCTACCTCCATTTTCCACAGTTTCAAAATCTTCCTAAAAATATTCATATAATTGAAAGGAAACCACTAAAAAGATCTTGAAGTGGATCTCAAGCAACTAACACCCATTATTTGCTAGGTAAAACTTCTGTTCTATTTCTTACCTCACATATAATGGCTGGGGTAACACAACTATCACTTATAAAAACCATACACTTAGTAGCTCCACTTCTAGGTATATAACCAAAAGAATTGAAAGTAGAGGCTCAAACAGATAATTGTACACCAATGTTCACCGCAACGTTATTCATTAAAGATAGAGAAACAACCCAAATGTCCATTGACAGATAAATGGGTAAACTAAATGTGGTATATACAGACAGAGGAATATTATTTAGCCTTAAAAAGAAATGAAATCCTGACATGTACTGTATAATAGGGATAAACCTTGATAACATTATGCTAAGTGAAATAAGCTAGACACAAAAGGACAAATATTATATGGTTCCACTTAGGTATATAAACAGACAAATAGAAAGTAGGATAGAGGTTACCAGGGTTTGAGGTATATTAATCTGTTCAGATTGCTATAATAAAATACCACAGACTGGGTAGATTTATAAACCACAGAAACTTATTTTTCATAGATCTTCAGGCTGGAAATCTAAGATCAGGGTGATAACATGGTAGGGCGAGGGCCCTCTTTTCCTCTGGGTCGCAGACTTCTCATTTGTAACCACACATGGCAGAAGGGGATAGGAAGCTCCGTGAGGTCTCTTGACTCTCTTTCTCTTTTTAAACCCTCACCCAAAGATATGTTTATTGATTTTAGAGAGAGAGGAAGGGGCAGGGGAGAGACAGGGACATAGAGAGACATTGATATGAGAGAGAAACATCAATCAGTTGCCTCCCACAGGCACCAGGGCTTCCCCCTCACAACCTAAGCAACTCCCAAAGGCCCCATCTCCTGAAACCATCTCACTGGGCATTAGGATTTCAACATACAAATTTTGAGGAGACACAAACATTCAGACCACAGCATGGCGGGAGGAAGGGAACAGGGAGTTGTTTAAGGGATATAGTTTCTGTTTATGAAGAAAAATTTTGGAGATGGATAGTGGTGATGGTTGCATAACATTATGAATGCACTTAATGCCACCGAATCATACACTTGAAAATAGTTAAAATGGTAAATTTATGTCATGGATATTTTACTACAGAAAAATCCAGGAAGAAGGACTGCAGAAACTATATACTTGACCTGAGTGCTTCTTGCTGAGAATAATTTCGGTTTTCATGAAATCATCAGAAAGTTGTAGTCTGAACTAAATCTTTCCACAGAGGGTTGCTGTATTAATAAAAGACATGGCACCTTGTCCCCACCAGTATTTATCCTGCTGCAGTGTGAACACGGGGCAAAGTCACACAGAGGCCTTTTTAACGCACGTACAGTAACCCACTTCAGTCTGGTCAAAAGATCAGGCCCTGCATGGCCACTGATAATTATATTACTGTTAAAACACCTGAACTGTTGTATATAGTAACATGTTTTCTTTAGAGAAAAAGTACGGTGCTCGTTTCATCTTGTTTTCTGCTTTTGTTTTTACGTATCATAATGTTTGGTTGGCTTATGTAACATTGTTCAGTTACAAGTTTTAAGTTATTAAAATAAGGAGCCATGAGTATCAGGCTGAAGGTGGGGATTTCCTGCTCCACCTCCCCTGATTTTCCACCGTTACTTTCCTTTGAAAGACAAGGTTTTCCTGTAATAAAAATAACATGTGAATCTCTTAGACTTGCTTCTTTAAGATATGGCTTCTGGCTTATAACTAAAAGAGACTGTTCGCGGCTAAGATACAGTAGTAGCTTACACATTTTTAAGGGGGAAATGGTAGATGCTAAGCCTCCCTGAACAAGGTTTGCCAAAAACCCCACCCATTAGTGTTGACCCATAGACACTTTCGTGGTCAAGGGTAAGGACATGTGCCTCTTTGTCAACTGGCAGACCAGCAAGGATCTAGTGTTTTCAGGAGCAGTAGAGCCTAAACACCTCAAATTTGCTTTAAATTTTAATGGTGGTTCTTTTTATTATCTTGGTGCATGCATTTCTGTTCTGTTGTTTTGTTTTTGTGTAAATCTTTGAAGTGAAATGAAGTGTCAGTGCTTCAACACTGTTTTCTTTCTCTTTTTTTCTCTCTAGCTCACTCCTCTTGCTTCCCTCTTCTTTCCATCATGCCCACACCAGATAGCACTTCCCTGCTGAGAAATTTTTAAAGTCCCCACACAGCTCTAGCAGATGAGGACTGTCATAGTTTTGGGATGAGAAAATCTACTGTAGCTCACAAAGATCTAGGAGTTGATAGTGGTTAATTGACAGCCGGGAGGACTTGGTCTCCTGGCAGAGTTAGAGGGAGGGAGAGCCCTGTGGGTTTCATTTGGGCAGAGATAAAACAGGTTTTTATTCAGTACTCATGGAGAGAGAGCATAATTAACCTTTTAGAAGTTTAAGGATGATCAAATTGTTATTCATTTTGCAAATGAGAAGAGCGAGTTTCCCTTCCTGCCAGCAAAATGCCAGTGCAGATTTCAAGGTCACTGGATGATCTCTTTGAGGGAAAAGAAGGCAGTAAACACACACACACACTCTACCCGAAAGTCACAGATGAGAAATGTCACCATGAAAACACTCAGGAATGGAAGGGAACAAATGTTCTTTTCTCTACAGCTCCACAATAAAAATCAGAGCTAATGTTTGCCATACATTCACATGGCCTATTGGGTTATAATAGCACTCCCCTTGTCAGAGAAAACAGAATATATGACTCCAGCTGGTAACTGCTATGCTCTGGTATGTTCTGATGTTTTTAGAAGATGGGGGAAGGGCTTTTTGAGGTCTAGGCATGTTTTAAAGATGGCGTGCATAACATTGCTACCACATGAGAACTCCGTGGTGTGAATAATAAACTCTAGTGCTTCAAAAATGTTTTAAAAAGGATCTAGCCAAGTCTGTGCATGAAAGGAAGTGGTTTTCACGAGGCATCATGCTTTAAAGATGACTATGCTTGTTCTGTGAATGACCTTATTTTGCAGCTATGTGCTTTGCCACATCACAAATACACTTCATCCGCTATTGCTTAGGAAAAGAACATTCTGTGGCTACTCTCTTTTTATTTAAAAAAAAACAACTTAACATTGTGTGATAATTTTAAATAGAAAAATTGCAATAATAATACAATAGTACAAAGTATACCCTTTACCCAAATTCACTGGGTTTTTATATGTTGTTTCATATGCTTTAACATTCTCTCTCCCTTCCACATATGTACACAAATATATGTATATGTGTATACAGGCAGATAGATAATTCTCTCTCCCTCCCCCCTCTATACACACACACACACACACACACACACACACACAAACTAACATAGGTATGAATTTACTGCACTGCATAGTAAACATGGGTTAGAGCCACACATAACCATATTATGCATATAACAGTTGCATGATTGCTTTTTCTGAGCCATTTGAGAGTAAGTTGTAGACACAGTGTCTCTTTATCTTGAAATAGTTCCGTGTATATTTCCTAAGAAGAGGGACAGTCGCTTACATAACGATGGCACAATGATCATGAGGAAGCTAAACACTGACACGATGCCATTATCTACTCTACTGAGCTTTATTCAGATTTTGCCGGTGGTCCCAACGATGTCCTTTATAGTTATTTCTCCCCTGGTTCAGAATCTAATTCAGGATCTTGCATTTCATTTTTATGACTCGTATTCTCCTTTAGTCTGGAATGTGTCCTAACCTTTGTCTTTTGTGATATTCTTTTGAAGAATATAGGTCATTTATATTGTTGAATAGCCCTCAGTTCGGGTTTACCAGATACTTCCTAGTAATTAGATTCAGGATAGAGATGTATGTACATATATTTATTATTATTACTTGCAGGAATACAAGGTAAGTGGCATTGTGCACTTTTCACATGATGCTATTCATCCCACCATTGGGGATGCTAAGCTGGATAAGGTAGTGCCAGTCAGAATTCACTGTTAAGCTGCTATTTTACCCTTTACAATTAATTAGCAAATTGTGGGGAGAATCTTCTTTCCTTTGTTGTCTTTGCTCTAGGTACAACAAACTTCCGGATGCCGTTCTCACGTATTTTAAGAGGAAGCTAGGTCAGGCTGCTTTAATGGTTTAGAAATCATGTTGACTACACATATTTGGATTTTATTTTTCTCACTCTGTGGTGTGCAGCTCTTTGCAGAATCAGTCAGTGCCCTTCCCCTTCGACCGCCTTATCCCAAACTCAAAGCTTATTATTTGTTGAAAAATAATCAAGGAACTACCTATGTCCCTCCCCCAACACACACACTATGTTTGTGAAGGATGGTGACGGGTATGCAAAGGAAATACTAAAGGAGAACAGGAATGAGAGAAGAACAGGGAGAATGCAAAAGCTAAGAGTATAATTATAGTTTCCAAAGTCTTTTCATGTACATTAGATGTGTACAAATTCTACTTAGCCCTATAAAGGTCTTAAGTCATTTGTTTCTCCCCTCAGAATTACTCCTATTTCCTTCTATTGTTTTCCACGTCACTGGGAACAGGGGCATCTTCCTGCAGGAAGCATGTTCCACCACGCTGACACAACGTTTATTATCGGTTTCCTCAAATTGTCATTGTTGAGAGCATTCAAAAAAGTAAACATTATTATGAAGATGTTGGGAGATGAAAAAATAAAGTAGAGCCAATTTCTACACATTTGTTAAAGGAGACCATGCCTGCATATAAGACATGATTTGTGTTGTCCGTATATCAAACGCACTGTTCAGATTCCTTAAACAGTTTAGAAACCATGTTCACTACTGTTGGGGAGAAATACAACTCCTCCTGGCACTGAGACCCGAGAGAAGTTTCTCCAGCAGGTCGTCACAAAGAAGACATTTGTAATGCAGCAAACAATGTCCTTGACAACATCCTTACAGGAAGGCAGCAAATGAGTTACAGGTTTGTTTCTTATGAGGTCTCTCAATGTGGCTGATTGCCTAATGCCAAAGCGCGGCAGACAAAAAGAGATCAGTCAGCTAGTGACAGAGTTCTCTGTAGTCTGGTTTAGTCCAAGGTTAACCTGTAGCGCATCTAAAGTAGTATTTCCAAAGGTCCTCTTTTATCTCCCTCAGCCATGCCCTCAGATCTGTCAGATGGGAATGATAAAGCCTCCTCACTGATTGCACTGAGGGTTGAATGAGGGAAACCGGTGGGACCCATTCAATACGGAGCCAGTCATGTTGTAAGAATAGATTAACAAATGGAAGTTATAATGATTATTTTTGTTTTGGGGGAAAAGAAAAATGACTAAATGGATAATCAAGGGCCCAAACAATTTAGCTGGAAAACTTGAAGCAATTTTACTATTCCATGACCCAGGCCATTAGAAATGATCTTTGTGAACCATTTAGTGAATGCCTAGTTTGTGTAATTTGTCTTTCTAGTAAACTGCGGAGAAGCGGATATAAAATATGCACCTAGGTGACAAAGTAAGTTTGCTATTTAGGGCCGTTAGCTATAACCCAATTACATTTCAGCTATAACCCAGTTATGAAAAGCACACTATTTCCAAAGTGTAGAATTCAAACCAGCACCAGCAACATCATCTGGGAACTTGTTAGAAATGTAAATTCTCAGCCCTATCCTAGACCTGCAAAAACGTGTGTTGTAACAGGTCCGTCAAGTGATTTGGATACTGGCTAAAGTTTGAGAATCGCTGCTCTTGTGTCATACTTAAATAACAGTACTAATTAAGATTAAGGCTTCTCCTAGGATATAAGCACCACCAAATCATCTCATCTGCATGCAGAAGAATGCTTATTTTTATTCCTCTCTGGAGAAGGCAGAGATAGAGCACCCCGTTTACAGTCGACAGTCAGAGTGTTATCAATTATTAAGGTATATCACGAAGGTCAAAGTTAAGATGAAAGAGGATCAGACTACATCCATCCCTAATTTATCCCAATGGAAAATACTGGATTTGGCCAATGCCATACCTCCTGACTCTGCTTCTAACATAGGCTTAGCCTGAAACTGGATTCTATTCACAGAGTTAAAGGCTGAGGGACAATCAATAAAAGCTACAAATGATTCTATCATAGCCTCAGTGTACATTAAAGCAGCAGTCCTCGGCCAGCTCTTCTCTGTTGGCTACACAAGATAAAGGCTGCTGAGATGTAGGGCATGTGCTGACAGGGGCAGAGAGAAACGAGGGTATGAACTGTGTGTGCTTCCTGACGTCTGAGCTGAAACTGGGCTCCTTTCACTTCGAGTCAGCAAATCATATGGAAATGAAGTAATGAGTGTGATGTATTATAGGAAAATTCTTGAATGCCCTCTCATTCACATTTTAAAAAATTGATTCCTCTGCAACCTTTGGTACTTTATGAAGAGTAACAAATTCCTAGTGGTATCCATAGAACCAACACCACTTCTGAGAACTACACTAGGGCATTAAACAGTATTTAGGCAAAAATGGGCTCACACCCTCCTCTGGGTGACTCAGGTTTACCTTTTTCTGTCTTTATAAGATGCTCAGTCTTAACCCGCACACTCAGGCTGTTAAGTACTGGAGGTGATGCAGAATTCAGATTCTCCATAGAGCTAATGGGAGAAAACTTTCTCTCTTGTACGGTACGCATTCAAAAGAAAGAGAAAGCTAACCAAAGAGAAAAGAAAAGAAAAAAAAAAGTTGGAGGGGAGTATTTTTGATTTTTATAATGGCCAAATCATTCGGTCACCCTGGGGAGAAATGACCTGGCTTCACCAGCCCCCCGAGAGCCACAGTCCAGCCTCGGTCAGAGGCCTGTCGTCAAGAACACCCGCAGATGGCAGTGACCCTGTGTACTTGCGTGGCTTCTCAGGTGCAGGCTTTAGAGACAGGTCTTTAATCACAATCTCGTGCAACATGGGAAAAAGTGGGAAATGCTGTAAATATAATTGCTTTTCAGTTCAATGGTAAATTTTAGAAAAAACATTACCTTTTCCTCTAAATGTGGCTCATTTGGTTAAATGTCATATCCATTTCAGAGGGGAAGAACGAATGACTTGGTATCTTCAAACTTGTAGGAGGCTTTTCGGTTTTCCATTTTTAAAAACTTATTTAGTTTTTACAATGTGAAAATTATAGACAGAGTGACATTTAAACCTTTGCTTTTCATAGCATTTCACACTTACACCATTTTAAAAGACAGCTATTAACATTTACAAAAATCTTTCAGAAACCAAATGTTCTAACATGCAGAATTCCAATTATACTGTGTAAGAGGGTTATCAACCATTCTTCTACAGGAATACTTTGAAGTGTATGGTATTAAACCAAGAGCTAAAATGCCAGTTGCACCTAGACAATAAATTAGGGTTTATAAAATCTTGTAAGATTTATTTAATATTACAATTTTGACCTTTAGGCTGTCCTCACCATAGCTTACTTAAGTCTTAGTCTCTCGGTCTTTCTCTCTCTTTCTCTTATCCTGTAATGACTTCAGTGTTAAACAAGGGTTGTGTTGCAAGTCATGTGAAGTGATTCATTTGTGCTCTGGGCGAATGCTTCCCAAGGCCTCCCCAGGTTCTCCTCTTTGGGGCGACGGGATCCTGTGAGGATTCCCCCATTTCCCTACAGAGCACACTAGTGGGGTTGTCAGTGGAACACTGACAGAATGTAGCCTGTGCCTGCAGCAGGAAGTCTGTCTACCTCTTATACAACTGATTCATGAAGACAAGCCTGAAGACGGAAGGACCTCTGTCAGATTTCTTAACTATTGTGCAAGAGAGATAAAAGAGGACGCCATCCACATTTATTATGCTTACAATCTGGGATGAGATTCACTGAAATTTGCTGAAAAATGATCAAAAGAAACTTTGATCATTCCCGCCGAGCTGAAGAAGAGTCCGGAAATTTTCCTTGGAGAGTGAGCTTCAGACCAGGTGCCATCCCTTCCACATGGCATGGGAGGATCCTGCTACCGAATCGTTCTTGTCATTGGGTGTGTTTCCCAGCAATGTGGGAAATGTGGAAGGGAGAGAGGGAATATTAGGAGAAAGGAGTGAGTAGTGAGTCACCTTGGTCTTGTCTAGCTGTTGGCGATACTGAGGAATGCTCCCTCTTTTCTACCTATTGGGAAATAGCTAGAACCATTGTAGTTTTCGGAATGCATTTCACGCACTACATAGGGACTCATGGACATACATAGACAATAGTGTGGTGTTTAGGTGGGGGAGAGGGCTATAAGGGGACCAAATGGTAATGAAGAAAATTTCAATAAAAATAAATTTAAAATTACTAATAATATCAGAGAAACACTTATACAGCATTTCTAGAGACTTCATTCTAAGCACTTTCCATATTCACTCCCCAGAAGGACTCCAGGATTTACACAGGGGGTTAAGTGATTTGCTCAGGGTCAAACAGCTAGGAAATGGTGCAGCCATAATTTGCACCCAGGCAGCCTGGCTCCGAAGCCCTTGCTTTATGGATGGCAAAGGTCTTTCTGAGAACCACCCTGTTCAGGTGGGTTAAGAAAACTACACCAGGCTATTAATGCTCTTTCTTTTTCTTTTTTTTTTTTTTACCAGCAATCTGTGAAGTTACAAATGACCTCAAATAAGGTCGTATACTTGAGCCTTTATAGAATTCATTTTGTCACCTGCTTTCGAAAGCAGCTTTGTGCTGCAGCCAAGAGCAACAAGCGAAATCTAATAGTGAGGAATTGCTTAAGTGGTTCTCTTCAGCCAACTGCCAAGTCAGAAGCCCGTGAACAACTCGCAGCCGATGCATTAATGACACTCATTTGTGGCAGATATGACTTTTTCCCTATATTTTTGTTAAACAACATATTGTGACATATTGTGCAAGCACATTTCTGAATGTTAGCTTCTGGGATATATCTACGTTTTAAAAAAAAGATCAGCACTTATGAACCCATGGAAGGGTATCTTTGCACTACTAGACTACATTTTGTGACTGTAGCACAAATCAAATTTCATTCCAATGAAATAGATTCAAACACTTCTTACCTTCAGCTGATGGCCCACTTATTTTAAGCAAAATTTCATATAACAAAAGTCTATAACCATAGAATTGGGTCATTTCCTTGGAGCCTGCTGAAAGGAATTTGGCACACAGCCGGAAGGCTGGCACTGTAAACACCTATCCATTCATACTGATTGTGATCTACTTGGAACTCTATTAGATATGCAGTGGTTAACCCTGATGTACCTCTACCAGGTGTCCACACACTTAGGATACTGGGTGATAAACACTACACATACGAATGGACCATCTTTGTGAAAAATAAATATTTGCCCATTTTTATTTCTTAAACAGTAGGTATCCTTTTCTTTTTGGTAACTCCTGATAAAATGGAAGCAATTGGGATTCTTTTTCTGCCACCTGACATGCAGTTGCTTTTTCTGAAATAAGGAAAAGTGCTGTTTTCAACAGTAGGCCAAAAAATAACAGGAAAAAAGAAAGGCACTCGAATGGGAACTGTTAGGATCCTCTGGAAAGCAGAGATTGCACCAGGCCTTTGTTATTTTATTTGAACTTACCTTTCAAAAACACCAACTTTTGCACTTGGTGACTGGCCTCTTTAAGGCAAATTCTGCTATTTACTAGAAATTTACCTCTAGCATTACCCGTTAACTGATGAAAATAGAGCTAACAGTCAATTACATCCATTTGGAGCTTTAATTCAAGAAGCCATTTACAAAGAAAGAAAGGAAGGCTGCTAAAATTTTTCATAAAAAGATTAAATCTGAGTCTCATACAGGTATAAATACGGACAAAGTTAAAGTTTTATTTACTTCATTAATAAGGAAGCCAGTGAACTGTTTCAATGACTTCCAGGAAGAGTTTTTTTAAGGTCACATTGATAGATCAGAAATATTGAAATGAACATGCAAAGGGAGGCAAAACTGACTTCTTCCACAGCTGCAGACAAAGTCAGTTGAACCTCCACTAGACGGGTTATGTCTGTAGACAGGAATTGTTTTGCACTGCTATGAGTTGTCTACAAAGTACAGACTCACAAAATAGCTCAAGGACAATGAAACACTAGAATCAGATAACCTGGAAAGATATAATCTAAACAATGAATTTTCCATCAGACCACAATTTTTCCCTTACTAGACTAAAGTCCCTGTGCAGAACCAGAAAGGGAATCAGAGGCGGCCCTGTTTCTGTTTGCCTGCCGCCTGAGTGGTTACAAATCTCCTAGTTCAGCTCCTCATTACTGAGTTTCTTCTCACCCGTATGGGTCCAAAGGCTGCCTGCCTGGTCTCTCTTCTTCCAGACTCATCTTCCTCCAGTTCGTGCTACGTGCTGCTGACAGTTTGATCTTCTTAGAGCACTTCTGTCATTGTCACAGTCCCCTTAAAAATTGGAAATGGTTCCCTGCTGCCTGCAGATAATATTGGAAACTTCTAACTGGTCCCCCAGGATTTTGCCCTATAACAGTCAGGGTTCCACATTGCAAGTTACAGAAACTGACTATGGCTGATTTAAGTAAAAGAGGAATTTCTAAAAAAGGATATTGAGCAGCTCACAGAGGTGCCAGGAGGGCTGGAGACCCAGGCTCAGAAGCTTATGCTGCCAGAAAATCATGCTGAGGAACTGGTTGGATGAGAACACCATATGCTACAAGAAGAAGTTCTCATGACTGACATTGTTGCCATGGGCACTGTCTTCTGCTGCAGCCATCACCCCACCGCTATCCCAAGTACAAAATTCTACAGCTGTCACAAAGCCACTGTGGATTTTTTTTTTCTGTCTCTGCTTCTTATGTTACAAGCTCCCTATTCAAAAATCATGGTGAGGGGGGCAGGTGGGTGCATCTGATTGGTGGAACTTAGGTCACATGTTCATGCCCTAGCTGCAAGGGCAGTAGGGAAAGAATAGTTGGCAGAGGGGCTTTCTTTAATGGTAGGTGGGATCTGCCAGCTTCCACGACTCAAAAGTGGTGAATCTCATAAAGGAAACCAGGAATACTTCAAAGGAAAGGAGACTGGTGTAGACACGGAGTAAATTTTAAATATTCACTATAGGTTCACTTTGTCTTCTCAATGTTATGCTTCTATTCCCACACTACATCCTACAATCTAACAAAACTCAACCACATGTCACCCAACCATTGTCCCATTTAGTAAATATTTAGTGATGCCTCTCGGCTAAGCACTGTGCTCGTTAGTGAAAACAGGCACAACGGATACTTCGAGGAGACTGCAGTCCAGGCGCCTGCAAGTAAGCAGCCAGTTACAATCCTTTGCTGTGAGATGGGTAAACTCGAGATGCCTTGGGAATGTCTGGGAGGGGTGCTTATTCTGGGTGAAAGAAATCATCGCCTGGTTGTAGTGATGATTTCTTTCCTTCATCTAGACCAGGTAGGAACAGGTAGTACTGCCTGTGCCTTTGCACCTCTTCTGATCATCTGTGAAATCATGCTACTGCCCCTTCCGTACCTTGCAGGACTGTTTAAGCCCTGCTACCACGGGGATCCTCAGTTTGTCCATCTTAGGTTGAGCCACCTTCAGAATTAGCCAACAGCATGCTCTTCTCTAGGAAGGAGCTCAGCCCCATCCCCTTCTTGTGAGTCTCTGGAGATGATCATTCCCCTGCTCACAATCCTTTCCTCGGCTTGCGCCTCTACTCTTCTACTGCTCCGCCGCAGCTCAGCTTGTTCACGGAGGAGCTGCACATACTCATCAGCCTGATTGCCAAAGCTCTGCTCAGGCAGCCTGCAGAGAAGCATTGACCTCCCCCAACCCCCAAAGTCTCTCACGATGCTCCATCTTTCTCCTGTCCTCTGGCGTACTTAGGTATTTTAGCCTACCTCTTGCTTAGTGGCTGACATTCACTGATCCCAGTTAAAATAGTCACAATGCTTTCTTCATTCAGAGAGCTGCTGTGATTTTAACTAGTTTTCAACATGATTCAAAAAATGGGGGAGGGGGCGGGGGGTGATATTTCAAGTTTTTGGAGCATGCTTTCAGAATGTCTAAACTATAGATACTGTCATGGGCCGCCAGCTTGGCAGTTGGATGCCAGCCCAGAAATACTGGTTCCAGCTGACAGCAATGTCTTACTGCATTTTTTTTTTTATCACTCCTGAACTTTGCTGCCACTGAGAGGTCAAGAAAAAAAATGTCGATGGGCAGTTTAAACTGTGTTATTGTGAGATTTGTGTCGTATGGCATGTAACATTGCTGACCTGTGTTAGCCTTTTGTGTCTCGTTTAGACTGTGGGTCCCCAGAGGACAAAACCTCTGAGTCATTTTGGTAGGATTCAAAATCTCCACCAAACTGTCTTGAACTCCAGAAACAGATGTCAAATACATGAATAATTGAATAAGTGGTCTTTTTACTAATAAAGAAGTTGGCAGCCTATGTTTCACGGGATGATTTGACCTACTTACCATTTCCAAACAACCTGCAGTGTCTCCACAACCTGATATTGGTCTGACTCACATCCAAGGGCTAGAGTGGATGCCAGTTCTGGCCCGGGGCTTTCCTGGCTTATTGGCTTTCTGGGCAGGTAAGGAGAAATGTGCTGGTGATGAGTGAAGGGATTGAAAAGGGCACATCGTATTCTACTCTTTCTCTTTCTTTTCCTTTCATGCAGCGAGATGACCTCCTAGGGAATTAGTAATAATAATAAAAAAAGCAAATGACTTCATAGTTGCTAGTCCTTGAAACGATGTTCTTTTTGTATAGGTCTTTATAGGATATTATTTCTCTGTTTGCCAACCTTCTAAATAGGAAATAATTCATCTTTCGCATATTTATATTCACATAGCAAGCACATTAGACATCGTCAGACTGCTGCTTGAACTGTTTTGGAGAGAGACACCAAGCTCTGCTGATTCGGCCTTTATGCTATCGATTTGGTCATCTGGCCCTTCCTTCTCGGCCCGCTGCCTCCATCCCAGCTGAGCTTTATCTGATCTCATCTGGACCTGCAGTGTCCTTCCAGCTGTTAAACCTGACATTTACTCATGCAACCAATTATCTAATGCCTGAGTTTAGGTGTTGCTAAGTACATCTTGGGAGGTATAAAGTTCTGTTTGCCTATTTATATACTCCACTGCTCAAAAATTCTTCCATAATGCATACAATATGAATGAAGCCACTTAAAGATGTGCAGGGCCCCATCTGCAGAACTATAATGGTAGCTGTGCTAATCGGACTCTAAAATGGCCCCCAGTGATTCCCCATGCCCTGCTAGCCACAACCCTGGTCAGTCCTGCTCACAGAGTAGGAGGGTAGGTCTGTGGGACAAACAGAAGATGGTAGAAGTGATGGTAGTCATTCCAAGATCAGGTTGCAGAAGACATAATAGCTTCTGTTAGGGTCTTTCTCTGTCGCTCCTTCCTTGCTTTGGGGGAAGCCAGCTTCACGGAGAGGCCCACAAGGAGGTGGACTGAGGCCTCTGGCTGACAGCCATGTGCTTTTAGAAATGGAACCTCCAACCCCAGACAAGCCGCAGGTGACTGCAGCCCAGGCTCATAGATACTTGTAATGCAGCTTCTTGAGAGAGCCAGGCCTGAATCACTCAGCTAAGTCGCACCAGGATTTCTGACCCACAGAAACTGGGAAATAATAATAATTTTCTGCCTGAAGCTTTTAAGTTTTCGGTAATTAGTTATGCCACAAAAGATAACTAATAGAATAGTTCTGCTGCTCTTTCCAATATCTATTTTCTCATCTCCTTTACATCGGTCTGTCTGTCTATCTATCTGTCTATCTATCTATCTATCTATCTATCTATCTATCTACATACACAGGGTCCAGCACAAATAACGCCCCCTTTTTTTAATTAGAAAATCTTTTATTATAAAATCAGAAGCATGTAATTCTGTAACAGAACAATATCACCCTCAAGCACACCATAGGACATTTTAGGTGAAATGTTCAAATTGCTGTCCACCTTGTGCGAGACATTCATGTACCCTACCAACCACACTCAAGCAAACTTTACTTCTGCCAGACCCTGTGTTTTAAGTTTTAACCAAAGTGACCTGATCTTCTTTTCCCAAATAGGACCAAACGACAAAGGCTTCATGTCTACAGGGTTTTCTTAAGGGGAACTTCCAACCAAATTACCCTGTCCTGCCCTCTCTACTTGCCATGCCTCACCTTCATTAAGCCCGGTCCGTGTTGCCTCTCCTCCTTAATGCCTGTCTGATCACACCTACGGAACAGAGAGCACTCTCTCCCAAGAACTCATAAAATGACTTTTGTTTTTCTCATATCGTTTAGCCGTTCATGTCCGTCCATTTGAATATGTTTTTCTTGCTGTGTGAGCTGATTTGCACAGACGAGGGAATTATAAATGTCAGTCATATGAGCGAATTACTCTTAGAAATTTGAAAAATGAATTCATTTGGCAGGCTGGCTTTAGTCATTTTCACTTAAACAGCATCTTCTACCCTGTGCCGAGCTTGCGACGCATCTGAGCTCCACCATGATGGTCAGTTTGGCTTTCCTGCGTTTTTCAGAGAGACAGGACTTTGGGAGACGAGGCTTTCAAAGGTGACATTGTTTCCTGGACAATAGTAGTTTATACTGTTCTTTGATCTTCATGAACATCCTAAATGAGCAGAAGTTCTTGTCATTTCGTATGTCTGATCATTTCTGCAGACATGCTTGGAAAACACAGAGCTTTGATACTAAGCTTTCGACTTGCTTGAAGTTTCTCAAACTATTTGAAAATCTAAATGAATGTCCTCATGAAGGTCCCTCTTTCACCAACGTCCTTAAATCATTTGTTAATAAGTAAAGTTTTAATACCTGTAAATGATTATATACATGAGCAAATAAATGTTCTTTGCTGTTGGTTCTAGCACAGTATGCTATGTGAAAACAATCACATCCAATTCTCTGTATCCTTTGGTTGTAAAATTAAGGCACATTTTTATTTTATGGCTCTGCAGGGAATAGGAGAACTATTGAAGCAAATGAGAAACTGGCTCAGGAAAAGGAAATTAAAAAAAGAATATAGGTGGATACATGTGAAGAGATTTCCTCAGTGTTTACATCAGACATCCAAGGCTCAAATGGCACCGTGTAACAGAGTTGTTCTTATGTGGGAAATCCAGTCACCCAGAGTTTTAGAGAAGCAAGTGTAGGATGACTCTAAGCAATTTGAGGACTTATGTTTGGGAGACTGGATGGAGTATGGGACTAGTAAGACTTTAATTACTATGTAAGGGAGAAAATGGGATTTTATGGTAGAAATTTTAACATTTTCTAATTGGTATGTCACTTCAATGAATCAAGTACCTTAAACTTAAAAAATCAAGAAGCTTAAGAGAGTGAAAAGATAAGCCAGAACCTGGGAGAACATGTTTATGGAAGACATATCCAATAAGGGGCTGTTATCCAAAACAGCGTAAGAACGCTTAAAACTCAAAAATAAGAAAATGAACAACCCAGTTAAAAAATGGACAGAAGACCTGAAAGGACGCCTCACCAAAGAAGATATACAGATGGCAAATATGCATATGAAAGATGTTCAACATAATATGTCACCTCAAAACTGCAAATTAAAACAACAATGGGGCCCTGGTTGGTGTGGCTCAGTGGACTGAGTGCCAGCCTGTGAACCGAAAGGTCGCCAGTTCGATTCCCAGTCAGGGCACATGCCTGGGTTGTGAACCAGGTCCACAGTTGGGGTGCGTTCAAGAGGCAACGGATAGACGTATCTCTCACACATCAGTGTTTCTCTCCCTCTCCGTCTCCCTTCCCCTCTCTTTAAAAATTAATAAATAGAGTCTTAAAAGGAAAAAACCCAACAACAATGGGATCCCACTACACACCATTGGAGTGGGCAACATCCAGAACACTGACACCACGTGCTGGTGAGGGAGTGGTACACGGGAACTCACATATGTTGCGAATGGGAAACTGAAATGGTACTGCTACTTTGAAAGGCAGTGTTTCAGTCAGTTTAGGCTGCTAGGCAGAGTAAATTGTAAAAAACAGAAATTTATTTCTCTCAGCTCTGGAGGCTTGAAGTCCAAGGTCAGGTGCCAGCATGGTTAGAGTCTAGCGAGAACCGTTTTCTGGGCTGCAGACTGCCAACTACTCATTGTATCCTCACATGGCAGAGAGCGGAGAGGGGAAGCGAGCTCTCTCTTTAATGGCTCTTATAAGGGCACTAATCCCATGTATGAGAAGTCCATGCACATGACCTCATCTAATCCTAATTACCTCCCACAGGCCTTTTTAATATATCACATTGGGTAATGGGGTGGAGATTGAATTTGGGGAGGACACGTTCAGTGCATAACAGAGTTTGACAAAACTAAACATAATCTTACCACACAATTCAGTGAGAGCATTGATGGAATTCAGGACACACTACCTCAAAATAAGACAACTTGGCATATTAAATATTTCAAGCTGAAGGAATCTGTGAAATGGCATGCGCAGGAAGTACTTTCTGATCTTCCCCTGACACTGGTTATAAAACTGTCCTGTGAGAGTTGCCCTGCCTATACCAGGACGAAAGAATCATCCTTATCTATGAAGATGAAGGGACAAAAATGTACAGGGGAGAACGTGTAAAACTAAGGAGAAAATGTATGTAAACTATGAACTCTGGGCAGTAATGATGTGTCACTGTAGATTAATCAATTGTAACAAATGGACCTCTTTGGTGGAGGATATCAGTAATCGGGGAGGTTGTGTGTGTCGGGTGGGGGGGCAGGGTGTATAATCTAACTCTGTATTTTCCATTCAGTTTTGCTATGAACCTAACAGGGTGCTGAAAACTAAAGCCTGTTGGAAAAAGATACCAATAACTAACCAGAAAATAGCAAAAAGAACTAAACTTATCATTAAGCTAGAAGTTAACTAAACTTGAAAAAATAAATTAACTGCCTCTAAAATTTGCCTTTTAATTTACAATGAGAACTCAGGCATTGGAATATATTCCTATATGTTTTATATTTTTTACATGGCCTTATTCCCATCAATAGTTACTTTCCAATGAGTTGCATGAAACTGAATTTTTGTAAATGTTCTCGTTTTTAGTACATTTGTAAGTACCACATTTTCAAAGCATTTTTATTTGCCTTATTAAGTATCCCTTAGTATCTCGTTTAACACTTGAATATATGCCTACAAAAAGGTACATAAGAACAGAAAGTTAACTTGTTGAAGGTGGGGGTGAGGGAGACTTTTTTAAAAAATAGTTCTCATATAGCTTGAATTAAAAAAAAACAAACCCATGCATTACTTTTGTAATTCGTAAAACATGAATTACAACTCTTAAAAAATTTACTGCTCTAATATTAATATGACTCGTTTTTTAAAAGCCTTGTAGTGATTGAATTTTCTTTGGAATGGAATTTCCTTTAAGTGTCCGGTATGGGTACTGGTTTCATCTGATTAGTCATTTTGATTATGACATAATGGTTTGGCTGTAAATTATCAGTTCAATCCCATCTTTTCCTCTACATTTGTTTATCCTCCCCCAACCAAAGGAAACATGTCAGTAAATGACGATGCCATATTTTGGACGGTTCAGGTCAAACAGACTTTGGAGTCATCCATGGCCCCTCATTCCTCTCACATCGAACACCACCAGGTCGGCTTGATCTTAAGAATACCTTTGCCTCTCGCATTCTCTTATTTCTCTCTCTCTCTCTCTCTCTCTTTCTCTTCCTCTACCAAAATATACCTCAACTCTTTTTATCATTTCTACTAGCACCACTTTGATCCAAGTCCCAGTTCGATTTTGCCTAGGTCGCTGAAAGAGCTTAACTGAGTTTGTTGTTTCTTCTCTTGTCCACCAATAATCTATTCTTCACACAGCAGACGGCATGATCCTTTTGAACAGGAATCATATCCTGTCAGCTCTTTGTTCAGACCTTTGTAATGGTTTCCCATCTCATTCAAAATAAAATACAAAGGGCCTTACAACCATTGACACACCATAGAGAGTTCTTCAGTTCAGCTCATTATGAAGGACTTCGCTGGCCACTCTTTATAAAACACTATCTCACCATGACCTCCCCTTATTATTCTCTAATTTCATACTTTTTTAATGGCACTTATCACCGCCTGAAATGTCCATACTTCTAGAAGGTAAGCGCCATTAGGACAGGAACTTTACCTGTATAGCTCACTATTTTAAAAAATAGCTTTATTGAGATATAATCCATGCATTACATATTTGACCCATTTGAAATGCACTATTCAATGGCTTTTAGTATATTCACAGAGTAACCATCACTGTAATCAATCTTGGAGTATTGTCGTTGCCCCCAAAAGAAATCCTGCGTTTCTTAGCCACCAACCCATGCTCTCTCCTCCTGGGTAATCACTAATCTACTTTCTGTCTCTATAGATTTGCCTATTCTGGACATTTCATAGAAATGGAATGATATAGAATGGTCTTTTCTGGGTTTATCTATATTATAGCATGTAATAGTATTTCGTTCCTTTTTTTTTTTTTTTTTGCTGAATAAGATTCCATTGTCTAGATAAACCACACTTTATCAATAGATGGGCATTTGGGTTATTTCACTTTTCAGCTATTATGACTAGGGCCATTATGAACATTGTGTAGTTTTTTGGTGAACATTGTTTTCAGTTCTCATAGTAATATACCTAGGAGTGGCATTGCTTGATTAGATGGCAACTGTATATGTAACTTGCAAGACTACTGACCATTTTATATTGTCAACAGTTGTATGTGAGAGTCCTGATTTCTTCTCATATTCACCAAAATATTTTTTAAAAATTCTTGCCATCCTAATCAGTGTTAAACGGTATAGCATTGTGGTTTTGATTTGCATTTCCCTAATGAAAAATTATGTCAAATATCTTTTCACATGTTTACTAATCACTTGTATATCTTCTCTGGAGCAATGTCTATTCATTTCTTTGGCTCATTTTAATTGGGTCATTTGTCTTTTCTTATTGAGTTGTAAGAGTTCTTTATATATTCTATGTATAAGTCCCTTATGAGATATATGATTTGCAAATATCTTCCCCCATTTTGTGGATTTTCATTACATTTTCTTTATGATGCCTGGAGCATAGAAGTTTTTAATTTTGATCTGTTCACATTATCTATTTTTATTATATAATGCCCTTAATCTATTTTGAGTTAATTTTTATATATGGTATGAATGTGACATAGGGGTCCAACTTTATTTTTCACATGTGGTTATCCAGTTATCCCATCGCCACTTTTTGAAAAGACTTGCTCCACTGAATTATCTTGGCACTATGTTGAAAATCAGTTGACTGTAATTGTGAGGGTTTATTTCCAGATCTCGACTCTTTTGCATTGATTTATATGCCTTTTCCTGTGCCAGTACCACACTGTTTTGATGACTGCACACCTGTAGTTAGGTTTTGACATTAACTAGTATGAGTCCTCCAACTTTGTTCTTTCAAAAAGAACAAAGACTGTTCTTTTTGAAAAAAAGATCATTTTGGTTATTCTCAGTCCTTTGAATTTCCATATGAATTTTATGGTCAACTTGTCAATTTCCACAAGAAGTCAGCTGGGAGTATGATAGGATATACAGCACACTTTTAGAATCTCACTTCTTAGTGGATGCTTAATAAACATTTGCTGAATGAATGATTTTCCTTTGCAGTGGAGGAATTGGTGTCTTCCATCTTTACTCACTCTGATTTGAGTATTTTACAATGGTTCTTGCTCCCCAGAATCTTATACATGTTTAGATGATGAAGATGGCAATGCTGGAATGTACTATGAAAAATTAACCTTTGGGCTAAGCTCTCTGTTTAGAGAATATTGCAGAGCTGTTATTGAAACACCGTCTTGGCTTGGTTAGGATCCCATAATTGGTATGAATCTTTTCTTGGATTTAGGATATAAAGAAAAGGAAAAACAATGATTGAAACTGAAAATCAGTAATATACCAGTATCACCTCTCTGATGAATATTTCATTAAAAACAAATGAATCAGCATTCACATACACCAGCATAGATTGTTTAATGGGCTGTGTTATATAAAAAAATGTTGCAAAGATGACTGGGATGAATGCCTTGACTGCTATGTACTGTCAATTCACTTCAAGTTCCTTGGGATTCCTCAACTGGCATCCTTTAAGAGGCAAGAAGTAGTTAAGCGGATACACTCTAGGCTTATATTCTTTGGGTTAAGTCCTAACTCTGTTGTTTATTAGCTCTGTAAGCTTCGTGACTTTTAATAAGGGGATAAGTGTGAATACCCACTTCACAGAGTGCCTGTATACTGTATTTATAATAATGCCTAATACTATATTTTTATGTGAAATGAAATAACATACATACAATTCCATAAAACTGTTAAGGGAATGCAGGTCATGCATTACAAAATAGCCAGTTTACTTAGCTTCCTTTATCTTTTGCATCCTCTCCTCTCAGCCTCATCCCATTATCAATTAATAATCCTGGTTCCACTCCACCTACCCACAGAAATACTAATTAGATTGTTATTGAAACATTGCCAGGTTAATGGCATATATTTATTCTGCAGAATACTCACCATGTACAAGAAAAAATGTGCAAAGAGCCCAGACTTAAGTGGATTTCAGTTTGGTTCCATCTACTTTGAAAAAAAAAAAAAATCCCTCTTTGCTTTTGTTTCAATTTATAGACTCAGTGGTGGATCAGCTCATTTAACGAGTGATAGCTGAGAGCAAATACTCAGGGAACATCAAGTGCTAAAAGTTCGGAGGATTTGATTTTTTTCAGTCTAGTAACCAAAAGCATTTGATCTTTTATTGACTGAATATGGTTGCTGTAAAAAGAAATGAAATGTCCTAAGTATTCAGGGTTGAATAACTACAAATGCTTTCTATTCCCATTGTTCAAACACCCTTAACTTTATGCTGTATATAATATATTAGCATGTTCAGTCTTTATAAAGAAAATATACCTTTTTTTCTGACAGTATTGAAATGGCCTCTATAAAAAATATATTTCAACGCTGGCTGGATTGCTCAGTGGGTGAGAGTGTTGTCCTGACGTGCCAAGCTCTTGGTTTTGATGTCCGCTCAGGGCACACACAAGAAGCAACCAATGAGTGCATGTGTGGGTGGAACAACAAACTGATGTTTCTTTCTCTCTCTCTCTCCCTCTCTCTCCCAAATTCATCAATAAATAAAAAGTAAAATAAAAAATATATATATTTCAAAGGAATAAAATTCTCTTGATGTTGTATTCCTTGTATTAGCAATTATTTTTTTCCAGATTGGCTTTCTGTTTTACCAAGGTAAAACAAGTAAAATGAACCTAACACACAGGGATGATTCTTCTTTGAAAGAGGACAGGATGTGGTTTTCTTCCCAATTGTGATTTCCTTTGATAACAGTGCTGTAACTAGATGCTGGAGGCCATGCAAAGTGCACTCTAAGCAGCCCACAGCAGGCCGGGCAAACCTGCCTGGGAGGCTCTGGAGACGGTCCCACTGGGCTAGAATAACAGTTCCATTATTCAGCGCGGCAAGTCTATCACCCCACTTATTAGCATAGCTTGGAGGTTAAACAATGGTGTCTCCTCCTACTTATTCATTATCAAATTACTTCACGATGTTTATTTAGACTGCTATCACTGAATCAAGGCACCAAGTTATAAAAACACAACTTTCTGCAAAGGCTTTATTAAAGAGAACTCTCCAAGAGGAAAGTTCTCTCAATAGGAAGGGAGGAAATGTGTTTCTCCACATTCAAGAAAATCAATTCCAATATAAGTTTCACATATCTCAAAAATGACTGCGTGGGATGGGAACTTTTATAAAAAGAATTCATGATTCCTAGAATGGTGTCATTTAAACATTGATGTGATTAAAGCTCCAACATTGTTAATTGAAAATATCACTGGCACTTGTCAATAACAAATTAATAATAAATGGAAAAATGTACTTTATTGCCAGTGACTGCAAGTAAAATGCCTATTTAACATGTGACAGAAGTGTAGACGCAAGCCAGGTGTGTTTGTCAGTTTTTAGTGGGTAAGGCTGAGTTGGTCTCATGTAAGTTTATATTGGGAAACTATTTACTTTTAAAAAGTGTTTGTGAGTGCTTCAAAGGAGGAAGAATAATCTTTGGGGTAAGTTTTGGTGTTCAGAACAGAATATCTACTTTTCACTTTCAGTCACTGAAAAAAATGATGGACCTGGTAAATCTTTTACTAGAATAATGTCCACTCATTAGGTAACTTGGAAATATGTTTAAATTTCTTAGCTAGGAGGGTAGACCTGCCAGGGCAATTCATACATTAAACCTGGAAGTGGAAACTGTTCACCCTGGACATAGCCTACCCAAATCTCTCTGATGCCGAGCCCTCCTTCCTTTGCCCCCAGACATTATTTCCAGAGAGGAGGCAGTGACTGGGCTGGGTGTGTGAAAGCACCCAGCTCGCCAGTGCACACAGCTATGACAGCCCCCTAATAATGAAGTGAGCACCCAAGCAGGCCCAGATTCTGTGCAAATTTTGCCTGAAAGGCAAGTAGCTGTGTAATCACTTATGCAGCCTTGGTAGAAAATGGCTTATTTTACAAGATTTTTTTCAAAAGCAAATTTGAAGTTCTGGTTGTGATGTGACTCCTTCTCCATCCACAAAGTGGAGTCAGGAAAAGGAATTTTATTATAGGAACTGGCTGTCTCCCTCCTCCCAGGCAGTATGCTGAAATTTTGGAAGAGCCGAAGTCACCTTTTCATGGGTCTTTTCATTTTGCAGTTGACTTTTAGTGCATAACTGGATTATGTGAAATCAACGACTTCAAGGAAGATAAGAATGTATGTTACCTGCAGAAAAAACCCACCAATCATTGGAATTACCAGCTAACTGTTTACAATGATATAGATCTGTAATGCTTATTTTCTTAGACTCTTGATTTTTACAGCTTTCTAAGAACCCGCTTTGTCCAATTATAAATTTTAAGGCAATTTCAAAAATCGGGAGAACTGAACTCAATCTGTGAATTTAATAAGCAAATCATTTCTTTATAGGCTTACTTTGCATTCCTAGTCTTCCAGAAAGGAAGATCTAGTGCCTTTGAAAATATCTTGGGAGTTATGCCAACATATGTAACACATCTCAGATTTACCTTCCACATCCCTGTCATTTAGTCAGAAGCTGCACACCAGCAGAGCTCGTCCTGTCCCATGCAGCCCTTGCATCACACTAGTAGTTCATCATTCTGCTTCTGTTTAACATGCAGACTTAGTGGAGGCACAAATCGGATACAGTTATACTTTTATAACCTCCAGTTTACAGTCAAGCACTATGCCTTTTTAGTTCTGACTAGGAAATCAGATTGGATGAATCTGGGAATACAGCTTCACAGTGTGTGGAATCCTGCCTCTGCGTCTGAGGAAGATCAATGAGGAAAAGCATTGATCTCCTTGCAGAGTGCAAATGCAGTTAGCTCAGAAACAGTCTGCCTGGGATTTTGTTATTCAGGTCATTCTGTCGCACGTGTTTTCAAACCAAGCTCTTATCGTGCAGAGGCTCGCCGGGTTCAGCTTAGCTCTAGTTACACATTCATAAAAACCATGTCTTCTAGAAGGGAAGAGAACTCTGCACATCCACAGTTCAGCTTCTATGTTTGCTCAAGGCTAAATGAAATAGCCTTCACTTCAGTGACATTTCACTATGTCACTGTGTCACTGCATAGAGAAAACTCCTGCAGGAAGGTGAGAATATGAATCACCAGGAAGATATTATCTTCAGCTATGATGAATTCAATGTTCATCTGGGCTGCTTGGCCAATTTGTTTTCCTTTTTTTTTCTTTAATTAAGGGAGTAAATGTGACCAAGAAATTACCTGGGGGGCTCACTCTAGGTATGCATATGTGTGTAAGCACACACAGAAATGAAACATATTATATAGCCACACGCAATATGTATAAAAATATGTATTGCAATATTTCATACTTGTTAGTGAAAATATTTTTACAACATAGTGCCTCCCAAGTGCAGGAAATAAATCAAGCCTTTTAAGAGTGATTGCAGATGATTCATTTAGTGCTGTCATAATATAGTGTTTTCCGTAATGAAAATTTATATCGTTTTTCCTGGACTCAGTGGGATAAATTTATACTGAAAGATGGAAGGGACTGATATACCCATTATTAAACACACCCAATGCTTGACAATAAACAGGTGCTTGACCAAGGGAGGAATAGACTGATATCATTTGAATGCACCTTTCTGGTCTAAGATTTTCCATGTTAAAATTATCATACTAGAAACTGGTGGCATCTGGCAATGAGACAGAGCACTTCCAGTTCAACCTTATGCTGATATCATAGTAAACTATCAACAGGCTGATTCAGAGTCAGATAATGGATTTTTGTTTAAAGCAGCTTGCAGCTGTGAACATCTGCAGTAAGAGAAATCAAGCTAGCAGCTCTAGCTTCTTAGAGCAGTCAGAAATGCAGAAAGATAGAAGAAATATTGCTAGAAAAGGGCTGCCAATGTAAGATTATCAAGCAAGGGAAGCAACTGGCAAATTCCTACATATATGCATTTATGTGTGTACAAAGAGTAATATATATAAATATATATTATATATTATTTTATAGTCCTGGAATATAAACCAAGAACTCACGATAAACAAAGCATGGGTGCCACAAATTGGGAGTGACAAGAAAAACTCCTTTCTGATAGAGTCAAGTGAATCACTATACTAATAAAATAGTTCAAGAGATGACAATCTTTAAAATTTTCAGTGACAAGAAAGGGCTGTCCTGTCTGGGATGAGGTATGAGGGTGGTCTGAAGTGGGGGTAGGTGGGTAGGGGGAGAAGTGGATGACCCACGAGGACTGAGCTGGCATTGCAGGGCTCGCAAACACTCTGAACGGAGGCCACCATTGCCACAGAGCACAGAGAAGAGGCCAGTCAAGGAGCCCCTGGCCCTATGCTAACGCTCCCCAGGGGTACAAGTATGAGAGGGAGGGCGCTTTTTATTGGTCATGAAGTAAAAAGTAATGTTAGAAATATGATTGGTACTCTTGCAACAATCTAACTTGGAACATCAAAGAAAACCTTAAGTGCTGTATCAGTCAGGGTCCAATCAGGAGAGAGAAATCACACAGCAATTTGAACTGGGAAAGTTTAATATAAAGAATTATTAATTTAAGTGGGAGGTTAGCATAACAAAGTATTGGCTACTAGAAAAGAAAGAGAACTCTAAAGAAAGTAGGATGTGCAGATATAGTAGCATGATATGATATGATATAATCATGTCCCTACCCTATGGCTGAAATAGAAAAACCAAGGAAGAGCCACCCAGGGCTGTGGCCTCGAGCTTGTTGGAAGGGCGTGGCCATGGCTCACTAAAGGGAAGGAAAGTTGCTAGTGGAACTTGCTGGAAATCCTCCTAGGATGCCAAGGAAAGCTCTTCATGGGAAGGTGTATCACTGGAAGTACACTAGTGCAAAACCACCTGAGCTGGAGAGGTTGCAAGGAACATGCGCTCTGGAGAATCTGTGAGCAATCAGGAGTTAGGCGCTAGAAAAGCTGCCTGAGGGAAGAGTGTGTGCTGTGGGAGCTGGGCCGGGCGAAGCCACTCATGCCGCTTTCCAGATGCTGGAGAAAACATCTGGAGAAAATGCCCATGCGGAGGAGCTTGGGAAGCAAAGACTTCTGAACGGGGAGGCAAGCCCTCTCCTCCTACAGTGTTTCTCCAGTGCCCTCCACTGACAAAGCTTGCCGTGCCTGTCAGCAAAGGGGAAATATTTAAGGGGCCCGGGTCCATTTTTAAAGAGCAGGCAAAAAGGTTGACGTTGGAGCTGAAAAGCAAACAGGGGTGTCCAACATGTGGCCTGCGGGCTGCAGGCAGCCCAACACAAAATCGTAAACTTCCTTAATGACCTTATTTTTGCTCATCAGTTTTTGTTAGTGTTTGTGTATTTAACGTGTGGCCCAGGACAACTCTTCTTCTTCCAGGGTGGCCCAGCGATGCCAAAGGTTGGACACCAATGACTAGCACAGCATAGACTTAGAGTCATCATAACCCTTTAAGTGGAAGATCTGAACACACTGGGGGTCTCTACATAGTGAGATGATTCCCCTACTATGCATCACATTTTGTTCTCCATTATATTTTCCTGAGGTGACTACTCAGACAGAAAGAACAAGTGGTAGCCGTTTAGGCAGGACAAAACCCCCGATTTACCAACATCTAAATCACCCTCCTGCACCATTTCTGCCATGTTCTAACCACAGACAAGGAAGAAATAGAGTATTATCAACACTTTCTTTTAAAATTATATATTGCAAAGTTATGTACACTGAATTAAATGACCAGGGCTCAAACCAAATTTTTTTTCCTTTTCGTAAAATTGTTGTTAAACAGATGTTCTTCATTTCTTTTCTGTTAGCAATAAGGTGGTGTGTTAGTTCACTAGGGTTGCCCTAACAAAGTACCACAGATTTATATTCTCATAATTCTGGAAGCCAGAGGTCAAGATCAAGGTGTCAGCAGGACTGGTTTCTTCTGAAGCCTTTCTCCTTGGCTTGCAGACAACAGTCATCTCCCTTTGTCTCCACATGATCTTCCCTCTGTGTGTTTCTGTGTTCAAATTTCCTCTTTTTACAAGAACACCAGTCACACTGGGTTAGGGCCCACTCTAATGTTCGCATTTTAATTTGATCACATCTCCCCATATAGTCAGTTACATTCTGAAGTACTGGGGGTTAGGGCTTCAGGATACAAATTTTAGTTGAAACACAGTGTAGTCTGTAACTGTGGAGTAGTTAACTTCACATTTCAGATCAGGCAGTGTAATACTGGGCAATTTACCCGTCCACCTTGAACCTCATTTTCTGCATTACTTTGCAAGGCTGCTGTGAGAATTAAATAAACTAATGTAGACAAAGCATTTAGTTTCTGGAGTATACGAAGAGCAACAGACATTAACTATTCGTAATGATGATATTATTTTTATCATCATTTACATAATTTTCAATATGTTATGGTTACTTTCCAGATGACATGGTACCTTCCCTTGTCATATGGCAGAGAGGGCACACAATCAGTAATTACCAAGTTCAATTTGTTCTTTCCTCAGGACCTTCGCACTTGCCATTCTTTATGCCTGGACCTCTTTGTCGCTGGCTTCTTTCAGGCTCTGCCCAGAGTGCACCCACTCAGAGAGGCCTTTCTCGGCCACCCCATGTGAAGTAAATGCTCATTCTTGCCCTATCTATCCTGTTGCTTTGCCTTCCTTTTTTCAGAGCCCTGAGCAAAATCTGAAAGTACCACTTGTTTTCCAACATGTTGTCTGTCTCTTCTACTATAATGTAAATGATCTTACTCAATTTTACATCTCAAGTTCTGTGTTCTATTGCTACATTTCAAGTTTTATTTATGTTTAAGTGAATAACATGCAAAGAAACTAGGCAACATGCTGCTATGCTGAAGCAAGTACAGGGTGAATAAAAATATACAGCCATGTGCTCAAGAACAAAAATAGAATATGTCAAAAGAAGAAAGCGATATATTAAGCACTTTTTGGAATACTTACACTTTTATAATTCAGTTATACAATATTAATTATTTATGCCACAGGAAAACCTTTTTGTTTCTTCCCAGGGCACTGGTCAAGTTACTACAACAATAAGTTGATATCTTAAAATGTTAACTTTTAAATCTATGAATGGAGAGCTAGAACTCTTTCAACACTCATTATAATCCACTGAAAATGGTATAAAAATGTGAGCATTTAATGAGCTCTGTTCTTTCCTGCCAACCCACTCCAGTGCATCTGATCTGATCTTAGGGTTACCACAGGCTTCAAAGGGAGTTAGGGTCAGCTCTGCAGGACCCCAAGAAAGGAGAAGAAAAGACCCAGGAAACACAAAGGCCATCAAGTCTGAATACACATCTCTTTGACTGAGCCCACAATGCATGAGTATTGCGACAATGATTGGTTTTGGCTCAGCTTGGCTATGTTGGCCCCAGTGATCAGGAAGGCCATTTAAATGCTCCTAGTTTATTTTGCTATCATCAAACACGCAGTTTTGAACCAGTCCAATATATTTTGTATATGCAAAAGAGAGCACCTGTATACTTTTTGTGCATGAAAGTTTCAAAAAATTCTAGCTCAATTATCAGACGATTTGGATTAGCAAATATTAAATGTATGCAAAGTTGTCTCTTGCGAGCCTCTTGTGTATTGTAGTTCTATTGTCGCTATTTTAATCACACTGATGGGAATTTAAGACTGTCCACATTTGAGACCACATTCTGCTATACTTCTGAAATAGAAACAGATAATCTGAGTCTGTTAATATGGCCAATGAACACTGTGACTCTTAAAAATTAACTTTAAATTGAAGAAAGAAAATAAGGGTTCTCGGCGAACAGTACTCCAGTCCTAGCACAACACAGTCAGCCTTCCAGCGTGGATCGGCCGGTGTGGCGCCTGGGTCAGAATGGGACCCGTGGGCTTAGTGCGCACCTATCAGACAGGATAATTTTTCCCTTAAACAGTAGAGTTTCACTATTTCACAAGTGAAATACTGAAATTAACACTAAAACTGCACAGTGTGGATTAAGTTAAAAGTTGAGTCAGCTATGTTCAGTTTATCTCACATGATGGATTTAATTCTTTTCAGTGTCTCAGCTTTGCTGTCTTTTAAAAGATTCTGAAAGGAACAACTTTAAAAGCATGTTAAGGGGACTTTCCTTGCGTGGGTTGGACTCAGATGATTATTGCCGCCATGATTCTGGTGTCTAGAGAGATAAGTTCCATTTAGTAGTCCCTGAATAATCAGTTGGGCAAAAAAGTAGTCTTTGCTGCTGGTTACTCAGAAAGAGCAGAGATGACTAACGTGGGTAGGGGGATAGCCAAGCTGAAATGAAGCCGTCTGCTGTGCCTCCCTTACAGAATGTAAGAGTCTGTAAGTCAGGTGCCTTACATACACAAGCATTTCCACTGTTATGCAATACACGTGTTCCTGAAAACTTCAAGTGCTACAAAATTGTGTACTGAAAGGAGTATGACCCATTGGCTAAATAGAGCTGGGTCAGATCATTCAAGCTGATGCAACTTTGTAACCAGAGCATCAAGAACATAATAATCAATAAAAATGCTGAGCCAGTTTAAAGACATTCTAAATCCTGAATAAATAAATACCTCAGTAAACACAAGACTTTTTTTTTCTTTCTTTCTTTCTTTCTTTCTTTCTTTCTTTCTTTCTTTCTTTCTTTCTTTCTTTCTTTCTTTTTTTAGTGAAGCATGCTGTATGGATGGGTATATAAGGAAGAGCAAAGGCTGCTAAGTTATGGAGATAAGGACAAAATACACAAAGACTGAGGAAGTAATATGCCCAAAGCACCAACGTGAAGGACAGACTAAACTGAACCGAGAGGAAGGGCGCGCAGTGGACGGGCCTCATGGGGAGGCCTCTGTTCCTTGGTGGTTGGCTGCATTGAGCTCCTGTTTCTTGGCGACATAAGCCATTAACGTGAGGGGCGGTTACTTTTATGTGTCCACTTGACTGGGCTAAAGAATGCCCAGATAGCTGGTAAAACATTAGTTCTGGGTGTGTGTGTGTGTGAGGGTGTTTCCAGAAGAGTGTTATTTCATTGCTAGTTGATTAAACAGTCAAATTCACTAGGAAAAAAAAAATGATTCAGAAGGCCCAAGGGTGTTAATTTTGGCTCTGTCTCACAGGCAGTCTAACTCCAAACAAGTCAACCACTTTACAGTAACCAGAGGGTGAGGCCATTCGTAAATTATACAAATTCTCATACTGGGAAAGTCAAATTTACCTGCTGGGCAAAATACAAATATATATATATATATATATATATATATATATATATATATATATACATTTTTTTCCTACCATCTAATTCTATTCATAGTAAGAGAGAATGATTGCACCCAACCCTTACCCCGATCACACACTGCCACACACACACACACACACACACACACACACACACACACACAATGACTAAATACCCAAAGCGATTTTAAGCAACTCACAATGTATGGATTCAGTAAACAGTAATTAAGAGCAATGAATTTATTCCCTTTATGTCTTCCTCTTAGGACATTTCAGACTCTTTCTTTAACCTTCTTTATTGCTTACTTAAGAAAGATGACCCCACATTTTCTTTATGTATTACACCATTCCCCAGCACATGTAAGGGGAGCTTGGCATATGAGGGGATTGTTTTTCTTTGCACTGATCTTTCTTTCCAGAACCAAGCAACATGAGCCCCAACTATTTTATCCACTGAGAGAAGACAAGGTTATGCAAAGGGCTACATGAGGCTTTTAGATCATTAGGTGAAACAAAATGCATTACTTACTTAACTGAGCTTACAAATATTGCCAGAATTTTACCATCATTTCTGTTAGCATCTGCTGTTTTTTAAAAATAATACCAAGGCTTCTGGTGAAGTGTAGGTGACCCTTCATAGACCAGAGTCAATATCAAGTATCTAGTTTTCCCTGGAGCTTCTTGTGTGGTCAGCGATAATTGCTATGTTCAGAGACCCACAGGGCAGGCTTCCAGGTCCAAAATGTACACATTTTACAGTTTGACCCTTCAAGGTACTGTACAAATATAAATACATTTCTTTGGAGAAAACTCTCTGCTCCAGCATGATCCCTTGAAACCATCCAATTTGATCTGTGTTTCCTGCTGAGATATGCATTACATCATGGTCTATTTTCAGCTTGTTACATTAATCAAAACCTATCCCATTTATTAAACAGCTTCCTGCAGCTCAGGCATTTGAAATGCAGAGTGCCAGCAAGCACTGCCAAACACCATGAAGGAAAGAGGTGGGCTGGATTTGAGTAATGTACAAATTGAATTTCAAGTGACTGAGCAGCTTCTTTATCTCGTGGTGACACAACCAGGGACTGTGGCAGTGTTCTTAAGGAAATAAACCCAGAGCCCTGGTTCAGTCATGGGGTGGTTACCATGGCCCTGCCCAGCAGTCTTTCCGGAGCTGCTGATGAGTGTGACCTTTGCAAAAATGCACAAAGCCTTGATTTCTGCACGGTTAACCTTTACAAGCCAGAACCCCTCTGTGAAACCTACCCACAACAGAGGAAAGCTTCAGAATCAAAACAGACACATACACATTTTATGAAAGAGAAACTACAAACACACATATGCACACACATATTCTCAGAGGATGAAGACATTGAATCCATTTTCAATTATTCTCTCCACTGTGCGTTTTCAAGCATTTACATTCCTCTTCCTTTGGAGCAGGGGAGTACCAGTCAGTGCTTGGTGCAGTGTCAACCCTGTACTTACATTCACTCACCCCACTTTCAGAACTGCCTTGACCAAAATTGGTGGTGAGAATGGAAATTACATATGTTCAGGAATATGTTAAGAGTCACTGAGGCCATTTGCTCTCCGTTAATAATGACCAAGTGCGCCTGTTGAGCCAAGGGAGTTGATATTAGATGGATAGCCTTGATTTCCACCACTGATCAAACCAGGGAAACAATGTGATAACATCTCAAACGTATTCTTTATTCTAAACGCATTGGCTATTTAATGGGAGGGGAGGGAGTACAGGACATTATGAAGGCAACTACAGCAATGCTCTTAACCTGTTCTAACAAGGAATCAAACTCTCTTTCTCTGCTCTTAATAGTGCTCCTTCACCCTCTTCATAGTGCTTTGTTTTTAAGCCAATCCAATGTTTCCCTGTATTAATATATTGATTCAGATCACATTAATCATTAAGGAAAATAAGTTATACTGGCTTAGCTAATCCTCTTACTATCTAGTTCTATTTGTAGTAACCTTTTTTCTATTGGACTCTTCTCTTGACTAAGTCTTTGACATACCGTACCTTATGTGATTTGCCTCGCAAGCCTATGAATTAATTAGATTAGGGTTAAATTATTATTATTAATGAGAAAACTAAAGTCCAAAGAGGTTAAAGAGCATGTCAAAGGTTAACATGGCAAGTCACTCGTAATCCTGAAATGTTAACCTTGCTTTTCTGTGATTTCTATGAACAGTGCGGGATACGGCAATATGAATATGGGGAAACTTCATAAACTGTGTTGATGCATCTTTATAGGGTGTCAGTCTGCAGCTTCCTGTTTACTATATTCACTTTAGAGTCCTTGTCAAAGTGCAGGAAACTCTGATCTGCAAACACCCAGCTTAGAAATGACCCAGCTACCTGAACACCTGCCTTCTGGCTCCTTCTTTTCTTCTTCTCTCTCTCTCTTTCTTTTTTTTTTTTTTTTACTGTTAGCTGATCAACCTTGAGGAAATGGCAGGGAGCCATTAGGACCTACTTTTAGAGACTCAGTTTAGAAATGAAAAAAAAATGAGGGGAGACTACCAAAGAATCAAGAGAGAACAGATAAGCTCCAAAGTCCTTCATTGCACTCACTCACCCTCCATAGGTGAGGTAGAAAAATTGCCAGAGAAGAGCTAATGAAATTCACAAACCCCTTTTAGTCCTTCTATTTGAGGTGCTGCATTCAGTTCTGACTACGAGATCTGTCTTTAACCAACTTTAAGTGAAGACCGGGTATGAAGGCTGGTATGAGAAAAGTACAAGGCAAATTAGAACACCAAGGCTGGAAACTGGCTGAGGTAACTGGGAAGGCTTTGTGTCCAGTGATGAGGCTGTGATAGAGGAGTTGGACCCAGCAACTGAGTCCCAGGTCTCAGAAGTCAGGCTAATGTGTTACTACTCTCTTGATTCCAATTTTGGAACTTAAAGGTTTTTGTGGGGCGTTTTAGGATTCTTTTATAAAATGTACAATATGAAAATCAATTGATACAGTGTAGGATAAATTTATACAAGTATATCTTAGGACCTTTGGTATACCAGGCATATATTATCACTCAATTTCACAACTATTCCCTAACGTAGATATTATAATATCGCTTAGAGATGAGGAAACTGAGGCACAGAAAGGCCTAGTCATTTGCCTTTACTATTAAGCAGGAAATTAATACAGTTCTCTTCAAGCAAACAAAGTGCCAAACAAGTGAATAATGCCCATACAAATCATAGCCGGCACAGATAAACCAGCCCTAGGCTTTCATATGTCATGCAAACCTTTCCAAAATACATTTTCTTTTCTATAAGACAATGTTCCTTTCATTTCGGCCAAGTATGGTTTCCCTCCCTCCTCACTGTCCAGGGTGGGTGGGTGAGGCAACCTGGAAGCCTGCCCTGTGGGCCTATGAATAAGTTAACGACAGGCTTTAGCTGAAGTTAAAAATAAAAAAGACGGGAAAGGGCGTAAGTAAATGTGAAGGCTGAATCTGCTTGAGTGAGAGGTGGCTGTCTTAGGGAAAAGCATGAGATTTTTTGTTGTTGTTGTTTTAAGCTGTCAGCTCTGGCGTACGTCTTCAGAGGCACCTAAGGCCTCCATGTTTTTACGGTTCAGACTTTCGATTCCCGAAGATTACTTCTTAACCGGCTGCTCCATTACTTTGGTTGTGCAGCTTTAAGAAATCAGTATGAGCCAGTTTCTTTGAGCCATCAAAGTAAAGCCAAATGCTGGGTCCTTGGCAGGAAGGAGACTTTAATTAATTCTGGACGACCTTTCCATTGAAAAGCAAAACACTGCCCAGAGGCTGTTTAGAAAGGTTAGGTTGTACCTTTTCCCTCCTATTGTTATGAGGCAGGTATTCCTGTTTCTCACACAAGTTTCTGCCTCCCGCATTCTTGTGGAGGCGTGTGCTCTTTAGTAAAGGAGAAATAAAATAAAACAAACAAGCAAGCAAAAAAGCCCTGTTTCTAGCCAGATAGCTTCTTGATTCAAGCAGGAACTAAACCAGAGTATGAAATCTTCCATCACAATAAAATATGACTAAAGGCCTCATCAATACTCATTTAGCAAATGCTTCGTACTGGACCGTCTTTTTCTAATACTTAGGAATTCCATTATTTCTTATTTCAGTGAACATGTTGGGGGAAAAAAAATTAAGTGAGATGGGATTAGGTTTGCCATTTGTCATTTACTCAGAGTAGAATTCTGGTCTGACACGCGGGCACTCATACCCGGAGCTTAATGCTTTTAGTAATTATAAGGATCATGTAGAGTATGTTGATTGGTGAGGGAAAAAATCTTTATTAACTGCTCAAAAATAGTTAATTCTTCATTAGTCAGAGCACTGCACTAGAGGCTGCTGCCTGTGAACCATGGATTAGAGTTTATGATAGTAATAACCTCCCTGAAAAAACATTTGTTACTATACTTAATGACCAGATTTCAGTGCATTAACCTTCCTTGAGAGGTCAACTAACAAAATGGATGTTAACTGCTTGTAACAACCAATTCCTCTGAAATTAATATTTAGATGCCTTTGGTGTCAAAAAATCTTCCTTCCATATCAGGTCATTAAAAACACTTCTAAATTATTAATAGCAGGCAGAATTCAATGCCTGAAAGATTTCCACTCCAATTCTCTTACTGCTCAGCCTCCTCCTATTTTCTCAAACAGAGTTCTCTTCTGCAGGAACAAGGAAGGCATTCAGGGAAATTAGGTCTCAAAAATGCATGTGGGTCAACAATGCGCTGCAGTTTTGAAAAGGTCACTCTTTAAGTTCAACAGAAATAAACATAATAGGAGTGTGAAAGGCAATGCTGAGATCACACTGGGAACCTGACAGGGACAAACTGCACGCCAGGCCTCCGGCTCAGGAGCCACAGCCCTCTCACCACCTGTCAGGAACTCCTTAAGGACATTTTTGCATCCCTTTTGCAACTGACCTCCTGGCTCTCCTCTCTGGCCCAACCCCCAACCTTCAAATTGGAAACAAACCACACTTATGTCAAAAGAACTTCTGAACTATTTCCTTCCCGAGCAATCCCAGAATATAAAACGTGTTCTGAAAAGCTGTACCGTTCCCTGGAGAAATTTTATGATTTGGTTACCGCAGTGTGTGCTGCTCCTTGGCTGGGGTAGCCCTAAGTGAATGCCAAACAATGAAGCCATGCTATTATTAGCCTCCTCATTCAATGGTGGCCAAACAGTCTATGTTTCTATTTTCAGACAGTGCTCTTCTGGAGTAATAGACATGCAGAAACTTAAATCTCAGGGTCAACATTGCACCAGCAGGGCAAAGGAGGCATCGACTGCCAAAACACGCACAGTGGCATGAATGTAAAATTGTTTTAACGGTGGTTATTTGTAGGCAGAGGTAACACACAGATAGAAAGCCAAAGCCCTACCTGCCCAAACCTCTCCTGGTTTCAACAGAGGCTTAGTCAGCTACTGCAGTTGAGACAGCACCACCGGGATCTCAGTGATGAAATGGCTGTGTTTAATAAATTTTCCCAAATCACAGACGCTGTAACATTCGTGACTCCATCATTTACATCAGCCCACTTTCCTGCATGAATTGATAAATCAATATTGTGCAGAATTGTGACTTGGATGATAAGGGCAATGATATAAATTATACATATGGGCCTTTATTAAACTTTGCTTATGAAATAAACTAAAGTTTATTAAACTTTGTGCTGTGCTACACAGATATTATTATTATTATTTTTTTTTTTTAACAAATTGAAGGCTTGTGACAATCCTGCTTTGAGCCAGTCTATTGGTGCCATTTTCCCAATAGCATGTGTTCACTTTGTGTCTCTGTGCCACGTTTTGGTAATTCTAGCAATATTTCAAACTTTTTCATTATTATTCTACTTGTTATGGTGATCCGTGATCTTTGATGTTACTCTTGGAATTGTTTTGGGATGCCACAAATTGTGCCCATATAAAACGGTAAATTTAATTGATAAATGTTGTGTGTGTTCTGTTTCACCAACCAGCCATTCCCTCTCCTTGGGCCTCCCAATTCCTTGAGATACAACAACATTGAAAGTAGGCCAGTTAATGATCACACAATGACCTCTAAGTGTTCAAGTAAAAGGAAGACTCGCACATGTCTCATTTGAAATAAAAATCCTAGAAATGATTATGCTTAGCGAGGAAGGGATATAAAAAGTGAAATAGGTTAAAAGCTAGGCCTCTTGCACCAGTTACTAAGTTGTGAATGCAAAGAAAAGTTCTTGGAGGACTTAAAAGTACTATTCAAATGTGCTCACTGGAGCAACAGTGAGCACATTAAAAAAAAAAAAATTAAACAGCCTTATTGCTGATATGGAGAAAGTTGTATTGGTCTGAATAAAAGATTAAAACCAGGAACAGCATTCCCTTAAGCCAAAACCTAATCCAGAGCAAGACCCTAACTCTCTTCAATTCTGCGAAGGCCGAGAGAGGTGAGGAAGCTGCAGAAGACAAGTGTGAAGCTAGCAGAGGTTGGCTCATGAGGCTTAAGGAAAGAGGCCATCGCCATGACATAAAAGTGGAAGGTGAAGCAGCAGGTGCTGATGTAGAAGCTGCAGTAAGTTATCCAGAAGACCTAGCTAAGATAATTAATGAAGGTGGCTACAATGAACAACAGATTTTCAGTGTAGATGAAACAGTCTTATACTGGAAGAAGATGTCATCTAGGACTTCCTTAGCTAGAGAGGAAAAGTCAATGTCTCAGAGGCCGATTAAGGTTGGTCGAGGCCCTGGGCGCCGAAAAAAATATTGGGCCCCTTAAAAAAGAGAGAGAGACAGGGAAAATAAAAATACATGTTTAAAAGTACATATTTTTAAAACTGTAAATGAAACAAGTACATATCCATGAACTAATTTACAGCCCTGCGTATTTGCGTATATGGTAAGTCTGCACTGCAGGAGAGCCTTTGTAAGTGCAAAGTAGCAAATGCGATTCTATTGCTCAGATGAGCGGTAGGGCAGTTGCACAGGGCCTGTGCTGCACAGTATGTGTATAGGAGGCAATGTAGTAATGAAATAATGAAAATAAGTGAATAGAAACATACTACCAGGTTTTACTGCTGACTGTAAACTCGTGCATAATTAAAATCGCACATATGAAACCAAACTTGGTGTCATTAGAAAAAAGTGTAAAGTTGGGGTTTTGTGTGCCCGGTGCTCCCGCTGTTAAATCTGCTTCTACGATACCTGCCTTCAAAGCTTCAAAGGACAGGCTGACTCTCTCGTTTGGGGCTAGTGCAGCTGGTGACTTTAAGTTGAAGCCAATGCTCACCTATTCGGACAAACTTAGGGCCCTTAAGAATTATGCTTAATCTACACTGGACGACAGCACATCTGTTTACAACATAGTTTTACTGAATATTTTAATCCCACTGTTGAAATCTACTGCTCAGAAAACGATTCCTTTCAAAATATGACTGCTTATTAATGATGAACCTGGTTGCTCGAAGGTGCGATGAAGTTGTACAATGAGATTAATGTTTTTGTGCTGCTAACACAACACCCATTGTGCAGCCCATGGATCAAAGAGTTTAATTTGCGAGTTTTATTGTTGAAGAAATACATTCCATAAGGCTATAGCTGCCATACATAGTGATTTTTCTGATAGACCTGAGCAAAGTAAACTGAAAACCTTCTGGAAAGAATTCACCATTCTAGATGCCATCAAGAACATTTGCGATTAGAGGTCAGAATATCAACATCAATGTAAGTTCGGAAAGAAAACATAGGAAACCACCTCTGTTTTCTTGTAGGTTTCCTCTGGTTTCAGGTCTTGCATTCCAGTCTTTAATCCATTTTTGAGTTAATTTTTGTATATGGTATAAGACAGTGGTCTAGTGTCATTCTTTTGCACACTGTGGTTGTTTTCCCAAGATCACTTTTAATGAAATTTAATCATCTGGTTTTAACTTTATAAATTACTTTTTATTGACTATGCTATTACAGTTGACCTGATCTTTCTCCCTTTGTCCCACTCCATCCTGAAACCCCTACTCCCTCAGGCAATCCCCTACACCACTGTTCATGTCCATGGGTCACGCTTTTAAGTTCTTCCGCTACCCCATTTCCTGTACTGTACTTTACATCCCCATGGCTATCCTTTAACTACCTATTTGTACTTCTTAATCCCCTCATCTCTTCGCCTACTCCCCTATTCCTCCCTCCCATTGGTAACCATCAAAACACTCTTCAAATCCTTGATTCTGTGCCTATTCTAGTTTGCTTAGTTTGTTTTTTTAGATTTAATGGTCAATAGATATGTATTTATTGCCATTTTATTCTTCATAGTTTTGATCTTCTTTTCCTTAAATCCCTTTAACGTTTCACATAATAATGGTTTGGTGATGATGAACTCTTTTCAATTTACATTTAGTTTTTCCTCGTCTGGGAAGCTCTTTATCTGACCTTCGATTCTAAATGATAACTTTGCTGGGTAGAGCAATTTGGCTGTAGGTCCCTGCTTTTTATGACTTTGAATATTTCTTGCCAGTCCCTCCTAGCCTGCAAAGTTTCTTTTGAGAAATCAGCTGACAGTCTTATGGGAACTCCCCTGTAGGTAACTAACTGCTTTTCTCTTGCTCCTTTTAAGATCCTCTCTTTATCTTTAATCTTTGGCATTTTAATTATGATGTGTCTTAGAGTGCGTTTCTTTTCATCCATCTTGTTTGGGACTCTAGGTGCTTCCCAGACTTGCATGTCTATTTCCTTCAACAAATTAGGGAAATTTTCTCATTATTTTTTCAAATCCATTTCCTATTTCTTGCTCTTTCTCTTCCCCTTCTGGCTCCCCTGTGATGTGAATATTGGACCTCCTGAAGTTGTCCCAGAGGCTGCTTATACTATTTCCATTTTTTTGGATTCTTTTTTTCTTATTCTGATTGGTTATTTTTTGCTTCTTTATGTTCCCAATCATTGATTTGATTTTTGCCTTTTATCCACTCTACTGTTGTTACCCTATCAATTGTTCTTCAGTTCAATAGCGTAGCCTTCATTTCTGACTGGATTGTTTTTATGCTGCTGAGGTCCTCACTAAGGTCCTTGAACATCCTTATAATCAGTATTTTGAACCCTGCATCTGATAGATTGCTTATGTCCATTTCATTTAGCTCTTTTTCTGGAGTTTTGATCTGTTCTTTCATCTGGGCCATGTTTCTTTTTCTCCTCCTTTTGGCAGTTTCCCTGTATTTGTTTTTGTGTATTAGGTAGAGTTGCTTTGTCTTGGTGTGGCCTAATGTTGTAGGTGTCCTATAGGGTCCAGTGGCACTGCTGCCCCTATCACCCAATCTGGGTACTTGAGTTGTGCCCTTTGTTGGGGCTGAGTACACCCTCCTCTGCATTTGAGGCTTGGTTGCTGTTGGCAGATGAATGGGAGGGATTTACACAGGCCAGTCAGCTGCAAGGATTGGCTGTGACTATGTACCACCAACGTCCACACTCTGTGGAGGACCAGCTGTCAGGGGCAGGGTGGTGGTGCTCTGATGTGTTCTGTAGCTGTCCACTGGGGTTTCCACAGGTGTTGCAGGCCAAAGTCAGCCTCGACCTGTGTTTTGCCTGGGGCCACCCTGCCTGAGCTATAAAGCAATATGAGATGGCTGCTATTTGTGTGGGGTTTAAAGATTCCCAGGCAAAGCCAAGCTGTCAATCTAGGCTGGCTGGGCTGCTGCTAGTGCCGTGCCTGTGGCTCCCTGAGGCCAGCTGTTGCTTGTTTGAGAGGATTTAGGAAGTTGTGCAGCATGAGCTAAGACCAGTCATTCATACGGAAAAGCAGCTTGGGTGGCTGCTAAACTGGGTTGTGAGGAGCCTCTGGGGATCTCCAAGGCAGGTCAAATAGGGTTAGCCAGGTTGATAGAGGCTCAGATATTGCACCAGCTTGCCAACTCTTGGCTCTGTGCGGGGAGGGTTTAGAAAAGGGACAATGGCCTCTGTTCACCTTGATGCCAGATACTTCAGTTCCTCCCTCTATGCCACTGGTACCTTTCAAGCTGCTACCCCGGTCCTGGAGCTCAGAGAGAATGAGTCTGTGTGTGGGTTCTTTAAGAGGAATTGCTTGGGATGCAGCAGATTGTTCCACCGACTGAATCCTTGCTGGTTTTTACAGCCAGTAGTTGTGGGGACTGGAACCCTGGGCTGGGAGGCCTGGTGTGGGGTTCAGACTCCTCGCTCCTGCGATAATCCTCCCAAATATTTGTCCACCACACATGGGTGTGGGACCAGCCTGTTCTGTACCTGCGCCCCTCCTACCAGTCTGGATGTAGGTGGTTTCTTTACTCCATGATGTCAGATGTCCATTCAGCTCTATTTCTGATAGCTCTGAGTGATGGTTGTTCTATATTTTAGTTGTAATGTTGATGTGGTTGTGCGAAAAGGCGAGGCATGTCTGCCTATGTCACCACCTTGACAGGAAGACCCCCAAGATCATTTTTTGAAGTGACTCTCCCCATTGTATCTTCTTGGCTCTTTTATCCTAAATTAATTAACCATAAATATGTGGGTTTGTATCTAGGCTTTCTACCCTGTTGCACTGATCTATCTTTCTCTTTTTATGATGATACTATACTGTCTTGATTATGATAGCTTTGTAATATGTAGCTTTAAATCAGGAAATATGATGCTTTCAGTTTTGTTCTCCTTTCTCAAGATTGCTTTAGCTGTTTTATGGTCTTTTGTGGTTCCATATAAATGTTATGATTCTTTTTTTTCTATTTCTGTATAAACTGCCATTGGAATTTTGTTTGGGATCGCACTGAATCTATAGATTGCTTTGGGTAGCATGAACTGGGCATTCGTGAGCATTTCTTTCTGATGGATACTGTTGCATTATTGAAAAGTCAGTATAGACAGGGGTCCATTAATACTTTTAGCTTGTTTCCATTTGTAAATAAGATTTGCTCTCTGACCATTCAGCTAGGAAAAGTTGTGTAACAATTTTAATTTAATAGTAACAATTTTAATTAATAGCAACAATTTAATAGTAACAATTTTAATAGTAACAATTTTAATTTAATAGCCAGGTTTTTCATTGCTTTAGCAATAGTTGTTAATTGAAAGGTTGCTATGCCTTTGCATATATATTATTCTTGTTTCCTATTGTAGCTGCTTTTTACTTTGTTTATATTGTTATAGGAAAGAAGTATTGTGAATGGGAATAAGCAATTTTTTCTTTTAATCTGTGACAGATTTTGCAGTTAACTTGTAAAATTTCAGATGACAGTATCTCTGTGTTAAAGTTAGGTGTTTTACTTGTGCATTAAAAAAAATAGAAATAAAACAATTAGGCTTAGTTCATACATTCAAGAAAAAAGACAGGATGATATCTTGGTTTTTCAAATCTCTTTTGCTAGAATTTTTTTTTTTAATGGAGGCAATTAGAAAAAGATCTCTGTCCAAATATAAAACTGAAATATGAACTGTTGACAATCTCCCCATCCTCCACCTCCATTTTCCATGGAAATATCAATTATAGGCTGCTGGGAGACAGCTTTTAGACAGAGTGTTTTAAATGATAGGAATGATTAAAATACAGTTATTACCTTGGTCTGCTCTATCTCTAAACTGATAAGATTTCCTGAAAGCTATTTAATTGTCATGTGAATCATTAACTTCGTTATGTTTACAGAGAGTATGTTATCTCTCCTGCTTCTTGGGAACTGGGGATCCTTCATCAGCGACCTGGAATGGTTGCTGAGTGTGATGCAGGTAATGTACCTGCACAATTTATTAGTTCCAGGTAGAGTTTTAAATCAGCGTGTTGATTGTACTGTTGTTCACTTAATGAACCTCTATGCACTGCTTCCTGAAAACCCTTTTATGGTTTCTGTTGGCTCCATATGGCATTCTGATGAGCTTACACTTCTTAAGTGCTTCTATATCAGAAAACAAGAGCAAAGCTAAAACAAAGTGAGTCATCTGGTTTTGTCATTGCTTTCACTGCATGAGATAATGTGGAGGTGTTAATTACAAGACTTCACTGAGTCTTGACTAATAACAGTGTGCAAACAAATGTATGTCAGGCTCAACCACAGAAAAACTTCTACTAATAAGGTAAAACTAGCAATTAGAGCTGACAATGAAGTAATACTTTCCCTTGAATATTCATTAATGAAGTTCATGTTTGGGAGAAGGGGGGCTTCTGATTGTCCAGATGGAAATCTAGCGTAAGAACCCTGGTCATCCCTTTTGAATGAATTAACCACCCTTTGGTGAGCCAGCACACTGGATTAATTCCCTTTTGTACTAATGCACTGACCCTTTGCTTCAAAGGCAGAGCCTTGATGGCCACTAAGATTCCTCAATTCGTGACCTTGGCATAATAGGGACAAATTGAATTCCCCGAGGGAGAAAAATGACAGTGACCACAGAATTTCACTAGCAGCAGACACAGCATGATTTATTTAAATTCTTCACTATATCTCCTAAGGTTTCATCGAGAAAGAGTGCGATTATCTCACCTACCTAACTCGGTTGTGTTACTTAGTCTGATGTTTTCCTTTCCTTTCCCCTTCTCTTTCTCTTTCCTTCTCCTCTCTCTCTCTCTCTTTTCAGAAAGCAGGTCTGACATGCGTCTCTAAGCCCCCAAGATCCTCCGCTTTCAGGCCCCAAAGAAGCCTCCCAGAAGGGAGAGCAGTGAACGTTGCTGGCTCTTTCACATGTTACACTGTTACTTCTGAAACATGATCACAAGTTATACTACCTGGGTAGTATACTCCTTTTTAGCATTTCTTAGTTAAAGATGCCCAAATGAGGGACTCGATGAAAGCACTTCATTTAGGTGAACTTTAACAGCTTAATATCTATTTAGGGAAATACAAAGGGGGTATATTCTTTTTTAGATTGGGACATTACAAAATCTTCCATTGAAATAAACCACCAAAGTGTAAAAATTTTAGAATGGGTCACGACCCATATAAAATAAAGCAGTTTTCTGTTTTGATTTTCTCAGCAGACAAAAATCGTGATTTGTTGGAAGCAGCTCTGTGCCCAGATGAAAAAGCCATGGTCCCAGCCTTCTTTGCAGTTAAGAGATGGCTATGTAACACACATCTGGCCCATGGTATGTAAGAGGAAGTCACTTAAAGCTACTTAGCACAGAGAGACACACACTTTGCCCTTGTGTGCTCTGTTATAGCTGGAACCAACCAGCCATTTTGCAGTAAATCACATGAGGAAAAAGTGAAGAGAATCATACAGTCAGTGATAATGGTCCTCTGAACTTCTCTCTATGTGAGGCACTCCTCCCCGCTTTTCCACCTTTAAGTTTACACCACTTATTTTTAGGTCTTTGATTTGCACATCCAAATGTGATTCAAGGGGCGGGGGGAGAGGATGCTTCAAGCAATAGAGCCTAAAATGTCTAATTTGCTTAATGGAAGAGGTGGGACGGCAAGGGCAGTATCACAGGTGGGTAAAGCAAATTGATCCATATTAAGTGGGGCAAAACATTTTTTTCAGACTCTAGGAAAGCAGTCTATTGACTCCTAAATAATATAGAAGGTCGGTATGTACTAGACACTCCCTGTGGCTTTCAGCAAAGCACTAAGAGAGAGATGAACTAACTCAGGAGACACACGGTCTACAAATAGATGTGGAAGGAAATTCAGTGCTGCTTAAGAGAACTGCTTGTGCCTAAGACCTGCAAGCCACTGTATTTTGCCATGTACACTGTGCACCCACATTTTTGGCCCAAACTTTGAGGGGGGAAAAAAATCTTTCATTTTAATTTTTTAATTCAATTACTTATTTCTTTATATTTAGATACTTGTTTTTGTATTATAAAGGAATTTTAGCATTTATTTTCAAACCTATTATGGTACAAGAAATTTTATGTAACAAATAATTACAAAACACAAGAACAGATACAAGGCATTTTGGGTACTACCCATGTATAATGTGCATCCTTATTTTTCCCTCAAAAGTTTAGGCAAAAAATGCACATTACACAGGGTAAAATATGGTAAGTTGTTGGAGAAGTCCAAAATTTGGGCGTTTTGTTCATTAGGATATATGTTGGACTGTTGGAACAGAGACCCAAACTACAATCTAAAATAGAGATAGTAACTCAGTTCTCTCTCCTGTGAAAGGCTGAGCGTCAGCAGGACGAACCATAAGGGACATGGCTCCACGCCTTCCGTTTTTCTGCTTCTGAATCTCCAAAATATTGTCTTTGCCACAGTGATCCAAGGCAACTCTCAACTAGTGTTTCAGCTGGCAGGAGGGAAAAGAGAAAGAACAGGGCACTCTCTTCCTTTCAAAGGCATAACCGAGATGTTCCGCATGTTATTTCTGCACGTAACTGATTAGAATTCAGTTATATGGCAACCTCTACCAACAAAGTCTTTCATCTGGGCTGCCATGCACTGAAAACCCCTGGTTCTATCACTACGGGATGTGGGGAGCACTGAAACTAGCTCCCTTGTAGGGTAGAAAAATCCACCTCCTCCATCACAAGTGACATATCAGAAGCCCAGGAGCATACATTTGCTTTCCTCTTCTGCTCTCCTTCTGAAAACCCAGCCTTGACAAGCTCCATACACCAATCTTAAATTCCTCATAGCTTTTCACTGTTAAAAGAAACTGCAATTTTAAAAAGATGGCCATAGACTGTATTTGTGTTTTGCTCTTCCATTAAGGCAAAGGGTGGTGGTGTTAGAATGTTCTTTGGCAATTTCAATCATGGGAAAAAAACCTAAAAAAAAAAATCTTCTGAAGAAATCAAGAGGTGGAAATGTCTCAAGTTTAGTTCTAATTAGCACCTGAAATTCTGTTCCTGGAGATCCTATTGCATGGACTAAACTGAGACTCATTCCAGCACCTTTCATTCTGTTTGAGTAAGGTGCATTGCTAATTCTCTTGCCGATGAGTGAACACTACATTTATGAAATAGCGCAACTGCCATCAAATGAACTTAATTCATAGCTAATTGTTAAAAAGGAATAATTTACTGTGATTTGACTAGATTTCAATTGTATTCCTTCATTTACAGGAGCACCCCATTCAATAGTGAAAAAAATCTTTTAAAAATCATTTTGGAGAAAATATGACAATATCTGTTTTAAAAATCTCGCATTGTTTGAGTCAATTTATTCAAACATTATGTGAACAATATATGTTGCTACAAGGATGTTCATGGAAGCATTAGTTACAATATCAACAATTTGCAAGCAACATAAATATTTATCCATGGGGAATAGTTAAATAAAGTATAGTATATCAAAAAATATACGGTACATTGATGCTAAAAACAAACAAAATCTATGCAATCCAGAGCAAATCAGGAAACATATACATATATATGCACGGACATTTCTGGAAACATATACAGGCAACTAATAATAGTGTTTATAACTAAATAGGGGGTTGGTTGTTCCAGTATAAGAAATGAAGGACTTTTACCTTTTACTTTAGAACCAATATTCACTGGACTTTTTTTTTAACCTTAAATTCACATTAGTTTTAAATAGAAAAAAAGTTACTAAAAGCTATAAAATAATTTTGCTCCAATGTATATTGTCTTTAAACACTGCATGAAGTACATAGCATAGAGGATTATTGAAGACATGTGTAAAGTGAATCCTACTTCCCTTCACTTTATATTGATTAAGGGCCTACTGCTGGATAATATAAAATATTTGTTTTGATAATATAAAACTTTATACTAATTTTTAAAATTTATGCTCTTGCCCTGGAAGCAAAGCCATTTCAAAGAAGCCATAAAATCTCTTAGTAATATATTTAATACCCTACAAATTATTTCTCTTTTTTCTAAATTTTACTTTCAGAAAGGGCTTCTGAACTTAGTTAAATTTCTCCTAGTCAGCAATTTTGGAATACACTGGGGGGAAAAGATAAGTGCTTTTCCTTGCGAACTAAGTCAATACTATTTCTTACAAAGATACAGCCTTGGCCAGAACCGGCGGGGAAAAGGAAAAAAAAAGAAAAAAATCAAACCGTCAGGAATGTCCTGCATTATCTGCAAGGTGAAGAGCAGGGTAAAGGCCCCAACACTCCTTTTGGCAACTCAGAAATTTATTTATTTTTTAAATTTCCCATTTCATCAAATGAAAAATTGCTCGAGATGGATTGGTCTTAAAAAGGAGGATGTGGTGAGTACAATTTCTGCTAATTTCAAGAAAGAGAGAATATATTCTTCTGATAGGATCCTGTGGCTGTAGCCTGAGGCAGCATGAATTTGAATTTGACCGCTGTACAAAATCAAGAAGAGGCCCAGCCTCTCCCGGCTTTCTACGCCGCAATGTCGTGGGTCTCAACGGGGAAGTGCTCATTTTTAGGAGCTTACGTAGAAACCACGCTTATTATGGTTTAAAAAAAACAACAACCCAAAAAACAATTACTGAGCAACTACTATGTCCTAGACCCTTTGCCAGGAAAGGAAGACAACATGAGTTCCTTTCCGAGATTTTATAATCTAATTGGGGGAGACGGGACTTTTGTAACAGAATCCATTCATAATGAAAAAGCTTTATGTCAATATAATACCACGATGCTTATTGGTGTTCTTGGGAAATTGAGAGCTAGCTATTTTATATGCAGACCCTTCCATATGAATGTGATACAATGTTTTCAAAATCCGATTTGCAAACAGAAGACAAAAATTGCTGAATAATAGCACTTAATGGTTAGGCACCTACCATGGGTTCCATGTTTTACAGACATTCTTCCTAAACTTCATATAGATCCCGCAAAAATGAATACTCTTATTTTTATTTTTCAGAGGAAGACACTGAGGCCGTACACAAGGCAGTGACAGAGTCAGGAATCAAGCTACAAGCACAGTTTCTTTGAGTCTCTGAGCTTTGAAATGGAGATGGGGAGAGGATGGGGAAAACTTTAAATTCTTTTTATTTCTTTTCTCTTGCAACACTTTAAAAAGAGAGACGGACAAAAGAAGAATGCAAGTCCTATATGCACAATTCTTTGCAGTCCTCTGACGAACTACCTCAAAAGCTAAGCTCCCATCAATCCTGGAGAGATAGGATCGGCAGAGCCGAGTGGTGGAACGAAAGGTTTAAAAGAACAGCAGCAGCTAAAGAACTTTTTATGCAGAGAAGCCCCAAATCTGGGGCAAAGCCCTCCCGTTCATTTTATCTCACAAAAGGTAGGTCGTGCTGCCTGTCAAGGTAATGCATTACTACACTATTTGGGAAAACTGCAGTTCTAATTAGATGAGCAAATAAATGTTCATTTCAATTTATTAATATAGCTGTAGGCCTTGTTACAATTTATCTCTTAGTTCTGAGACCAATCCATCTCGAGCTGGGAATCACTGTGGTGAAGTAACAGGTTTTAATAATGGATACAGGCGGTGAATTATTCAGGCAGAAGGGAGCAAGCCTTGATGCCTTCACTCAATTCTTTAATTAACTGTGAGATGCTGACGAGTCTGGGCTGTCTTGAGGCTTTCTAAGTTTATCTCCATCAGAACTGTGAATTTTTCTCGAGCCATGGATATATTGTGTTCAGATCCATCCTTATCCAGGAGAAAAAGTATCACCAGCTCTTCTATTAGCATTTTGTCTTTTTACAGTCTGAATTCTGTGTCTGAGTAAATATTATTTTCATGCAGCTTCTTGAACAATGAGCATCTTTCTTGATAAAATCCACACCTTTATTCCACTGCACCTCTGGATAAGACTAACTCAAGAAAATCCAAAATCTTTCAATCCTTATTTAAGTTTGGGAACTACCCAATAAACAAAACAGAAATCCAGTTCTGGTCACTTCAGCCCATTGAGCTTGGTTTAAAGCCATTGATTTTGGTGGCTTAGAAATAAATGAACTGTTAGAAAGAATTTTTAGAGTCTCTATTTGACTCAGCATCAAACAAATAAAACTAACACCAAATGCAGGTTGCCTTATGTGTGTGGAACACATTGTGTTATTTATGGAGCATTACAGTGTGCCTGAATGGTTTCGGTAAGTAAAACTTCTCAGGGTGTGGCACCAAGCAAACGACAGAACATGACATGTCTGGCCAGTTATCCCCTTTGCCTAACACAGATTTTCTGAGTGAGAAATGCATCTGGCTGGTAGACTTGGCCCCAGTGTAAATCAATGATTTTTCTGTGAACACATTAATAACATGCTTAGATAATGGATTGCTCTTATTTCGACGATCTATTTTGCTATTATTACCTGTGACTATGAACACTTAAAATAATGCACATAAACTGTTAAACAGCAATTTATGTTTGCTGTGACAAGAGAGTTCCTCTTTCAATTTTGTCACATGTGAGAGAAAGTAAGACTCCGGGGGAGGTCTGAGCTTACCACTTCTCAGTAGAAAATGAATCACGATTTCTATAAATCAAAAGTCATGTTAAAAGCTCGGTGAAGTAAACAATGATGTGTATGAATTAGCAGCACAACCATAGTCAATACAAATCAAAGTGGCTTTATGAAGGTATTGATGTTTTCAGCTCTTCTAAGGTTGAATACATTCAGGCATTTATCCCCCAAGGCACTGTTGATCTAAATGAATCTATTCACTTTGAAACCAGACGGTGGTTGTGGCTAGAGATGCAACTATACACACTGACCCAAATGTGGTTCTTTCCCAAACCAGTGACCCCAGCTGTGGCTGGATGCTCACAATAAACTGAAATGAAATTAATGACACCCGGAGCAAAGCACAAAAAGGGGCTACGTTTGTATTTGGTTTCTTTATGTATTAATTTTTCAAAGTTTGGAGTCTCCTGGAATACAATGTGTATATATTTTCTAAGGATTTGGCCCAGTAGCGTATTCTGGGTATGATAACCTGTTTTATTGTATCCAATTTAACTGAAACTGTGCTCTTAAATGATTAATTCTGTAACTTCGAGTTGCATCAATATATCCTATTACTGGATATTGACTAATTTGGTAGGTGCCATAGGCATGTCTTGCTTGTCTGAAAGGGAAGTTCATTTTTACAGCAAAACATCATATTCAAAAAATCAGGTAATGCTAAACACCACCAACTATCGGGTTGTAATTAGATGACTCCAAAGAAAAAAAACACAGGATGCCATTTCCACAAAATATCTGGTGTTCTCTGACATATGAGTATAAAGTCAAGGTAAGTCATCTATTTTGTCCTCTGTTGTTCAGAAAAGGGTTCTTTGCATAGCGAATACACATTCCTCTTGCTTTTCCTAGAATATTAGAGCACCTAACTCTCTCCAAAAGGACCAGCCTCAAACGATCTGGCCAAGGGCACTTACGGAGACCAGTACTTAGAAAGAACACTGGGAAATGAAATAAACTGATAAGTGGGTGGAAGTCATTCATCTTTTAAAGCCCATAAAAAGAGAGAATTGTAAATTAAAATGTCTACAATAGGCTCAACACCTCTCCCTCAGCCCTTCCCCTCCCTTTGTCAGGGAACAGCTTTCAAGTGTGGGAATGTTTCTCTTAAACATGTGTAAATCACACATTTAGTCATGCTGTATGCAGAAGCACTGTGCTAAGGGGGTCGGGGGGGAGGGAGGCAAAGGATATTAAATACTGGTCCAGCAGTTTGTTAATGAAACATTTACACAAGCAGTTTATGTGGCTGTAGTGAAAAAGGGGGGCCTCTTCCATCACACCCTTTCATTACTTAGCGCAGTCTTTAAGAGGATTAACGGCAGGGGTGGGGGTGGGGAGGGGGAGCAGAACGTGCTTATCAGTTGAGTCTCAGAATTGGTAATGCTGAGTTCTTAATAGATTGTGGCTGGAGGTGGGATTACTGCCACGCATATTCTTCCAGGCCTTCAATAGAATAGAAAACAGTTTGTTTTCTCCCCTTCAACCAGAAGAGCTATTGACTTCATGATGAAATGACCTGGGACTCAGAGTTTATTCATACCACTCCCTTCTGCTTCTGTCGCTTCAAACAGAAAGCTTTATTTCATTTATTTATTTAGGCTACTGGAGGCCAGTGCCTTGATATATGCATTAATTCCACTGTTACTATGACTAAGAAGCAGTTAACGGTGCAAATTTAACAGCAGCCAACTGATTTTTAAGACGTTCACATCGAGCATCGGATCAAGAAAAGGAAGCTACAGAGAAGACAGACGTACTTTTTAGAAGCTGTGTGTTCTCTGCTGTCAAGGTTGCTAACAGTGCAGATAAACGACATATTTTGAGGATACTGAAGTGAATAAGTGGCCCTTTTATTTTTTCTGGGGAGTTAGAGGCAGCTTTTGTTGGCAATCTTGTGAAAGAGTACAGTACTGATGGATCATGCTGCTGGAGGTCCCGTGACTTCCCACTATTTTTAGCGCAAGGAAGATGTTAGTGGTAACAGTGTACAATGGACTAATCAGCCATGATAGAACTCACACTGTTTTTTACTTCACATTGCACTTATTATGTGCCTTGAATGTAAACAGCTCTTGCTCTGACAAAGATGGCAGTTTGCCATGGCGGGATGCCGCCTTCTCCAAAGCTCAGCAAACACTGACTAGAAACAAGCCTGAGGACTCTGAGAAAGCAGTTGTTCGAGGGTATGTCCCTTGTAGCCTTAGACAAAATTATTTTTGCTACCTTCATCCCTATCTCCCTCCTCAATTAGCGAGCGTTCACAGCTGCCAGTTATCTGTGTATGAAAAATTATTTCTATTATGTCTCCACCCACATTTATGAATCAAGAAATCACATTTTGTATAAGCCTTGAATGATGACATCCCTGTACATTTTATACACCCACTGAGAAACATAAGGAACATAATGTAATAATATAAAGCTTAATCATATAAATAGATTGAAGTCTCTTTAAAGCAGGATAAAAGATACTCTATTGAAAATCATACCCAACACCAAAACGACACTTATTGTTTTGTGCCATCTGTATGTACCATGAGCAGATTCAAAAGAGTTTGCTCTCAAAACAGATTTTGAGCAATTTCCTATAAAGCAAATTGTTGTTGGCTAGCCTTCCCACGTTTTTATCATTCTATGATTTTCCAGCTATGTTGGCCTATTTAGAAGTTTTTAAATTTTTATCATAATAATGCATGCACACAGTAAGGACAATCAAACAGCCCAAGGGGGTTTATAAAGAAAAGCACCCCTTTCGCACAATACCTTCTTCATGTCTGGACCAATTTCCAACAATAACTTCTACCCTTTTTAGTTTTTTAGCTCTTCTGGGAATTACTTTCTGAACGCCAAATAAATAATAGGCTTACAATGGTTTTTCTGGATTCATTCATTCGCTGACTCAACAAATATTTATGAGTCTATTATTGCCAGACACTGTTCTAAGACTGAGATAAAACAGTAAACAGAGCAAAGTCCCTGCCCTCATGGAGCTTACGTTCTCCAGGGCTGTGCTGAGAGGACACAAGTAAGGAATGGTATCAATGAACAATTTCTACAGTGTATTAACAAGTGAACACTGCTATTGAATAAAGGAAATGGGAAAGGTGAGCAAGGAGGGTACTGAGGATTGGAAGATGGTTTGCAGTTTAAGATAGGGTGGCTTAAACAGAAGGAAGAAAGATACTCCTGAACTCGCTGATACTACTGTGACTTATCACCTGCAACCCAGAAGAGCTAGCAGAATTCGCAAACTTTTCAGCCTCTCTGAAGGGGACGATGTCCACTAGGATGTTGTGAGTGCCTGGGGCAAAGAAGGTGAGGAAACTGGGTACCCACGATGCAGTGTCGTGTTGCTCCATGCATCCCGTAACAATGCCGGGAATTACTCTAAAGAAAGGCATTCTAAGAAAAATAAGGAAGTGGTCCCAGAATATGCGAAACTTTTGGTTAAAGGAATGAAGGGCGTCAAAGAAAACACCAGAACAGATTGCCAAGAGATGGAGGCCGTCCTCGCTGCGAGCTTCTACCTATAGTCTGAGTCCAGTCATAGAGAAGATTTTCTAAGAGTTACAAGTAAGTAATATCAGACTTCAAAAAAAAAAATTCATCCTCAGAAAATAATGAGAAGTGCGGACAAAGATTTATACATACAGGTATTCATCTGGGCATTATTTGTCATATCAAAAACCGGAAGCAGCCTGGGTATCCAAAGTTAGGAAAAGCAGCGCTCCTTATCCACACAGTGTTGCCTCCTAGGGCGTCAGTTACTTCTGGTCAACTGTGGTCCAAAAGTATTAAATGGAAACCCCAGAAATAAACAATGCATAAATTTTAAATTGCACACTGTTCTGAGTATGACGATGTACTCTCGCATCATCCCACTCCGTCCCACCCGGGACAGAATCATCCTTTGTCCGGAGTCTCTGTGCTGCATATTCTACCCAGCCACTAGTCACTTAGTAGGCGTCTTGGTTATCAGATCGACTGTCTCAGTATCACGGTGCTTGTGTTCAAGTGACTGTTACTTTCCTTAATGACCTGAATGACCCCAAAGCTCTAGAGTAACGATGTTGGTGATGTGAACCAGCCAAACAGAGCTGCGAGGTGCTTCCTTTACGTGAAAAGGTCAGTATGATACCAAATGTGAGAGATCATGTCTGCATAACTTTTCTTCCAGTGTAAAATTGTTACAATTATTCTATTATACTACTGATTGTCATTAATCTATTACTGGAGCAAATTTATAAATTAAATGTTATCAATAGGTGAAAACAGCACATATAGAATCTGGGCATATGCACGGTTTAAGGTATTCACTAGGGTCTTGGAATGTATCCCCCACCCTCTGTGAATACTGGGGGACTACTGTATATAAACTACATTATATCTAGATGGTAGAGTGGTATACAGCCATTAAAATAAAAATGTGTGATAAGCCTTTAATGTCGAGAGATAATGCCTATGTTAAGTGAAAATAAAAACAATTGCATATGTTACCTCAAATATGTAAAAATCCAGAAAAATGTGTAGAAGAAAATTTGCCAAAAATATAAACTTTGATTTATCTTGGGCTGGGCAATTTTATTTTCGTCTCTTTACTTTCAAATTTTACAAAATAAACATTCTCAGAGGCATCTCAAATGACAGTTGCTGAAAGCTTTCTTTGTGCTTAGAGAAGGGGCTGAGCGGCGCACTTCTCTCTGTGCCCACTGCGCGCTCTCAGAGCATGCCGTGCTCCCAGCATTTGTTGCACGGTGCTCAAGCCTTTCTGTATCTGCCATGCAGTCCCGACACTAACTATCCAGAGTGAGGTCAGAGAGCACAGGTTGAGGGCACAGTCCTGCACAAGGCTTCCCTCACTTCAGACCAGTGGCAAGCTCCAGGCATCCCAGGTCACTGGCACTTCTGAACAACTGCCTACAAGTCTGGGTGTTCTCAGTACCTCCTTAGGTTCTACAACTTACTAGAATGACTCACTGAATTTGCAAAGCACATGCACACACACATACACACACACACGATAATTTATATATATATATATATGATAATTTATTATTATAGATACAAATTGGGCTTAGATAAATGAATAGACACACAGGCGAGGTCTGAGAGGATCCCAAACAAAAATGTCCACTGCCCTCAGGCTGTCTCAGCATCCAGGCACATTGATGTGTATCACAAACTTGGGAGCTCACTTGAGCTCTGAATGTCCAGGGTTTTTACTGGGGCTTCATTACACGGGGTTGATTGATTGAATCTTTGGCCATGTGATTAAACCCAGTCTTGAGCCTCCCCCCACACTCTGTTTCTCAGAGGTTAGAAAGGTGGGCTTATAACTCATGGTTCAAAGCCTCAGCCCTCTAATCACATTGTTGGTCTTTCCAGCATGGCAGTCCTCATCCTGCAATTATGTAGGGGGTCACCAGTAGTCACCTCATTGGTATAAATAACAAAGATACTCCTTTCTCAAGGCAAATCCCAAGGATTTAGAGGCCATCTCCCAGGAACCAGGGACAAAAGGCAGCCAAACTTTTTGTCACACAGTAGTATCTGTCTCACCCCTTCGCCATAGCCTGCAATACAGAGCGACCATGCCTGGCATACCTATACCTGGGACTGGCGCCAGCAGATAGTTTTATTTCAGTAAATCTGGCAGTTTAGAAAATTTGGCCAAGGTACAATTAATAAGTTAGAGCAGCCTTTCATTGTGAATTCCAACTTGACACTTTTTTTTGTTACTTTGCCTTTCTACAACAGTCACGTTTCCAGGAATTAGTAACGCACTGACATTTCAGGGCTTTTATAATTTAATCCATCACTGAGAAGAACAGTAACACAATAGCAACAATCATAACACAGTTTTATATTTTATCATCTTTCCTTCTTGCCTTGGTGAAATCTATCTATAGAAACACATTTGCTAATTTTGAATTAAGTAGAAAATTAATAGAGAATTAGCTTTGTGCAAGGAAAGGCAACTAGAGGTGCAGGATTGACAATTTCATGGCTGTGTTTATGAGTGTCTAAGTCTGTCGATATTAAGTAGGTTATAGAAGTTAAGTGCTGGTGTTTTCATTTTTGTTCTCAATCTGAGGATGGCCTGGGGATTGGATTTTAAAACATCAATAAGGTATTTGGTGATTCTGACAAATTAGTTGATTATATTTCTGCTTACTCTTTTATTCCAAAAGCTATTTGCTTCTGGAAGATCATATAGTCAATGCTGAGGACTGAATATTTAACCTAGTTCTTCAAGTCTTTGATCATTTCTATTTCATGATTTACTATAATAGATTAAAACTAGAACTACCGCTTAGAGAGTTCAAAATTAAGCCAAATTTTTCTTGAGCCAAAATATTTTTAATGTATTTATGTATATGTCAGCCCAATTTTAAATGTTTTCCCCAGGTACAACAGTGAAAGTTCCTGACCACCGTGATTCACTGGGTTTTACCTCTGGGCACCCAGAGGCGCCTCCCGGGGAGGTTTAGGGTGGTTTCTCTGGGCCTTTGCGGTACTCTCTCCAGGTCCTTCATGGGTCTAAACCCTCACTTTTCTCTTGCTCTCTGAGCAGGCTTGATCCTGGTTTGCAGGAGAAGCCGGGACTTTTTATAATTGGGATGAACAGAGAGCCTTCTGTGCTCACTGCGTTTCTGTGGTGTCCCGTTCTTGCCTGAGGTCCAGAGTCTCCTGTGACTATATTCACGGAAATTCCTAGGTATCATCCAATACCCAGTACACATTTAGAACTTCTTATTAAAACTAAGGGTTTATTTTATTTATTTACATATATATTTTTAAATTTCTTAAAGAGTTTATTTCTTTATATTTAGAGAGAGGGAGAGAAAGATCGATACAAGAGAGAAACGTCAATGGGCTACCTTTCGGAGGTGCCCCATCCGAGAACGAACCAGGAACCCAGCCATGCGCCCCGTTCGGGTATTGAACCAGAGAATTTTGCTTTGCGGGACGACACCCAACCAACTGAGCCACACTGGTCAGGGCAGATTTATTTTACTTAAAACTGGGGAGAATGAGCATTTTTGTATGTAACAAGATGATGCAGGATTGAGTGGAGACCCATGCAGGCGTGAGGTCCTTAGCAGGGCCCTGCACCAGCCACGCTCTGCTCGCTCCAAGGGAACATAACATGTCTTCTGGGTGAATGGTGCCCTGCATGTGTGCATCGTGTTAAGGGGAAGGGACTGAAGAAATTAGCAGCCCCCCAAAGTGGGTTGAAGATTATTTTAAACTGAAAACATCTAAACAGACGGCAACTACAAAAGAAACATTATCCGAACAAGCAGAATTAAAAATACAGCTGCCATTGACCCCACCTCTGAAGGAATTGCCTGAGTGAAAGGAGACTGAGCCTTAGCACTAGAAGAATTCAGTGGCCACACTACCCTTCCACCAAAGCGGGGAATTATCCAGCCAGGAAGGAGATAGACTGCCCATTTCCATTAGCATCAAAGAGCCCAGCAGAAGCTTCTATACCATCCCATTTGAAGCCCTAACCCTGCCTCTGTTATGCTGACCTAATCCTTTAGCTCCAGCCTTTCAGTGAGTTACTCATCACTGAGCAACTCCCATGTACACGGGTTTAAAAAAAAAAAATCTAGCCTTTTCTCCAGTTACTCTATTATCAGTTACTTTTCAGGCTCCTTACTATTTGGACCCAAGTTGATAGAGGAAAACCTTTTTCTCTCAACCCTGGGTACGTGTGGAGAACTGGCCTTAGTAAGGAGCAAGGACCCTTCATCCACAGTAACAGGAAGGAAGACAGAGGGATTTATGTATATGCAACCCCTTTCGCGTTCTCAGACTTACTGAAAATGTCATCTACACGTAGTGATTCATCCTCATTCCCATTCATTCCTCTACCTAGTCCAACATGGCTGCCAAACTTGACACATACTCATTGAATCATTCGTTCATTGAATGTTTCTTTAATCCTACTATATGGCCCGGGCCCTGGGGATATAGCATTGAATAAAATCCAAAAACCCCTGCCTCCATGGAGCTAGCTTTCTAGTGGGGGAAAAGAGATATAAAACAAATAAATAAATTGCACAGTACATTCAACAGCTCTAAGTGTGATGGATGAAAACCAAATACACACTGAAAAAGCAGGAAAGGGAGTCAGGGTGGGTTGACTACCTCAATGGGAAGGAGACAGCTGAATACAGGTATGAGGGGGTAAGAAGCAAACCTTACTGATATACTGGGAAGTCTGTTCTAGGAAGTGGAAAGAGATAAATAGAGGGAATGTGACTGGTGTCTTTAAGGAGCAACAAAGATGAGTAGACACTGGGCAAGTGGACGAGTCATAGTAAGAGATAAAACCACGGAGGTTATATGGGGCTATATTATGTGGGAGCTTATAATTATTGCAAGTACTTTGGCTTTGCTCAGAGAGAAATGAGAGACCATTGGAGGAATCTGAGCAGTAAGTTAACCATAGATTTATCCTATGGCCTAGCAAGTACGCTCCTAGGTACATACCCAAGGGAAATGAAAACATATCTTCAAAGAAAATGTAAGTATTTACAGCACCATTATTCATAAAAGCCAGGAGGTGGAAACAACCCAATGTCCATTAACTAATTAATGGATGAACAAATAAACTGGTATATATGTACAACAGAATAGTTTGTTCCTTTATCTTTTCCCTCATCTTACTATATACTCTCTCACTAAGGGATCTTATCCATACCCATAATTTCAACTATCTCCTGTACATCAACTTACAAGTGAGCTTCAGATTCTTTATGTAACCACTAACTCTATATCAAAAGCATCTTAAATTCAACCTGTATATCACTGAAATTATGATCTTTCATTCCATTCTCCCCAAACCTTTCAACATCCCTTAATTCAATAAATAATTCATTTATGCAAACCATAAGACAGAAACTATTTTTTTGGTATGCCCCTCCCCAGGATATCTAATCTATCAACAAATTCAGAAAATTTTATCTTTTAAAATGTCCTCTAATTTCTGTACTTCTCTCTATTTTTACCAGTGAGCAATACAAATACATTTCCGTGGGTTCTCCTAGAATTGGATTGGTTTTTGACATGTAAACTATAAACACACACGTGCTACAATATTCAGTGGACAGAATTTATAGAGGAAGCTACTCTGCACCTAGCACTGAGCAAGACATTCACTGGGCTAGATAATTACGAGGATGAAATAGATATAAATGAAAGATCTTTTGGTTTTTTAAATTTTTTAAAAAGCTGTTTGCATCATTTACTTCAGAGATGTCACAGTCTGAATGGGGCTGTCCAAGACTAGAAATTATGTGAAATACAAGAGATCAGCACACGGATTCTTGGGCTACATAGAATTGCTGATAGAAGACAAATGATGCTGCTTGAAATTGTGACTTGAAAAGCAAGTAAACCATGAATCATCCCCATGTATAAGCTTGTAATCAGAACAATGGGGAACTGTTACGTGAATAGTTGCCATTTACTCTGGCTATGCAGAGAGCTTAAATGTTGTCACATAAACACAATTTATGTTATTTGGAACAGTGGACAATTCTGTTTCTAATTTACTTAATTTTTTAAACATATGTCTAGAAGAAAAGAGGTATCTTAAATTAGCTGCAGCAAGGACAGCAGTGCATTGTGCTTCTCTATAAAAAGATACCATATTAACAGTGATAGGACTAAATATGTGCAGTATTATTCAGTACTTAAAATGCACAAAATATACTCTCCACATTTTAAAGATATTTAAAACACTCTGGTCAGTTAAGTATTATCATTGTCCCATATTCACAAATGAGAAAATGTCCTTGGGAGGATAAAAGGATTTGCTTGTGGATATATCCAGGTACTTTGCTGCAGGAGCCAGGACACAAAACTAAGACTTCACCTTCAAACATTAAACTCGTTATGCTCCCAATTCGAATGTTAAGCATGGTGCGAGTAATCAAAATTGCTCTATTTGATAATGATGATAATGATGTAACAAAAATAACAACAATAGTAAATCTACTATTGATTCATCTCTATTAAAAGGTAAGCCCCATGAGGTGAGATACAGGTATATCTTGTTTTATTGCACTTCACTTTATTATGTTTCAAAGGTGTTGCATTTTTTACAAACTGAAGGCAAGACCCCTTGACCAACCAAAAGACTGTGGGACTTACTTTATTGTGGTGGTCTGGAACCAAACCCACAATATTCCCAGTACCTACAACAGTGTCAGGTACAAAATGGGCCCTCAATTAAAACTTCTTTATAAATCAAAGAATAATATATCATATTTCCAAAGACATTTCACAAACATTATTTCATTGATTGTCATAGCAATTTCCAAGTTTTCTCACTCTGACTCCAATATTCTTAGTACTCCCCATTGCATAAAAAGAAAAGTTAAAAACTACTTTAAAACAATAGGTGCTGAGGAATTAAAAATAGGATATAATAGTTTATCAAAACCAGCCCCATAACAGGATCCCAGCTGATCTTACCTCAACGATGGCAAGGATTGACTTGAATACTTTGACTTCTCTAATGGATGGAAGGCATTGAAAGGTATGTAGAAAAATTCACCATTGAGATACACATACATCTGTCAAGATTAAAAAACAAAAAAATGACTCTATATTAACATTCTGAAATGTGGGAGAAGCTTGGCTTCCCTTCATAAGGGAAGATAGTATTCAAGGTCACCTGTTGGAGGTACTGAAATGTTTTTCTTGGGACTTCCAGTCAAGATGGAGACATAGGTAAACAAAACTTTCCTCTTCACACAACCACAGCAAAAATTACAACCAAACTGCAAAACAACTATCGCTCAGAATCGTCAGAAAATCGAACTGTATGGAAGTTGAACAACCAAGGAATTAAAGAAGTCGTATTTATCCAGACAAGAAGGAGGCGCAGAGGTGTGGAGACATGCAGAGATGCACAGAGATGCAGAGATGTGGAAGAGGAGGTCTCATACCCACGACTGGTGGATAAAACTTGGTGAGGATACATTGGAAGCAAGGGATCCAGACCAGACCAATCAGCCCAGGGTTCCACTGCCAGAAAGATAAGTCCCCATAAATTCTGGCTGTAAACACCAGTTGGGGTTGGGGTGGTGGAAGAAACTGTGGGGTCTCAGATGTCTTCTCTTAAAGGGCCCACAATGGATTGAGGACTTATGTAGGCTTTCCCTCTGGGATCCAGCACTGGGTCAGTGGTTTGCAGGGTACCAGTGGCATATGGGGAGAAAGTGAAGTGTCTGGCATCAGGGCAAGTGCCAGGGGAAGCTTCCTCCCAGACAAAACTCCAGAGGCCAGGTAGCAGCACTGTCCCCATCCTGAGCCCTCCCCCACACAGAGTCACAGAGCAGTGACACCGTATTGGAGACTCTATCAATCTGGTTCACATGGATTGCTTTGCCCCATCCAACTTACCGGTGCACTTTTCTACAATAGGCCATACTACTAAGACAAAGAGTCAAAGAAGCTCTCCCTGATTCATAGAAACAAACACAAGGAGGCTGCCAAAACAAGGAGACAAATAAACATGGTCCAAATGGAAGAACAGATCTAAACTACAGAAAAGAACTAAACACAATGGAGATCTATCAGTTACAGGGTTCAAAGCAGTGGTTATCAGGATGCTCAAGGAAGTCATTGGGTATGTCAACAGCATAAAAAGGACCTAGGCAGAAATGAAGTTTACACTAAATGAAATAAAGAAAAATTTGCAGGGAACCAACAATGAAGTGGATGAAGCCAAGAATCAAATCAATGATTTGGAAGATAAGGGAAAAAACAGGCAACTTTCAATCAGAGCAGCAAGAAGAAAAAAGAATCAAAAAAACAAAGATAGGCTAAGGAGCCTCTGGGACAACTTCAAACATACCAACATTCAAATAATAGGGGCACCAGAAGTGGAAGAGAAAGAGCAAGAAATTGAAAGCTTATTTGAAAAAATAATGAAAGAAAACATCCTTAATTTGGTGAAGAAAATAGACATACAAGTCCATGAAGTACAGAGATACCCAAACAAGTTGACCACAAAAAGGACCACACCACGACACATCATAATTAAAATGCCAAAGGTTAAAGATAAAAAAGAGAATCTTAAAAGCAGCAAGAGAAAAGCAGTTAGTTACCTACAGGGGAGTTCCCTTAAGACTGTCAGCTGATTTCACAAAAGAAACTTTGCAGGCTAGAAAGGACTGGCAAGGAGTATTCAAAGTAATGAAAAGCAAGGACCCACAACCTAGATTACTCTACCCAGAAAAGTTATCATTTAGAATTGAAGAGCTGATAAAGTGCTTCTCAGACAAGGTAAAAGATGTGTACCTGGCTATTTAAGCCAACTGGAGCTCAGTTAAGGAGTAGGAAGGCAGAGGACAGGAAGGCTCACAATTCCCAAGGTCTCACTAATACCACACTACCACTGTCTGTAAACCATTAAGCTGTTTACTCACAGTCAAGTGCTCAGACTTCATCAGGTCCTGCTACCTAGAATGCTAAGAGCCTCAGCTCTCTGATTTCCAGGTTGTAACAGCAGTACAAACAATGCACCAAGACAGAAGGGAGGCACCAGGAGGGCCATGGTGCTATGAGAAGTTTAACTACAAGCACAATGTAAAGGGGAAGATTAGTTACACGGACAGAGCTCCTCCTTACCAGCCCCTTCTCAATTTTCATATAGGAGGCACCTGTTCAGCATGATGGACTCTCAGGCTAGATAACTTTGTAAGCCTCAGCTGATTCACAGGACCTGCAGATGGAAGGGCAGGGTTTATGCTTGTAGCAATGACATAAGTAGTTCCAAAATATTGAAAACACTCTTGTGAATCAAGTATTATCATTGTCCCATATCTACAAAGGAGAGATTGTTATGCCCTAAACATTAAATTGTTTAATATTGCTCTTTTAAGAGAGTGGGGACTTATGTGGTACAATTTTAAAGAAATACTTGAAAAATCTTGACAGGTTAAAGGCAAAAGCCTTAGTTATCTGGAAACATTCTACTATTTGGAACAGTAAATCTGTAAGTGATCTCCAACAAAGGAGGTGTTACTTTACTTAGATGTGACCATATATTTAATTACTGGAAGACACATTTGTGGAAACTCAGTAAAATGTTCATAGATAGCTTTATTTCAAAAAGCATAGATGATAGTATGGTGGATTTCTATAACCTTTTCCTTAAAACCTAAATTATTTTATATTTTTGTTTTTTTTAATTAATTAATTTATTTATTTTTAGAGAGAGGGCACAGGAGGGACAAAGAGAGGGAGAGAAACATTGATGTGTGAGAGATACATCAATTGGTTCCTTTCATGCGCCCCCAACTGGGGACATGCATGAAACCCAGGCATGTGCTCTGACTGGGAATTGAACCAGCGACCCTTCTGTTTGCAGGCTAGCATTCAATTCACTGAGCCACACCACTCAGCGCTAAATCTAAATTATTTCAAGTAAATGCTTTCAAAACTAATTTATTGAAAGTAAACCTGTTAAGTTCAGCATTTTGAAAATAAATATATTTTAAAAATACATTCCCACTAGAACAAGAAGCGGTATTGTGTATTATTTTGCAGATGAACATATTGAAAAAAAAAGGCAGTGCCTTTAAAAACTGACAAGCAATGCCCAGGCTTTCCAGTTACATGTTATAGTACAGTGCTTTATTATTATTAATATTACTTATGATCTTAAGTTGCCTAAAGTTGGTAATCTCAATTCACCCGAGAAATAATTCATACAAAAAAAATGAGTGAATAGAACTTATCTGGTGTGTACACACACACACCACACACCTCTTGTGACACTGCCCAGAATCCATAGCAAGTAAGATGTCAACCCAGAAATACAACAGCTATTGTGAAACAAAATTAATGTTGTTTTGAAGAAATATTTCCTTTGCTCCTTTCTTTCCTTTCCTTCCTTCCTTCTTTCCTTCCTTCCTTCCTTCCTTCCTTCCTTCCTTCCTTCCTTCCTTCCTTTTCAAAAATCACCTATTTCATGTGAAAAAATGAAATCAAGCAAGATATTTTTGAAAAACTGGAGCTTCTGTACACTCCACATGAAGGAACTAAATCAGAACACATGAAGCAGGGTGGATGTGCTTTGATATAATGCAGTTGGAAAAGGAATTACTTTTTTCTCTGCTTTTTTGATGGAGAGTTCCATGAAAGAGCATGCTGGCAAGAACAAGTTCCTCTAAGTGACATTTCATTTCTTAGCAGTTAGATAGATTAATGCTTGCTTCTTGCAGCCCATGTATTACTAGCCCTAGTACTCCAGAAATGAAAAATCATGTACTCAATTCATTCTTTATTGCATAAATGTTATACAAAGAGAATGGAAATTTGCATTTGGTTCTTCATTCCTGTTAAAATATTGTGGTCTTGATAACAGGTTACGAAATAGTGAAGTACCACTGTCCTTTCATATTTAGCCTCAATAAAATAACTTAATGGATTTTATGTATAAGGTGAGCAGAAATGAAAGTAGAATTATGTTAAATTGTGTGGCCTCTAAATAGATTACAAAAATTTTATCACCTTGGCATGGCTGGAATAAAGAGAACCACCTGTGAATGAGCTACAAAAATAAAAAGAAAGGCAAGTCGAAAGGAATACACAGTGAAGGGTTGAGAGTTCCCTGAACAAAATGCTTGATAGCATGTCTGAGAGTTATATCTGACAGCCTTTCTTCCAGAGAAGAGAAGGCAATTTTCAGCCAAGCAATTCCAAGAAGCAAGCTTGAATTTTCATTTGTGGCACCCACAATATTCTGCCCTTTTAAATGTCCCTGTCACATAAGGTTGATGACCTTGGTCAGATTTAAGTTTTTGTTCTTTATGTATGTATTTTGCCTTTATATATATATATAAAAATATATATACCCCCCCCCACACACACACACTCGAAGGCCTGCCGTTTGAGTTGGCTTGGGGGAGGACTAGGGCGCAGGGATGGTGAGAAAAACTGCCGATTCCCTCTGACTGCGGAGGTTCCTTTTGTGAGGCTCCCCCAAGTAATCTTCGGTGTTTCGTAGAAACATGGTTTGAAAAAATTAAGTAGAATTAAAATAATTATGGCTGGTAGACTTGTATACTTATGCAAGATTATAAAATTGTAGCATAAATATATTTAGAGGGTGAGATAAATTCTATGAAAGTTCGAATGCTTTCAGTTCATTGAACCTGCATTGTAGTCTTGAATTTGAGGCATTTCATTAGAATATTTGATCTGATCAGGTTTTATCCTTAGATAAAATTTTGGGCAATAATTTCATACATGCACCTAGAATTCCATGCAAAGCTCTGGGAAACAGCACCTTTTTGCCCCCAGGGTCTTCGGGAGGCCCCCGCAACCCTCTCTCTCTCCACAAAAGCTCTGGCCTTCTGTGTGTCCCCGCTCTTCTGAACAGCGGGGATTTGGTGAGGGCTGTGTTCAACGTATAAAAGGACAAGTCCTAACAGCATCTTTCAAGGCAGAAAGTTCCAATTTCTGTCTTCTGTAGCCTTGTGGGCGCTTCTGGAAACTTGCTGAGTTAAACTGAATCTAACACTAGAGGAAAGAATTGCTTGTGGCCCGAAGAAATAAAAAGGGAAGCACTTGAGGGTTTAATTTGAAGTCATTATGGCGTTGGACTCCTGCCAATGGAAATTTTTCAGAAAGCCCATCTTTTGCAAGAAAGTAAACTCCCAAAGTTTCAGAAGAAAAAAACATTTTTTTAAAAAAACACTAAAAACTAAGTAATGGTTTTAAGCAGGTTGCCCTTATGAGTAAAATTTTTATGTTTTTCAGAACTTTACTAAAACAAAATGTAGAGGGATAATGAAATACAAAGAAATTCAATAAAACTAAAAATCACATCTTTTTCTTTGAAAAGTCACTGCCATCTACATAGTTCCGTGGGCCTCAGACCTGAAGAAAATCACAACAATGCAGCGATGTTTTGGGGGAAATGAAACCTAGTCTGCGTTTCCTTTCTGTTGCCTCCTCCAGGAATTCAGGTGGTCAGACAGAGAAACTGAACACGCTCCTCATAAATATATGTGTTCACATTTTTTGAATCAGCCGTGGGGCTGGGGGGATAGGGATGGGCGTCGCGGCACGGGGCCGAGGCGGCGGGTGTGAGGAGGGGTAGGAGAGGGAGCATTCAAACAGGTTGCGATGTATAGAATTACTGGGTTGCTCAATCGAGTGAGGGGAAGCTTAAAATGAATTGAGAAACATAGTTCCTTAAAAAAAAGCAAAACAGTAAAAGCCTCTTTTGCATGTCTTGGATATAGAGTTGCCGAAAGGCAAAATAATCTCTGTTAAATACATTAGTAGAAAGACTTTGAATGTTTAGAGACCGATATGCAGACAGGTGTGATTGACGCAGCGGATTTATTATCATTGTTATTATTATTTGTCATTGGGTTGCCGCTTTTGGTTTTTGAGTGCGTTTAGGCAGGTTTTGCATTTTCCAGTTTACTGACACCCCATTGTCTTGTGATTTTTTTTCATCTGTTTGTCTTCATAAGACTTTAAGTTAGCAATTTTAGAAGGAGCCTGTTGTTGTTAGATAATAATAATAATAAAAGCCATGTTTTTAATAAATGCCTACAATATGTCAGGCACTTCATATTCACCATTACCATTTATGACAGTTGCAAAAGATAGACTTTATTTGCCTGCTTTATAAAACTATGAGCCTAATAAGTGGTAATGCTGGTATTTGAACACAGGTAAGTCAGCCTTCTTTTCCTCCTCTTTCCATTAAACCTCAACTTTTCTGCGATTCATAAATAATGTTATGTACCAGGTTTAAGAACACACAGGACAAATGACAACTCTACCCTGTTAAGTTCCAGTATAAAAGAGTCCAAGAACCTTTGGACCTCAGCTAAGATTCTTTAACAGAAAGAATGATGCATTTGTTCTACATAAGATCAGACTTTTGTCTTTTTCTTTTCGGTAATACTGCCCCCAGGGCCCAAAGTGGCCGAGCGTTGTCATAATTCATTCAGCAGCCCTGTCAAAGATAGCTCAGTCATTTAGTGCAACAAAATATTTTTTAACAGTTAGGGTACATATTTGATTTGGATCCAGGGACAAATGGCTCTCCAAAGGCTTCCTGGCAGGTTGACGACGGGATGCATCAACTGGCTATATCAGGACTTAATAGTACTGAACCATGGAGTACATTTAAACAGCTCACATACATTCTCAAATATCATAATATATAGCAAATTTCATTGCCTTTGACTCAATGATATTTAGAATATGTGATACATCAGTCTTTCTGCTCTGGGATTTAGTGATGGTCCAAGGTTGTTGTCTTCTTTTCAAATATAGAAAGCTTACCTTGAAATGTGTCATTTATCTTGGGCTCAGTTTGAAAGGGCACATATTCAATCATGTTGTAATACATAATAGTTTATAACTTAACCAAAAAGGAAGTTACAGTCACACATCATTTATCAGATTCACTAAGAATGAAGATGTTAAACATAAGTACATTTTCCTGAATACCTTAAGAGTACTTTCGAAATTATAAAACCTATACTTAATTTTATCCATTCAGGCTTGATTTAAACAGGGTCAACATCACAATTTGACATCCTGATGAGTTAAAGTTTTTGTATTATTAACTTTTAAAAATTAAAAATAAAAAAACAATAAAGAAAATCTAATGGATTTGTGTCGGGATCCATGTGTTTTTGCTTTGCGTTCTTGCCAGTTACAATGTTTTCTTTTTTCTTTCTCCTACCCCTCCTCCTCTTCTTCTTCTTCAACCCACTTTTAAATAAGGTTGCTTACTTTTTATTGTTGAGTTTTAAAAGTTCTCTTTATATTTTATATAAGAGTTCTTTATATGATATATCCTTTGCAAATATTTTCTCCCCATCGGTGGCTTGTTTTCTCATTCTGTAGACCTTGCCTTTTGCAGAGCAGAAATTTTAAACTATAATGAGTCTTGATATCATCATGTAGTGTCAGTCACCCAACATTCTTTTCCTTCAGTTTTGTGTTAGATATTATGGACCTTTTGTCTCTCGATAAAACTTTAGAATCAGGTTGTTGATATCCATAAACTAGTTTGCTGGGATTTTGTTTGGGATTGCACTGTATCCACAGATCAAATTGGAAAGAACTGCTATCTTAACAATATTATTTTCCCATTCATGAGCATGCAATATCTCTCCATTTATTTAGTTCTTTGATTTTGTTTATCCAAGTTTTGTAGTTTTCCTCATAAAGATCTTCTACATATTTAGCTAGGCTGAAACCTAAGTATTTTATTTCAGGGATTAGATTTATACCTAAGTGATTCATTTTGAAATGTAAGTGGTATTGCATTTATAATTTCAAATTTTACTTTTTTTATTCCTGGTATATAGGAAAGTGGCTGATTTTTTAAAAAAATCCTTGCCCAAGAATACATTTACTGATTTGAGAGACAGAGGAAGGAAGAGAGAGAGAGAGAGAGAGAGAGAGATGTCAATGTGAGAGAGAAACATCTAGTGATTGCCTCTAATATGTGCCTGCAAACTAGGTATGTCCCTTAACTGGGACTTGAACCCATGACTTTTAGGTGCACAGGACAACACTCCAACCAACCAAGCCACACCACATAAGGTGGAAAGTGAATGACTTTTGTATATTAACCTGGTGCCTACAACCCTGCTATAATTGCTTATTTGTTCCAGGAGGGTTTCATGAATGCTTTTGGATTTTCTATAAAGCTTCTCATGTCTTCTGTGAACACACAGAATGTTATTTTATTATTATTACTCTTACTTTATGGAAAAGTAGTATTTTATTTTAAATATCTATCCCACATGGCTAGTTATTTTGAAGCTTTTAAAAATCATTTTTTATTTTTCAATTACAGTTGACATACAATAATTCATTAGTTTCCAATGTATACCCCAGTGACTGAACATTATCTAACTTACTAAGTGATCACCGTGATAAACCTTGTACCCATCTGACACCATAAATAATTATTAGAACATTATTGACTATATTCCTTATGCCGTGCTTTACATCCCCATGACCACTCTGTAATGACCAATTTGTACTTTTTAATATCTTTATTTTTTTCACCCATCTTTTAACCCCATCCTATCTGGCAACTGAAAAAAATCCCTGTATCTATGAGTCTGTTTCTGTTCTGCTTGTTTGTTTAGTTTTTTAGATTCAATTGTTGATACATGTGCATTTATTGCCATTTTATGGTTTATATATTTTATTTTTTTCTTCTTCTTTAACATTTCATGTAATACTAGTTTGGTGGTTATGAACTCCTTTAGATTGTTTTTTTTTTAAGAGAGATGGGGAGGGAGAAAGAGAGAAACATTGATGTGTGAGAGATACATCAATCAGTTGCCTCTCGCATGCCCCCAACTGGGGATCTGGCCCGCAACCCAGGCATGTGCCCTGACTGGGAAAAGAACCAGCAACCTTCCAGTTCACCGGCTGGTGCTCAATCCACTGAACCACACCAGCCAGGGAGACTTGTTTTTTTTTGTTTTGTTTTGTTTTTGTTTTTTGTATTTTGTTTTTGCCTGGGACGCTCTTTATATGTCCATCAATTCTAAATGAAAGCTTTCCTGGGTAGAGTAATCTTGGTTGCAGGTCCTTGCTTTTCATCACTTTGAATATTTCCCGCTAATCCCTTCTGGCCTGTAAAGCTTCTGTTTAGACATCAGCTGACAGTTTTATGGGAGTTTCCTTGTTGGTAATGAACAGCTTTTCTCTTGTTACTTTTAAGATTCTCTTTGTATTTAACCTTTGGCATTTTAATTATGATGTATCTCGGTGTGGGCCTCTTTGTGTTCATCTTCTTTGGGACTCTCTGCATTTTCTGGACTTGTATGCCTATTTCCTTCACCAGGTTAGGGAATTTTCCTGTCATCAATTTTTCCAACAGGTTTTCAATTCCTTGCTCTCTCTTCTCCTTCCAGCACCCCCATGATACAAATGTTGGTACAATTGAAGTTGTCCCAGTGGCTCTTTACACCATCCTCATTTTGGGGGGATTCTTTTTTGTTTTTGATGTTCTGTTGGGTGTTTTCTGCATCCATATATTTCAAATCACAGATTTGATTTTCAACTTCATCTTCTCTACTGTTGAGTCACTGTAAATTATTTTTCATTTTACTTAGTGTATCCTTCATTTATGACTGGTTCTTTTCTATGGTTTCCATGTCCATTTCTATGCTGTTGAAGTTCTAAGTTCCTTTACTCTTTCCCTAAGTTCAGTGTTCTGAACTATGCATCTCATAGTTGTCTCCATATATTTTGGTTCTTTTTCTGCAGTTTTTTTCTGTTCATTCACTTGGGATATGTTTCTTTGTTTTCTTTATTTTATTTTATTTTTTTGGAAAAATTCTCACCTGAGGATATGTTTATTGATTTTAGAGAGAAAGGAAGGAGAGGGGAAAGAGAGAAACATTGATGTGAGGAAGAAACATCAGTCAGTTGCCTCCTGTTCACATCCCCACTGGGCATCGAACTTGCAACACAGGTATATGCCCTGACTGGGAATCAAACCCAACATTCCAGCAAACTGACCCACCTGGCCAGGGCAGGATATGTATTTTTGTCTCCTCATTTTGGCTGCTTCCCTGTGTTTGTTTGTATGCGTTAGGTAGAGTTGCTATGTCTCCCTGTCTTGGTAGAGTGGCCTAACATAGTAGATATTCAGTAGGGTCTGGCGGCACAGCCTCCACACTCACCCGAGCTGGGCACTCCAGGTACATCCTCCCACATGGGCTATGTACACCCTCCAGATGTCTCTGAGCCTTGATTGACATTGGTGTGTCAATGGGAGGGATAGACCCATAGGCTAGTCTGTAAGGACCACCATGGAAGATCAGCTGTGCAGCGGTCCTTTCAGCAGAGAAGGACTTACTTCAATTGGGTTCTGGTGTCCACTGAGTCTGCCCTGTGAGTGTGTCACTTGTAGAGGTGATAGGGTGATTCTTTGACATGGTCTGAACCTGTCCACTGGGTTCACTGGTTCTGGGCACCTTCTAGGACGGACAGACCAAGGTCAGCGCCGCCTGTGTTCTTCCTGGGCCACCAAGCATGAACCACAAAGTGTCTGCAGGTGGCTGCTACAGGCCAGCTACTGCTAGTCCTCGGCCTGGGGACACTTAGTGAGAGGCCACAGGCTGCTTGCCTGAGAGGTTTTAGAAAGGTCTGAAGCATGAACCAAGACAGTTTATTCATATGGAAAAGCCTCTGGAAACAGCTTGGAGGGCCCTGACAGTTAGTGGTGTGGGGTCTCAGGAAATTGCCAGGACAGAGATAACAGCCTTAGTTCAGGTTGACAGAGACTCAGATATGGTGCCCACCTGATGGATCTGTAGGGTAATTGCTCAGAAAAGGAATAATGGCCTCTGCCAGCACTTCTGTCCCTCCAGCTCTCGTTCTGACACTGGAAAATTCAGTCCCCCCCCCCATATGTCCCCGGTTCCTTTTGATCTGCTGCCCCAGAACTGAAACTCAGAGGGAATGAACCCGAGTAAGTATGTGTGGGGGCCCTTTAACAGGAACTTCCCGGGACTCTAGAAGCCCTACCTTCACTCAGCCACAATCCCTGCTTGTTTCTATAGCCAGAAGTTACGGGGACTTCCCTTCCCAGCACTGGAACTGAGCTAGGGGGCCTGGTATGGGGCTGGGACCCCTCACTCCTCAGTGGGGACCTCTGCAGCTGAGATATCCCTCCCAATTTTCCTGCCACATGTGGGTGTGAAAACAGCTGGCTCCATGTCTCTGCCCCTCCTACCAGTCTCAGTATTTCTTCTTCTTTATATCCTTAGTTGCAGGGTAGATTTCAGGTACTCTTGAATGATCTGAATATAGATAGTTTTATGTGTTCTTTCCTTATTAGATTAATGGAAGAGGTTTCCACTAGGGAAGTTGGGCATAAATAAGAATAATAACTGGAATGGATTAAAACACATCAAAATCTTTAAACCCAGGTGTATACTGATGTTAAACAATGAAACAAAAATCTCTTTGCTCTCCCTTGGAAGATGCTACAAAAATAATTATTTTTAAAACCTTGTAAATACAGAAAAAGATTGAAGCATTTATTTTGCCTTTTCTGTGTATCTACACTACAGGGTAACCAAATGCTTCTTGTTTTTAGAAGTACTCCAGCTAGCAAATGTAGAAGGCATGCTAGAATGATCATATCACCATTTTGTAACCCCTTGTGAAATAAATGATCTAGACAATGATTACTAATGACTCACAACTCAAAAGGAGAAACAACTAGACATTACATGCTTCAAAATGGCAGTACAAAATGCCACCTAAGAATGCTTCTTACTAAAAATTAGTACCTGAAATCACCAAGTTGAGAGAGAGTGACCCTAGTTTAAGATAGATGTAAGAAACATTTCAAGAATTGAACTGTATGCATCTCATTTGAATCCTGTCTGGATCTTTGAAAAAATACTGAATAACATTATTTTCAGTATCTAATATTATTGTGACTTTTTAAAAACAAAATAGTTCTAACCTTTAAGAGATACATTGTGATATATTTATAGCCATAATGATATGAATCTGAGATTTGTTTTACAATAATCCAGTAGATAAATCAAAATTGATAATTGTTGATAGCAGATGATAAGTACATGGGATTCATTGTATTATTATTTCTGATTTCACACGTTTGAAGTTCCCATAATAAAATGTTAACAACAACAGCAATGAAACAACAACAAAAACCCCTTAAGGCCCAAAACTTTAAGCTACTTGCCCAACACCATATATGTAATTAGGGACAGTTCAAATCTAAAATTGGACTCTTGACTTCCAATCAAATACTCTTCCCCTTATAACAAGCTGTTTTGCTGAGAGGCCAAACTTCTGGGGTACCAAATTATCTGCCCAATGCTTGATAAGCCAATGGGTGAACTAGGAAATACACTATGGGGCTATCGAGCATTCGTACAAGCAGCTCATCGGTAAGCAGCCAAGTGGCAAATTGGGATTGACTGGGAGTGAGGAGCAGCTGTTGACTTTTGAAGTATTGCCCAGAACTCTTGGCTTTTCCCCATTTGGCCTTTAAGAGAGCCATTTCAAAAGCAGACCGGCCTTCAAAATGCCCAAACAAACATAGTTGAAAGGCTGTTTAGTCCATGCTGAGGCTTTTCTTAATGGCATCACAAGAATTAGCTCTTGCTGAGGACTATATAGTCAGACCAACACGGAATCTTGTGACGATAGCTGAGGTTACAGCACCTGGGCACCAAGGTTTAGAGAACAGCTAGATTGGCATGTCATTGCCGCATTCATGAAGATTGCTGATTCACGAGCCACTGAAATGCAGCCATCATTGCTGTAGCTCTGGCATTGCTGGGACACTGCGGAGGGTGAGTAGATCTGCGAGGAGGTGGAAAACTATGGAAGATCCCACTGAAACTCAGAAAGGTGATAAGGTGGCAGTGGCTGCAGTACAAAACCAGGAAAGGGCATGTACATCCTCTAAAGGAGGCAAATACTGACCTAATGCAGTGGAACCTTGGTTCTCGAGCTTAATTCATGCCAGAAAACTGTCTGAGAAGTGATTTGCTTGAAAACTGAATCAACTTAGTTTGTCACCTGAGAGATGTGTGACTGATCACACAGGTATCAGCATAAAAGGGCTGTCGGGTAGAGAATCAAGACCCAAAGTTTTGTTAGCCAACCGAAACACTTTTTTCTGTGAATGAGAACCAAGATGTTGAGAACCAAGGTTTTACTGTATTTAAGTGCAGCTAGCTAGGCAGCCATTCTTTGCTAGTATTTCTCTTCCTCTCTCCCTCCCTCCCTCCCTCCCTCCCTTCCCAGTGTAGTTTGAGATGAGGATCTCCTTTCTCCTTGGTATCACTTATGAGAAAGAAATATGGAGCGAAATTCTTTTGTTGTCAGTGTTAATACTAATGCTCTCACGTTTCCATAGTCAATATTCAACACAGGTATATCTCAGGCATTTGCGCCTAATGAACATCTGTCGTTTTTCCCTGTCCAGGGTCCTTTCCCATTTTTCTAAGAGCACGCCATACTTTCCTTGAAAAACTATCCACTTCTTCATCATGTATGGTCTAAGTGGGATTGTTAGTCAAATGGATGCCTGGCCCACGTTTTGCTGACCTGACTGTTTTTCATGAAAATTTGAATACTGAGGCTATAATTTATCCCAAAAGTAGCATTTGAAGAGAGCAGCTATTGGGTTAGGCTCCCTAGAGCTCCAAAACTTTGCTACTCTGCAGCCTGTGCTTTCAATGGCCAGGAACTCATCTTCAATTCTGTTACTTTTTTCCTTTTAACTAACATTCACTTTTTGTTTAAGCCAGAATTGGTTTATATGGCTTATAATCCAATCTAAATGATATACCGCCCACACGTGATAGCCAGCTACTTACTAAAAGAAAAAAATCAAGGATATTGAATATTCGTTTAATGTATGGCAGGGCAGTATTTTGAGCCGCATCTAACTCAGGTTATTGGTATACACTAAAGTCAAATCTTCTATGCTTCTTGAATTATTATTGGAGAAGCATCATTGGAGTACTTAAATTTTGGTGCTGTTTTGGTTTTCTCTTTCTCTTAAAAAATAAAGCACTAAAGAAATCATGGTAAAATTTTTAAGCCCACATTGCAATACACCAATATCACATTCATATTTTTATTTCTGTGTCTTCTGAAGAATCAGATGCAATAGATAGCAACTGCACAAATCTGAAACAGAATGCACCTTCTTAAAGCCAAAGAAAATTTATTGGTCAGAATTCATACACTAAGTTATTTTTAATAGTGTAGGTATAACCGGCGAATACTTCTTTTGATTAAGTACCCATTAGATGACAGGGTGAATCAAGACCATTTCTTGGACACACTGAGAGAGGGTAGTTGGTTTTTTACTTGACGCAACAAGGTTTTGTTATTTACAGGTCATATATAAATCCTTGAAGATGGATGATTATTTTTAGCTCCCAGGTATGAACAAGGTAGAACTCTTCGCTTTCCCATTTCTTAGGTTCATTCATAAGATCCATCCTGACTCCTCTTTATGGACTGAATTCTGTCTCCCAATAAAGCATATGTTGAAGCCCTAACCCCAGTGTGACTACATTTGGAGACAGGTTTTTTAAGGAGGGAATTAAGGTTAAATGAGGTCATAAGGGTGAGGCTCACCAGGAAAATTAGCCTTTGTTCGAGTGTTGTAGACTGTGTCCCCATCCCCTAACCTTCAATAACTCATTATTTGACTATATTTGGAGATAGATATTTAAAGGGGTACTTAAGTTAATCATAAGTGAGAGCCCTAATCCAATAGGACTACTGTCTTTCTTTATAAGAAGATGAAGAGACATGAGAACCCACCCGCTCTGTGTGAACACAAATGAAAGGCTATGTGAGAACAGCAAGAAGGCAGCTATCTGCAAGCCAGGAAGGGAGTCCTCACCAGAACTCTCTGATGGCACCTGGATCTTGGATTTCCGGATTCCATAGCTATGAGAAAATAAATTTCTGTTGTTTAACCCTCCAAGTCTATAGTATTTTATGATGGAAACACTAATAGACTGTTTGTTTGTTTCTTTGTTTTTTAACAATACACCATTATGTCCATGTAAAAGACTCCCAGAAGCCCACAATTCTTAGGTAAGGTCAACTAAATATTTTCATCAGTACCTGCAACTTGACTGAATCTCAACAGCCTCCCTTTCTTTACCCTAGTAGCTGCATCCTGCTGTTTCTATGCTCTGTTGCTGCCCAATTGCCCTCAGTGGTGCTTCTGGCACTGCCCCAGCGTATTTCCATGGCTGTGTTCAGGCCGCCTGAATGGTGGTACTTACCAGCTTTTAACCTCCAAAACCTTAGGAACACTCTTCTCTGTGCTTGACCCTGAATTCCCTGACATTCTTGAACCTGTTTTTGTGTCTGGTTCACTATGAAGAACTTCTTTCTCATTATAATTTTTTCCTAAGGGATTCCACTGTTTCTTCTGCAATCTCGCCCCTATTACTCTCACTTACACCCCATCAACATATGTCTGAATCCAGATTGGAAGCAGACTTCCAAATCTTTTCCTTGAGTCTGCTGAGACCCATGCAAATCATAGCTAGATAGATGGTGAAGTGTTGCCTAACTTTATAAGCTATCATATCCAAATCTCATCCAGCCAAGTGGTTTGCCAAATTCCTGCGGGAATTGTATCAGCTGAACTTTTAATGTTTCATAGCTCATAGGACAGAATCTGACATAGAGATGAGTAATATATTCATATGAATGATAAAGACAGCAGTGTCACAGTCCAAAGAATCCTAGACAAGGTCTCTTCTTCCCTCTTGCTTTTTGTGTATTCCTGCTTGGTATCTGTTCTGCAGTGTCTTTTCCTGACACTACCTGAACTTGTTTAGCGCTTCAATACCACTTGAACTTCCTTCTCTTTTTGTACCTTTTGACAATCGCTTTTCCTCTGTTTGCCTTCAAGATCAAGTATATGTATTTAGATGATCTCTTACTCTCCTCCCCTGTTCTCTCTGTATTTTTCAGAACATTCTTCATAGCTGCTGGCGACAGTGGCAGCCCATGTCCTTGTATCCCTTGCTTTCCTTCATCTGACCAATAAACATTGCAGAGCAGTCTTGGTCCCTCTTCACCATGTCCAGGCCAGAACGGTACCATTTCTACTCCACCTTCTTATAGGGAACCCGATAGTTTTCCAGAGGGAAAAAGTGTTCACAAATGCATAATTCACACAGGTGTCTTTTTTTTAAGGTTAAAACCTGAAGGATATGATTACTTAACAACCATCATTCAGTATCTCACATTTCTTGTCTTTTCTGAGAACAGATAATAATCACTAAAAAAAGTTGACAGATAAATCAGGAGTTACTTAACATGACTCTCCCTGTTTACGTCGGCTAAGTCTTTAGAATCAGATACAGAGGTTATCAACGAAGAAAGTGAATAGTCAATCAATAACTGATATAGAAGTTTAAATAAGAAGAAAAGAATAACCATGGTGTTCCCATTTGGTTAATTTGTTACAAATTCCCTAAAGTGAGAAATTTCTGTGTACAAAACAAATATAAGTGTTTTCTTCTCATCATCCCATCATGTCTGTTACCACAGGAAGTGGCACATCTTATTGTTAACTTGTTGATGTTAAATTAGCCCTTATATATCTTTTTCTCTGTAACTGCAATGGAAATGATTATCACATGAAATTTTAGGTCATTGTTATTTGAACTGGATATTTAAACTCAGGAGTATTTTGCTTTAAACTCTGGTCCTACTAGATGTTCTACTCTTGCCCATCCATTTTCTACTAATTCAGTATTGCTTGGTTTGTGGATTTTGACCATGTAGGGAAATTGTATAAATTAAATAAATTTGTATAATCAAAAGAGTATTTTCCAAAGTCAGTTGTTGGTTTTTCCTTGTTAATATTTATATCTTTGAAATTTTTCTCTTTAAATATTGATTCATAAAAGATTCCCAGGAATTTCTTGTGAGCAATATGCCCTCTCAAGATCTGGCTCCTCATCAAGTTACCCACTTACTCATGACCCTACATAGTGCCCGTAATAACATGCTTCTTAAAACCATCAGCATTATTTTTACTCCAGGTCTCCAAGATAAATTTATATTTTGGGGACACAGAGAAAGTTAATTCCCTATACACCTGTTCCCCAATATTAACATGCCCCCCAAATATCTATGCTTCATTTTCTAGAGTCATTACTACAATTGCTCAATGTTTGTAGGGAAAATTGTTTTCATAGAGAGTGATGGCACAAAAAATAATGAATGAATTACCATAAAGCAGCCCTCCTTAACTCCATTCAGGTTAACAACTGATTAATCTTCCCAAAGAGTTTAACCGCACTTGCACCTCTCAACCTAGTAGGTGGGCCAAGCCAACAACAGGAGTCAGGGGCACCATGTGAGCATTAGAACGTGTCAGCATATTTCAAAATACCATTTGCCTAACATGTCTGAAAAGGATGTTTTTTTCTCCGAAACTAGACCAACTTAAAAAAAAAAGAAAGAAACTAAACACAAACGACTTTTCTCATTTTGATAAGGTAAACACATTTTACTCTCACAATAATAAAATATACTTATGAACAATACCAACAACTTCTTGGAAAGGCTGTAATGCAGCCCTCAATGCTCTAATTCCAATTCTCTTTCCTTATTATTTTGCAAAGTTGTTAGCAATAGTAGTAAATATAACACTCCTAAAAGATTAGCATTTTATTATTATTTTAAAAGAAACAAATAGCACAGCAATAAAGGGTTAAAATCCAAAATTTATAAAGAACTCATACAACTTAACACCAAAAAAAAACAACAAAAAACCAAAACCAAACCCCAATTCAATTAAAAAATGGGCAGAGGACCTGAACAGATACTTCTTCAAAGAGGACACACAGATGGCCAATAGACATATGAAAAGATGCTCAAAGTCACTAGTCATTCAAGACATGCAAATCAAATCCACAATGAGATATCACCTTATACTCATCAGAATGACTATAATCGATAAATCAACAAACAACATGTGCTGGCATGCATTGTTGGTGGGAATGCAGACTGGTGTATCCACTATGGAAAACAGTATGGGGGTCCCTCAAAAAATTAAAACAGAACTATCTTATTATCCAGCAATTAAGCTTCTCAGTATTTATCTGAAGAAACCTGAAACACAAATTCAAAAAGATATATTCATTCCTATGTTCACTGCAGCATTATCGACAATAGCCAAGATATGGAAGCAACCCAAGTGCCTGTCAATAGATGGGTAAGAAGTAGGACATATATACAAGGGAATGTTATTCAGTGATAAAAAGAATGAAATCTTGCTATTTGTGATAAAATGAATGGACCTAGAGGGTCTTATGTTAAGTGAAATAAGTCAGAGAAAGACAGATAGCATATGATTTCACTTCTACATGAAATGTAAAGAACAAAATATATGAACAAAACAAAAACAAACTCATGGAGAACAAGCTGAGGGTTGCTGGATTGAAGAATGTATGGGGGCTGAGAGAAAAATGTGAAGGATTAAGAAGTACAAATTGGTACTTACCGAAGAGTCATTGGGATGTAAATGCAGCAAAGGAGATATAGTTAATATTATACTAAGTATGGTGCCAGCTGAGCGGGTGCTAGGTTTACTGGGGGATCATTTCATAAATTATGTAAATGTATAACCACTATGCTGTACACCTGAAACTAACAAAAACAATACTGAATGTCAAAGGTAATTGAAAAAAACCCCAAATAATATGGGTTGGACAGAACGTTCATGGGACCGTCTCTCCTACTGATGTGCAGAACAGGCTGAGCCAAGTGAATAAGGTGGGAGTGCAGATTCAAGACAAATCATTGAGGAGAGTTGGGGTGAGGGGAAAGATTGAAGGAAAAACTCTCAGAGTGTCTAGAATGTTTATTTAGAAAGCAACAGGGATTATCTGATAAACTGGGTAAACTGCTTGTCATTTTTATAATGTAAATGAAACCAGTAGTAAAGCAAAAAGCTGACATCCTCTCACAGGACAGATAAAGCCCAATGATTATATTAGATTCACCTACAGAAGAAAGCAAACACTTTATTCCTAGCTTCCAATACTTACCCACTCATCAGAGGCTCTTGGAATGTTTACTGGGGTTGAATGAATGGAAAGTGAGGGGAGGCGGGAGGGGGCAGGAAACAGCGTATTAATCCTGCAGTTTTGCCTTCGGGCTTCCCATGAAGTGTATCAAGATTTGAAATTGGAGATACAGTGAGCACTACACAGAAGTAAGAATTGGTTGATTTTTTATCTTACTTCTGCAGCTCAAAATTATTATTCCAAAATGATTTTGCCTTCCATTTACCCACAAAAACCTGACCCAAAAGATAGCTAATTTTTAAATAGGCATACAAATAATTCAAAATAAAACAATTTCTTAACCAAAAATAATATAATAATAATAATAATAATAATAATACCACCTTACTTGAAATCTCTGAAAGGCTTCTTATGAGAGCAGCATGAGACTGACTTGGTAAATTAGGCCTGCTGGAGAAAAATCAAGACAAAATATGGATTCATTGTTTTTTTGAAAGGCAGCCATATTTCCAAGAAAATGTGTACACCGGGTTTTATTAAGAAATTATATCTTTCCCATGTTTTCCATCTCTTCCACATGCTGGCAATGGCAAGCAGGTTAAACAGATGTGATGAAAGAATTAATACAGTCTGGGGAACATGTAAACAAAACATTTCTTTTGAAACACCTACCTTTATACTTCATTAGCTCAATCAGATACTGGAAGGGCCTGGATTAGGGAAATGATTTACATGGCACAGGCTGTTCCTACAGACTTAGAATCCTTTTGTAATATGAAAAACAAGGAGATGAATTTATTATTTCTCCAGTGAATTGGCATGGAGTTTAAAATCTTGCTTTGACTGAGATAACACTGTTTGTTTTAGTGCTGATCAATTTGTCTTGGTAAGAATTTTCTTTCTTTTTTTTTTAGGAATCATTGGTAGGGGTGGAAAAAAAATTCCCCTCTTTCCTTCTATGTTCTTTGGCTGGTCTAATAACTAAACTGATATAAGACAGACTAACAGGAGAAGAACAAATTCAATTACGTACGTATGGGCGCCCCATAAAGATATGAAGCTGCCAAGGGCAGCCAGGTAATTGAGGCTTATATAACCTCCTGAGCTAAAGATAGGGGTAGAGGTCTGAGGACACAAAGGGCAGGAAGCCATTCACAGGACGGCAGAGGAGATACCTGGGAAACAAAGGTTGCCTGTTATGCAGATAAGCTTCTTAGGTTCAAAGGCATCTCTACTAAGAGCTCTGCTCCTGGTAAAGGGTCCCTTTCCAATGCAAATTTAGGCAGTTGAGGGGGAGGGAAAAAGCTTTTCCTGAATCTGCTGGGTTTTGATTGCCTTTAGCTCAAAATAATCCTCCTGCCAAAGTGACATATTTTGGGGGTGTTAAATTCTGCTCTCCTTCACATTCTTAGCGACTACACATTTGTCTTTGTGTAAAACCAACTCTCCCCTCTGAAAAAACAGCATAACCCGTCAAAGAACAAGTATATAGGATTAGCACATTATGAAGAATAAAGAGAAGCTTTCAGCTTTCTGTCATGGATGATATTTATCACATTTTTCACGACTGGCTCTAATAACAGTGCAGAGATAAAATAGGCTTGATGCATCTCTCCTGTACGGAGAATTTTAGAACAGCAACTACGAGAAATCCAGGAGATGAAACATGCGCTTCTCCCCTCTTGCAGTTTTTATTAGTCTAAAAATGGGGGGTGTATGTGGGGGGGGCACTACTTCTACAAAAGTGGGCTTGAATTTTCTGTCTGTTATGCTAATATATTCATAGAAAAAGCTGGTGCTGAGGGCGGTTCTCCAATTAAGACAAATGAGGCACATTGAATTTCTCCCCCAGGGCACAGCAGGGGTGCTGGCAAAATCTACTTTATTCTTTTCTGTCAGGGCTGAACTGGAAACAAAAGCATGAAAATTCAACACATCCACTTACAGAATAATAAAGGCTGTTGTTAAAAGCGTGAAGAGTTTTGGCACCCTTCTGGGGCCTTATGCAAATCACTCTTCCTCTCAACTGCTACCACACCATAGGTCTTGGAAATTAAAGATGTACTTGGTCAGTTAACAGCTGACAGGAGAAGAACAGGCTGAAACTCAATTAGATTTGTATTAAGCAAATAAATCAGGACTGACTGATATTGGCTAAACTAAAATGCATTATGGGCTGACAGTAATTTTAATTTGATTGACAAATATATGTGGTATGTTATTAACTTAAATGAAAGATAAAAATCCTTTTATTTCTTTTTTTTTTTTAAAAAGGATTTTACTCTAGAAAACAATTGTCTCCCCCTCTAAAGTTACAGAAAACAATCAACACAGACCACCAGCATGGTGCTGTTTACAATCCATGCTCAAGAACACAGGAAATCTATTTCCTGATACATGTTAAGAGTTTAAGAATTATTCTGCAGAAAGACATTTGTTTTCATTGATTTTCTTGGTGTAATGTAACAGTGGAACACATTATTTATTTGGCGGAAGGAAGCACACCAAACACACTGTATTTATTATGGTAAGTACCACTAAAGCACAGACCCGTGTGTACCTGGTTACTTACTGCATATATCATGCTTTTTCACACAAGGGCACATACCAAGAAGCTTCAGGTGAAGCTAAAGTTATCAGTGATGATGTCAATCAATTGCTCCAAAGCTTTGAGGGGGAAAAAGACTTCTTAAACAGAACAAATGTGTTGAAGTGTGTGGTTAGAGGAATGAGAGATTTCCCCTTATGGGATTTTGGGAGTTTCTTTTTAACGTGCCTCTTTTCTTTGCTGTTTACACTTTTAGAATTTATAGAAATTTAATTCACTATATTTAACAGGCTGCTAAATTAATAAACACCAATTTAATACTTTTGCTTTTGTTATAACTATGTTCTCTTTTCCCCATCTTTTCTATTCATCTGCACGACTACCTTTTTCTTCTGGCTACCAGATTAGACTCATTCGTATCTTTCAATTACCTTTCCTACCCTCTTCTCCTACCTGGTTACTCTCGCCAAATCCTGCTGTGTTTTGCTCTGCAGCAGTGCCAGCCACGGTCGTTTTCTTCCCTTCGAAACCTGCCCAAACCTTTGCCCTGTGTGGGCTGCTTCCTGCCGCAGCTCTTGCCAACCCCTGTTCTTCACTCTTCCTGTTCTCATCTCTCCTCTGATGAGTGCATCAAAGATACTCAGCCAAAATACCTTGCATTGGCACCCAGGCCCACCTTTTCTTCCCCATCGCCATCAATAATACCCTTCATTGATACTGAGGGTGAAGTTAGAACATCAGAGAATGAGACATCACCAATCGCCGTCAGGTTTCACAACATTTTCTTTTGTCTCAGATTAAATTCTCTATCTTTACCTTTTCAAGCAGTTGCTATCTGAGACCTCTCAGCCTCTACTCTCATTTATCTCTTCTTATTCCCCTGTGTAACTGGCCATAAGATGGGCTTCTCTCTCTCTCTCTCTCTCTCTCTCTCTCTCTCTCTCTCTCTTTTGGTCTGCTCTTCACTCTTTTCTGCCACCTCCCGTGAAATTTACCTGAAAAATGAGTTTTCAAAACTTCGATACCTATAACTCAACATGCATATACAATCTGCCTATGGCAACCCCTACTGCTTATTGTGGATGAGAAGCTTTGTTCCATAATATTCGTTTAACGCTTTTTCAGTTTTTAGAAATTTTTAGTTTCATTCTTTAGTATGTAATGATTGTTAAAAGTGGGATTAGATATAAAATTCTTGAAGAATTTTGTTCATGCCTGTTGGTTATCTGTTTTGGTTTCTTTTTTTTCCAGTTAAGAACAACAATATCATAGACCTTTGAAATGCACCAGGGACCCATTCTATGGACCTTCATAAATCTCAAGATTTTTTTAATCTTCTTTTTGATTGTGGTAAAAATGTACATAACATAAAATTTACTACTTTAACAATTTTGGGGTATGCAGTTCAGTGGCACTAAGTAGATTCCCAAAGTTGTGCAACCATGACTGCTCCATTTCCAGAGCTTTCCCTCAGCCCAAACTAAAAGCCTGTACCCAGTAAACAATAGGCCCCCAGACCTCCCCACCCCAGCCTCTAGTAACCACTATTCTACTTTCTGTCTCTGTGACTATGACTGGCTTATTTTGCTTCACTTAACCATAACATTTTCAAGGTTCATCCTTTTTAGAGCATCAGAACTTTATTTCGTTTTAAGGCTAATATTCCATTGAGTGGATACACTGCATTTTGTTTATCCAGTCACCTGCTGATGGACATTTGGGTTGTTTCCGCCTTTTGCCCCTTGTGAATAATGGGGCTAAGAACATGGCGTACAAGCATCTGAGTCTCTGCCTTCTGTTTCTGTGGCCGCTGAATCTGAAGAGTTGATGATACGAATGCATCATAAGATTTTCTTCATAAAACTTTAATTTTTCTTCTTTTATAATATATATTTTTAAATTAAATTTATTGGGGGTAATGTGTGTTTCTTCTTACAACCTTTCATATCTTCTTCCTTGCCATAATACTCTAGTAGTTCAGTTTCTTTTTGGAGTCATTTTCTGCCAAGAAATACAACTTTGCATCCACTCACAAGGCAAAGCTAAGTCAAAGCCAACAAGGTGGCATAGATGCTCTCTTCTCACGCCTCTTCTGGAAATAGGAAAATTGCCTAACTGTCCAGTATAAACCAAGTTATATCCCAGGGGATATAATTTTCACACTTCAAATTTATATTCAAACTATTTTTCTGCTTCTCACAGTGCAAGGGAAGTAGTGAAAGCAACACAGGAAGCCAGACCTGAGGGGGGAGATTGACACCTGAGTAATCAGAAGGCTTTGTTCCCTAAAGCCCAGTCAAATGGTGTTGAGCTATCACTCAGTACTAACAGAAACGGTTTTCTCTTGCATTGCTCTAAAGCCAGCTACTAAAGAATATTAGGATATCTTTGAGGCAACAATGTGTAATCACTCACAGTTCTTTTAAAGAAAATGTGGTTAAGATAAAAAAAATTTTTTAAAGCCCAAAGGCAGAGAGCTTTTAACTCTAGCCATTTGGCAATATTACTTTTCACTCTTTCTCCTGTCCTCATCCCCTCCTCCATAACCCATACTATAAGCTTTCCTTCTGAACTTAGTGTTGGAGAGAGATATTGTGCAATTGCTTGAAGAAATGTCCTTGTTGTTTTTCATTTGTTCTGTTGGCTTCACTATATTTTAATGTTTAAATGTTATAGAGAGCACATCAAATTCTGAATTACGACGTTGCATATCCCCTTCCTATGGGAGAGGAATTCAACCTATTTGTTGAAGAGCTCAAGTTTCCCCCATAGCAGGCAGCCTTGACTCCTGAGGCTGGTAAAGATCAGGAGAGAAGAGAGATAGAGGTAGGGACAGGGATTAAAAGGGAGAGGGAGAGAGACAGAGGGACAAAGAGGCAGGGAGACAAATATGTGATATATGTGATTTCTCTAAGGGGAAATAGTATTCATATCTTCAATTTATCTTGAAAATTTCCAAAGGACAGATGGAGAGAAACAGTATTGTCTCACTGGGCATTGGTGAAGCATAGCCCTGATTTGACATACATTAATAGCCAGAAAATTGGTCCAAAGGTCAAGGTCTTTGCCTGAGATGGGGTCCGGTCTGTCTCCACACAGCTTATATGGCAGCCATCCCAGTTTCTCTGTGCTCCAAGGCCCCTGAGTTGACAGGTTGTGTTTTCTTAGTTCTCAGCATCGTACTTCTTTATTTCTTTTCCAAAGACATGCTTCAAATATAGACATTTTAAGCAGCTAATGCCCTCTCTGCGCATTTTTGAAAGGCTTGAAGCAGTGTGCTTATATCGTTACTTCATTCACATCTGTCAATTTTATCTACCTATCATTTACATATCATATATCTCAACATTATTCTACCGGGACATCTGGGACCAGCCTGACAGTTGCTCAGTTAATCAAAAAAGCTGTTAAGGTAGAAATACACAAACAAGGAAACATGTATACTTTATTTCTCAATTGAAAAAGAATTAAAACTAGATCCGGTCAAGATGCAGGCGTAGGTAGATAAACTTCGCTTCCTCACACAACCAAAAGAAGGATAACAACCAATTTAAAAACAAAAAACAACCAGAACTGCCAGAAAATCTAACTGTATGGAAGTTCAACAACCAAGGAGATAAAGAAACATTCATCCAGACTGGTAGGTGGGATGGAGACCGGAAGTTGGGGCAGTGAGGACCTGTGACAAGGAGGCAGTTGGTAGACCTGGGTGGGTGAGGCGGTGGCTGGTGGACTGGGATATCTCACATCCGTGTACAGATAAGTCAGGAGGAACAACTGAGGAACGAGAAAGACTGAGAATACCAGGGTTCCAGTGCAGGAAACTAAAGCCTCAAAACCTCTGGCTATAAAAATCTGTGGGGGTGTGGCAGTAGGAGAAACTCTCAGTCTCACAGGGGAGTCTGTTGGAGGGACCCACAGGATTCTAGAATGTACAAAAGCCCACCAACCTGGAAATCAGCACCTCAAAGGGCACAATCTGCTTGTGAGTAGTGGGGGAAGTGACTGAAAGAAGAGTGAGAGCTGAACAAGAAGCATTGTTCCCTCTCTGACCCCTCTCCCACATACAGTGCCATAATGCAGAGAAGTGGCTTGCCCCACCATGGCGAATACCTAGGGCTCCGCCCCTTGCCATGTAACAGGTGCGTTGTGAGGCAAAGAAATATGGCTGAAATGAAAGAACAGATCAAAGCTCCAGAAAAACAACTAAGTGATGAGGAGATAGCCAACCTATCAGATGCAGAGTTCAAAACGCTGTTAATCAGATGCTCACAGAAATGATTAAATACAGTCACAAAATAAAGGAAGAAGTGAAGGCTATGCAAAGTGAAATAAAGAAAAATATACAGGGAACCAACAGTGAAGGGAAAGAAACCAGGACTAATTCAAAGATTTTGAACAGAAGGAAGAAATAAACATTCAAGTGGATCAGAATGAAGAAACAAGAATTCAAGAAAATGAGGAGAGGCTTATGAACCTCTGGGACAACTTTAAATGTCCCAACAGTCTTAATCATAGGGGAGCCAGAAGAAGAGAAAGAGCAAGAAATTGAAAACTTATTTGAAAAAAAAATGAAGGAAAACTTCCCCAATATGATGAAGGATCTAGACGTAGAAGTCCAGGAAGCTCAGAGTCCCAAAGAAGTTGGATTCAAGGAGAAATACACCAAGATACATCATAATTACATCTCCAGATTAAAGATAAGGAGAGAATCTTAAAAGCAGCAAGAGAAAAGGAGGCAGTTACCTACTAGGGAGTTCCCATAAGCCTATCAGCTGATTTCTCAAAAGAAACCTTATGGGCAAAAAGGGGCTGGAAAGAAGCATTCAAAGTCATGAAAGGCAAGGACCTACAACCTAGATTTCTACATCCTAGATTACTCAGCAAAGCTATTATTTAGAATGGAAGGGCAGATAAAGTGCTTCCCAGATAAGATAAAGTTAAAGCAGTTCATCATTACAATGCCCTTAAAAAAATATTTTAAAAAGAGGGAGAGACATCAATTTGTTGTTCCACTTATCAATGCAGTCATTGGTTGCTGTATGTAAGTACCCTGACTGAGGACCAAACCCACAAACTTTGTGTATAGGGACAATGCTCTAACTAACTGAGCTACCTGGCCAGGGCCCATATACATTTAGATATCCAGCTCACAATCTTTTTTATGAAGCAAGAAGGGCATTTCCACTAACTGGAAAATTCTACATGATTTTTCTTACAAATATTCATAATGCATGGTCTATAACTCCAGTTTTTGTTTCTTCCAAGTGAAGTAATACTTTGCAGACAACAGGGGAGCAATGTGCAAATAGAATTATTCTTAGATAATTGGTTCTAAGGTAAGCGGATATGTAGTTTTTGAATGTTGGCATACAAGTCACTTTGAGGTCTTGTTAAAACACAGAATACTGAGCTCCATCCCCAGAGTTTTGAATTCAGTAGATCTGGGGTGGCGTTTTGAGAATTTGTATTTTGAAGAAATTTCCAGGTGATGTTGCTACTGCCGGTTGAGAGATCACTCCTTGAGAACCACTGTTGTAGGTTTTCATCATACTTCATATAAGGTAAGATTGTCACATTTTATAGAGAGAAGAAAGAATGTTGATTATTAGGAGAGTAGGTTAATAGAAAGTAGATTGAAAGTAAATATAAATATATACCTATTTTATACACTCAATATAGAGTAATCCATATTCACATGCATTTTTTTTTCAGAGTACTCCTAAATATGACATAGAATGTTGATAATGTCCTGTGAATACTTGAGCTTATAAGAGGTGGGAGAGAGTTGTTATAGGAAATGGGAATGTTCTCTAAAACCCTTTCCTCCCAATGGTTTCTGGTCAAGATGGTGGTGTAGGTAAATGTGGTACTCACAGTATCCTGTAACCATATCAAAATAACAACTAAACATCAGAACAATTATCAGGCATATAGGAATGCCTGAAATCTAACTGAATAAAAGTCCTACAACTAATGATTTAAAGAAGCCACATTGAGACTGTTAGGAGGGATGGAGACACAGAAAAGGATGGTCACACATCCACATGTGGTGGTTTAAAATCTGGAGGGACATCTCAGCTGCATAGGTCCCCCTTGAGGAACTAGTGATCCCAGCCCCATACCAGGCCACCCAGCCCAAGTTTCCAGTAATAGGAAGAGAAGTTCCCATAACTTCTGGCTATAAAAACCAGTGGGGGTGGGGAGTGGGTTAACAGGGGAAAGAAGGGGAAGGAATAAATAAAGGAACATAAATAGAGGACTCATGGGCACAGACAAGGGGCGGGGATGGACTGTGGGAGTTTGGTGGGGGGGCAACAGGGTATGGGTGAGCAATGGGGAAAAGGCAGGACAACTGTAACTGAACAACAACAACAAAAACCAGTGGGGATTGTGGCTGATTAAGATGGAGGGCTTCTGGAGTCCCGGGAATTCCTCTTAAAGGGTCCACACATGGACTTCCTCAGACTCACTTGCTCTGAACTCTAGCACTGGGGCGATAGTTTGAAAGGTACCAGGGACATATGGGAGGAAATGAAGTGTCCGGCATCAAATGAGAGCTGGAGGATCAGTTCTCTCCCAGGCAGAAGTGCTAGCAGAGGCCATTGTTTTGTTTTGTTTTGTTTTTTCTGAGTCCTTACCCTACAAAGCTGTCAGGAGGGCATCATGTCTGACTTGACATCAACATGGCTAAGGCTATTAGCCTTGCTCTGGTAATTCCCTGAGATCCTCCTCCACCCAACTTTTGGGCCCACCCAAGCTGTTTGCAGTGGCTTTTCCATATGAATGGACTGTCTTGGCTCATGATTCAGACTTTCCTAAAATCCCTCAAAGAAGTAGCATCTGGCCTCCATCTGTCCTGTACCTCTCACTAAGTGGCCCCAGGCCCTGCACTAGCAGCAGCTGGCATTGGTTCACAGGTTGGCCTCACCTGGGCACCTCTGAGCCCAGCACAAGTAGCAGCCATCTACAGATTGCTTTATAGCTCATGCTGGGTGTCCCCTGGTACCACACAGCAGGCATTTGACCTTAACCGTCACTCCTTGGGAGGCTCTAGAGTCAGTAAACACAGTGGACAGTTTCAGACCATGTCGAAGCACCACCCGACCACCTCCATAAGCAACACACTAAGGGGTGGACTCAGTGGGCACCAGAACCCTGAAGAAATAAGTCCTGCTCTGTGAAGTGTGCTCCTGCACAGCTGAATTGACAGGTTGTGCCTTCTTACACTTGATTAGCCTGAGGGGTAAATCCCTCCTGTTGAGATGCCAACAGCAATCAAGTTTCAACCATGACTGGAAGGTTTATACAGAGCATCCAACTAGAGTCTGGATGAATGGGGAGGCTGTACCACTGGGCATTACAGGACACCTACTACCTTAGTCCACTCTACCAAGCCTGGGAGACATAGCAGCTCTACCTAATATACAGAAACAAACACAGGAAAGCAGCCAAAATGAGGAGATAAAAAAAAAACACAAAACAAAACCAGGTCCTATGTGAAAGAACATGAGAAAGAACTGAAGGAAATGGAGGCAAGCAAACTAACAGATACAGGACTCAAAACAATAGCTATGATGATGCTCAAGGAACTTAGTGAGAACTTCAACAATGTAAAAAAAAAAAAGAAAAGCCCATGGTTACCATAAAAAAAGAACCAGTAAGAAATGAAAAATACACTAACTGAAATGAAGAATAATTTATAGGCAATCAACAGTACAGAAGATGAAGCTGAGAATCAAATCAGTGATTTGAGATATAAGAAAGCAAAAAATACCTAATCAGAACAGCAAAAAGAAATAAGAATCCAAAAAATGAGGATAGTGTAAAGAGCCTCTGGGACAACTTCATGCATACCAACATTCACATTATGGCATGCAAGGAGAAGAAGAAGAGAGAGCAAGGCATTGAAAATCTTTTTGAAGAAATAATGACATAAAACTTCCCTAACATGGTGAAAGAAATAGACATACAAGTCCAGGAAGTGCAGAGTCCCAAAAGAGATGAACCTAAAAAGGCTCACATCAAGGCACATCATAATTAAAATGCAAAAGTTTAATGACAAAGAGAGAATTTTAAAAGCAGCAAGAGAAAAGCTGTTAGTTACCTACAAGAGAGCTCCCATAAGACTGTCAGCTGATTTCTCAACAGAAGCTTTGCAGACCAGAAGGGATTAGTGAGAAATGCTCAAAATGATGGAAAGCAAAGACCTATAATCAAGATTGCTCTACCCAGCAAAGCTATCATTTAGAATTGAAGGACAGACAAAGAGATTTCCAGACCAGAAAAAGCTAAAGAGTTCATCACCAAAGAACCAGTATTACACGAAATGTTAAAGGGTCTTCTTTAAGAAGAAGAAAAAAAGATAAAAATTATGAATAATAAAATTTTTCAACAGTTGAATCCAAAAAACAAAATAAATAAAGCAGAACCAAACCAGACTCTTAGAAACAGTGGACATTTTGATGCTTGCCAGATGAATGAGGGGTTTACAGGAAGGGTAAAAACGTTTAAGGGATTAAGAAGTACAAATTGGTAGTTACAGAATAGTCACCGGGATGTAAAGTACAGCATAGGGATTATGGTCAGTAATGTTCTAATAACTATGTATGGTATCAGATGGGTACAAGATATATGGAGATGATCACTTAGTAAGTCAGATAATGTCTAATCATTGGGTTGTGCTCCTGAAACTAACAAAATACTGTATGTCAACTGTAATTGAAAAATAAAAAATGATTAAAAAAACCCTTTTGTCTCCACAATTGTGCAAGTTAACTTCTGAGTGCTTGTATACTTTTCTATAAATTAGGCATGATTGCAAATATGTCTCAGGGCTCTGTTGAATACAGAAGACAATAATATACTGCAATTTTTCTAAAATATTTTCATTACTATCTTTCATGGTAGGTGGGGGAGGAATTGACTTAGTGAAATGCTTTGTGAACAGTAATGTCTCACACACAATATTTTTTTTTATGAGATTTTGTTTTATTTTGGCACACATGTGAGGCATTCATTAGCATATCCACTGACTTTGATGTCTCATTTACAGATTTCTTATGCTTATGTTTTGGTTTTAAATGATCAGGCAAATGATAATATCATTTTTTCCAATTGTTGTCTACAGTCTTACAATTTTACTTCTAAATTGAGTTTCAGAGATTATCAAAGTCAAAGTCATTTTAAGACTACATTAGCCCATACATTTATGTATCTCTTAATAATGTAATAAATTAGGAAAGAGTGAATGAACATAAGAGCTACCGATTTCAGTGTTATATCATTATATGATCTCTATCATAATAAAATTTTTAAATATATATCTTGTATTTATATAAGAGTACTCTTTTAATGTAATTTCTAACTAAAACAACCTGAAAAAATATATATTGATCAATGCAAAATTCATTTAATTATTATTTCTTAAACACCTCCTATGCCAACCCTGAACTAGTCTTTTCTTGAGATAAATAAGACACAATCCTTGGTTCTTGAGAATCTCAACAATTTTCATCCTAGCAGTTGACTAGAGGGCTTCTGGACTTCCTTCACTTACAGATAACAACCTACTTATGGCTAATAATCTTTAAGAGCATGGTTCAAATAATTAGCTTGGAATCTATGGAGTCAGATAGAAGCTGGTGTGAATCCCTGCTCAGACATTCCCTAGGTGTGTGATGGTAAGATGGTTACTTAAATCTTTCTACGTGTCACTTTTTCAATCTGTAAAATGGGGATAATTATATTTACTGTTCAAGGTTTTGTGAGGAGTGAAACAATACATTTAAAGCATGAAAAACAGTGACCAGAACTTAGATCTTCAATCTCTGCTTCTTCTTACTTGCTTACCTGCTAACTTGAGTTTGTGAGCTGGACACCCAGACTAATGGGCATGTGAAGATGGATGTCTTGGTTCAGGCCAGGATCATGGGTCTGGAAGCTATGACCATGAGGGCAGGGCTACAGCAAGCTGGGAGTGAAAAACTGCCTGTGGCTGCTCTTGTCAGAAGAGTGCAATCAATGGCCATGGCCCCCTTTTATGGTACCATGTGCTTTCCTGCCCATCAGTGAAAACCGAAAAGGGAAGAAAGAGTTCATCTGTAATTGAATGGAACTCTAGGTTATCTTTATGGTTCAGCTGGGGCATACCATTATTTTACATCAGAGATGAAAATCCAAAGTATTTTTTTCTCATAAAATTTTTACTTTGGGAATTAGAAATGTTTCTCTATAAGAGAAAGAAAAAAAGAATTAAGCTGAATTTTGTCTTTTAATTTTTAAAAACTACAAAATTGATGGGTAATGGGTGTGTGCTTAGCAACAACTCATGCATAAATTTTGAGGAAATAAAGATCAACCTAGAAATGCTAATACTATATGTAAAGATATATAAATTATACATTGGTCCATAAAGATTATATTCTTAATGGCAAGTCCTTAGAATTACACAATCAAACCAAAGATTCATGGGTATTTTAACCAGATATAAATGAAAATGTTGCAGAAAGCAAGAGCTCACCATATACTTCGCAACTATAGTTTTTTTTATTTTAGGTCTTCAGAGAGAAATTAGAAGCTTTAGGTGTACCCGTAAGCATTTTTGTGTGATATATATAGATCCATATATATATATATATATATATATACTGATGGCATTCAGAACATAGTACCCCAAAATATGCTGCTTTGGTATATGGAGTATTTCAAGCCGAACGAATTTGAGAAACAGCAGGTATAGGAAGGACTCTCTCACCTCTCCCTTCTTTTGTGAAGCAGTCATAAGACTGTCAGTGAGAGGAAGGGGTGCCCTTCCTACATCTGGAGGAAAGGAAGATCCTTATCTCTAAAGATAAAGGGACATCAAGAATAATCCAAATGAAGTTGCTAAATTTCCCCCAGTTTACTGCTTTTAGCTCATATCCTTTTTTCCTATCACATTTTCCCATCACTTTGGACTCTTCATTAACACAGGCTTAACTGTTTCTTTGGGTCTTCATTTCCTTATGAAGGCTCCCATGTCATGTAAAACTTAGATAAATTTGTTCTCTTTTTTCCTGTTATCCTGTCAGTTTAATTTCCAGGCCCAGCCAAGGACACTACAAGGGTTGAGGAAAAACCTTTCCTCCTTCAAAATAGGTACCTACTATATATGTGTCTAACAACTTGTGTACTAATTCAGTACTTTCTCTTTTGTAATATTGGCATGAAATCCCATCAAGAAATCTTTATAGATTTACTAACGTCTAAAAGTAGAGCACCTTGGCAGAGTAGCTAAGTTGGTTAAAGCATTGACTCAATGCGCTGAGGTTGTGGGCTCGATCCTTGATTGGGGCACATACAAAAATCAACAAATGAATGCCTAAATAAATGGACAAACAAATTGATGTTTCTCTTTTTCTCTCTCCTTGAAAAAAAATCAATAAATAAAAAAAGAAAAAGAAAAGTAGAGCAAGGCCTTGATATGCATCTTTCAGATATTGTTTTCACTTCATGTCCACATTTTGAAAGCAGAATATGGATGACAGCAATAGACTTTGACTTACAGCAATTCATACCCAAAGGCCTTTGCCAAGTATCCCACGATATTATTTGTAGACCTAAAAGCAGGCAAGTCACAAATTACATTTCTTAGTTGGCCTCCCCTCTTGTGCCCTAGCATATCAAATCTTTCCTGCCTCTTTGTGTCTCCTCCTCACTTGCCTGGCCTTAGTCTTTCTGGGACCTCTGATTGTTGGACTCAGCACAATTCTTGTTTGAAGGTCTCTCACCCTTTTTCTAAAAGATATTTTTAATTTATTTTTAGAGAGAGGGGAAATGATGGAGAGAAACATCAATGTGAGAGAGAAACATCGATTGGTTGCCTCTTATATGCGCCTTATCCTGAGACCAAACCTACAGCCCAGGCATGTGTCCTGACTGTGATCAAAATGTCAACCTTTTGCTTTGTGGAACGACACCCAACCAACTTAGCCACACCGGTCAGGGCTTAAGATCTCTTTAATAAGATACACAGGATTGGCTGTTCTACGAACCTGATGATATTTTGCAGAGTATGAATATATTAGTTATTACTAACTAAATGTGGAATAAATGCTCTTTTTTTCTAAAATGTTTTTTATCCAGGTCTTGATGGGCATATAATGTTACATTACATTAAAAAAAAAAAGTAAGATTTGATTTACAGAAAATGTTCTTTAAAAATGTATCTTATCAATCTACTATTATTTAAGATTTGTCTGCATTGGCAAATGCAAAATACACTCAATCCTTCCCAATGTTAAACAACAAAATAGCTGGTTCTTTAATCTTTCTTATATAGAAAAACAAAACAAAGAGTGCACACTCACAACAAACACACAAAGAACAAATGGTTTGTCATGGGTTTCATGATATGAAATGACTGAATCCCAGAAGCTATTTCTCAGGTTTGGATATAGAGCCCCCACAAATAATAGTGGTCAAAGTTCTTCAAATAAAATATTTATTCTGAATTATTGATGTCTGCTCAGCTTCAGTTTAAATTGCTCCCATGCCATCAGAAAATGAAGTGTTTACACAAAAATGGAAATTCCTATTTTTTTCCACATGGAACTGAAATTGTTCACAGGTCACAGCTAACTGAGAGCAAAGTGCAGATTAACTACCCTTTTTTATTTTCTCAGCTGGGCATTGCGCATGTCAAAGGAATGTATCTGCACAAACAGCATACTTTCACATTCAGGAAGTGATATTTTAGAACAAGCTTTTGTAAAACAATACTCTATTTTCTATAGTTTGGAGTAAAGCCAAGGCAAAATTTAGATTTCCTCTATTTCATAAATGAACTCTATAATAAACAAAACTAAGTCTATAAAGTAGATTTATAATGCAGCCATTGTATGAGATTCAACATGACTGCAAAATATCACATTTGACAAAATTAATTCTGCTGAAAATACTTGCTGCCAGCAGCTCTTATAATTACAAGGAAAGGCAATTGGTAATGAATTCTTTTAACTTGGGCATTTCAAATCTGGGGACTGAATGTTGCCCATTATTGGAGTTCAAAGGCAACTATCTCTAGAATTGTTCTTTTAATGCTTGTTGGATGGTTTTAGTTGTTCTTTTCTTGTAGGCACACAATTGTTGTCTTGATCTTTATGATAAAAAGAGCTTTGCTGTATCTTTGTAGTGAACCCAGTTGGCTTGGTAACATGCCTGTAGTCAGAATTCCAAAGTGGGGAAACAAAGGCTTAGAAATTATAGGCTGAGAACTGTTTGTTCAGGACTGTGGGAATCTTACCCTGGCCTGTGGAACCAATGGACTCTCTTCATTAGATCCACATTCATCCATAAACTCCCCAATTCCTTGTTCTTTTGTCTTTTCCCCAACTAGAGCTTTAACCACAATAAAAACAAATGTGGCCACATCTTTTGTAAATCAATTCCCACCAAAATTTCTAGTGTGCTATATAATTCTTCCCCTTCACGTCATAATTCCAAAAGAATGATATTAACTTATTCAATGTTACATTCATTTCCATAATGAGGACGTGTCAAGGGGCAAGCCTTTACTTAGAGGTTAAAAAAAAAAGCCTGCATTTAGCCCTATTTGAATGGTGATGAGTTAGCTTTCTCCCTCTCCAGACAGGGTTCTTTTTCCCCAAGTTAATTAAACAAGCAAATACAGTCTAGTATGACTATTTTAGACTTCTTAGTTTAGACAATTCAGTCCAGACTGAAGTATAACCCAGTGAAATTAATTTCCCTGAAGAATATCATATAATAGAAAAAGAAAACATAGCAATTTTACATTTTTAAAAACCTGGGTGGAAAGATATTCTTGAACCAAGTAAAAATATGTCATCTGATTACACAACTGTGACTTGGAAATGCCAGAATTTTTCCTTTTCGTGTCTAAATAATGCAAGTTGAATTCAGCAGTGTTCATATAAATAATTTAATTATACTGAAGCTTTATCAGCGGGGAGTTACAGGAACTATGTGAAACACTGGATAAACATTTTTAAAAGCAAGACCCCTTCAAGGTACATGAAAAACAGGACAGTCATAATAACGGGAGTCCACCACGATACAACAAACTAGGAAAACTGGTAGCTCTCTACTTTTTATGAGCATAGGGTTGAATTGTTTTTCTTTTATTTCTCAATTTCCACCATCATTTTAGGTAAAATGCCTTTAAAAAATGGGAAAGACGAGCCTGAGAAACTGAAGGGACTGAGGAATTCTAAGTAGTGTCCTGTGAGAAAAAGTAAAAAGGCACTGGAATAACAGTGATTCAGATAAATTGAGAATCAGAGTGTTTAGGCTAGGCTATTAGATCTGAAACCTGAGGACAAATATCAATACAAGTTCCTTTTAGGAAAGCTTGGATAAACTGTTCAAATTTAATAGAATGCTCTGCCAATATGAAATCACATACTCATAGCCACAGATCACTTTGGTTTCTAAATAGCCTTAGTTCTAACTTTTCTTCTAAAATTTGTAGGCCCCTAGCATTATGGAATAAAAGTTTAATGTGGTGTTGGTTCCAGTGTCACAGTTTACAGCCATTAATTATTGACTGGGTAATTCATTGCTTCATACAAGAAAGAAAATAAATAATGAGAAAAAAAACATGCCACTAATCTTTAGAGACATTTATAGTTTAGTTTCCTCTTTTTGTCTTGAATGTTATAGAGCTTAGAAGCCAATTTAAACTTAACCGTGAAAAACTGATAAATACTCATTGCCATATTTACCTTCCCCTTTTCTTGGCCTTCCTTTCTAATTTCCCCTCCCTCCCTCCCTCCCTCCCTCTCTTCCTTCCTCCCTCCCTCTCTTTTCATCTCTCCCTCCCTCCCCTCCTTCTCTTTTCTTTTTTTACTATGTAATTACATGTATAAACACATATATATTTGTTAAATGCTGCTTTGATTACTTTCTGAAAATAGATAGAAATTAGATAAATCTACATACATATCAGTATAGTAAGGAAAACACTATCATATGTAAAAAAAAAGTTTAAACATACGTTTCTAGCAATGTCCATGTGGAAAAGCAAGCAGTAGAGTGAGAGAACTGTAGAACTGGGCTACTCGTGAACTCTGTACTTTTGGGGACATGGTTATCTTACAAGTTTGTTCTCTTTTTGACTAGAAAATCTCTGAACACCAATATTCTGTAATTCAATAAAATAAGTAGCTCCAAATAAGCAAACAAAACTTTATTTTCAGATTCTTTCTTTGAGCAGGTGAATTAAAAATAAAATTCAAGTATAGATTGTGGCTTAACTCACAAGTCCCCATACTGGCTGATCATCGAAATCCTTGTAAACTTGTAAAATATAGATTTCCAGGTGTCAGTTCAAGTACACTGAATCAGGACATTTTTGCACTGTAGTGAGGAAATTCATGTTTTTAATAAAAAATTTAATAAATGTCCCAGAAGAATCTGATGAATGGAAGAAATGATTCAACTAGAGTCTCTCAGTCTGGGGTTTCATTCTCCTTGCTACAAGAGTTCTCTCCACAGACAGTAAATTCTTTAAACCAGAGTCACAGAACCTACATTTTCTATAACTGAATGCTGATCACAGCTACTTAAGTGTGTGACTCCTAGCATGAGCATGATCCTCATGTGATACATAATATATATGCAAACTTATTTTTATGTCTTATACCACAGTTCCCCCTATCTGTGGGGGATATACTCCAAGATCCCCAGTGGATGCCTGAAACTGAGGATAGTGCTGAACCCTGTATATATTATTATTTTTCTATACATGCACACCTATGATAAAGTTAAAGCTATTCTTGCACTTTGGAGTCATTATTAAGTAAAATAAGGGATACTTGAACACAAGCACTTCAATAACTCAACAGTTGATCTGATAACCAAGATGGCTACTAAGTGACTGACAGGTGGGGTAGCATATACAGTGTAGACACATTGGACAAGGAAATGATTCATGCCCCGCATGGGATGGAGCAGGACAGTGCACAGTTTCATCATACCAGTTGAAATGGCAGAAATTTAAAACTTATAAATTGTTTATTTCTGGAACTTTCCATTTAAAACTTTTGGACTATAGTCACCTGCAGGTAACTGAAACTGCTGAAAGCAAAACCACAGATAAGGGGAAATCATTCATTTAGTTATTTTTCTTCTTTTTAAATGTTTTATATAAAAACCACTTACTCTCATTTTTACCTCTCACCAAAAGGTCTAGGAAACATTTTTTCCCCTTTCAGCTTAAAAAACTTTGTTTCAAGTCATCTATAGATTCTATAATCTAATGATATTTAAAATGTTTTCTCCTTTCCTACTTAACTCAGTCAACGTAAGGTTCTCTTGTTTGCAAATGAGTACCTATTACAGGCTTAGTAACAGAATGGCAAAACAACATGTCTTTTTACATGCTTCTCGGGAAATAAAAATAATCTCTTGGGAATACTTCTGTGTTTTGACAAGAGTGTGTCTCTGAATTAGCAAAAGTTTTTGAAGAGTAAAAAAGTGGATTGTGTGTATGTTTTGCAAAGTTATTTTATATTCTTGCTGAGGGGAGCAGAAATTCTCTGCTGACCTCACTTTAAAAATATTCAGTAGAATAGAGCACTCCTCCTATATCCACAGTTACCATTCCATTCCAAGGCATCATAGTCTCTCCACAGACTATCAGAGCTTTCCTAATTGATCTCCAGCTAAATCCCACAGCATCAGATATAAAATGTGTGTTGTATCATGGTGCTCCCAAGCTCTTAATATTTGTAAGCAAAGTGTAAAGGAGGAGAATTTGCCACCCCAAAATATGTCTTTGTCAAAATTTATGACAGTTTAATTTAGACAGGAATGAGGGGGCTGCTGGGAGGAACTCTCACACTCTGTGTTTCTGTGAATGCCCTACAGGAAGAACTGTATGATTACTACGAAGCTCTATGGTTGTGGTAGCCCCTTCCCTTAGCTTCCTCTTCCTCTTCTTAGATGGGGCTTCCTCCTTCTCCTTGACCCCTTTGGCGTGCACGGGGCTGGCCATGTCTGCATGTCCCAAACCACAGTCCTATCTTTTTTCGGAAAAAAATCTATTTTGATGACAGAATGCCTACTCTACTTTTGTTTATGGTTGACATTTCTTTGACACAGGGATTATTTTAGGATGATTATTAAAAAACAAACAAACCTGCAGACACAGGAAAAGCTCTGAAAAGCAAATAGAAATTATGCTTTTTAAGAGACATTTACATTTATAAGGGAAATCTCCATTCATAAAAGTGTCTCCTTCTAGTACCAATTAGAAAAGGATGATCCTAAATCTCTAGAAACTCTTATCATTGGAGAAGATAACTTAAATCTGTATAACAACCTTCCCCTTGTTTATCACGCTTTTCCTGGTAATTCCCTCCATTTCCAACATCTTCTTTTGTCTTTAGCTGAAGATGATATTTAAGGGGATGGCTTTGGTCCTGTCAGTGAGTTATTCAGTTTTCCTGAGCCTCTTCCATGTATCCAAGAGGTATACACGTTATTAATCTTTTGTTTGTTTTTCTCCTGTTAGTCTGACTTATGTGAATTTGATTGTGAGACCAGTCAAAGAACCTAAAAGGGAAGAGAGAAAACTTCAGTAAAACAAATCTCTTTCTCTACCCATACTTGGTTCTCCTTCTGGGGCCTGTAAACCAGACTGGTCATACACAGATTAACAAGAGAAAAACATGTCTATTAACACATGCATCATGCCTGTACACATGGGAGCATTCAGTGATGAATAATCCAAAGAATGGTGAAAATTTAGGTTTGTATACCACCTTAGGCTAAACAAAAGAAAAGGGTGTTTTGCCTTTGGGCATGGGGGCAAGCTATGGGAAGGTGACCAGGAAAACTATAGTAAACAAGAATTTAGTAAGGTTTGATACACAAATTTAAATTTGTGCTTTCTCTATTGTT